>MNCI01000497.1:69833-101151 GCA_015680685.1 Gnetum montanum | reverse complement strand
GGTAAGTGGGAACGGATGCTGATGTTAGGTAATTTAGACTTAGTTCATTAGTTAGAGTTAGTTAGTTTCTCCAATCCTTCAGCTCGATAGCATAGGAGATAAAACATACAAGACCATAAAAATCATATACCTTGGACTTACTTAACCATACACCGTGACAACCACAAGTAAGTCTGGGAAGACAATGAATGATTAACCCCAAGTGTTCCATGGGGCATGTAGGCACTTAGTCTGCGGAGTTCGACCGGATCGCGTGTGCTACGCTCATTTTGTATGATTGAGTGTAGGGGTACCTCGCCACTCATCAATGAGGAACCTCTTTTTGAGGGTTCTCAACATGCAAAATCTTCAACTCTTAACTCTGGTGAAGGGGAGTCAAACCAAAATCCTAAATTAGTAATCAACAATCCGAGTTCTGGTAACAATGAGTCCCATGGTTGTGGGAGCTCTAAGAAAGGGAGTCGAAGCAGGAACTCGGACAAGCATAATGATAATCACTCTAAGGATCATGGTCATGACAAATGGAGAGGAAGTGGCAAACATCACAATGGTGGCAATCCTTCTCCTTCTTCACCCTCTTCATTTGGATTAGCTTCCTCCTTTGAATCTAAAAAGAACTACATGCGACAAGACAATAATGATAATAGCAAAGATTTCCACAAATGAAGGAATGGTAGAGGACATCACAAGCATCATTAAGATCTTGATGATGAACCTCTACTGGGCACTTAAAATATGTTCAACATTGCATAGGTTGTCAAAATTCCTACCATGCATGTGAAAGATAGCTGAATTAAGCGACTAGACATGAACAATATTCCCAGATTTGAGGGGGGATATAACTCAAATCCTCAAATGCATCTGCAAGCCTTTCATGATGATTGTGCCTTACAAAATATTGAAAATGATTGGCAAAAGTTCAAATGTTTCCCTAGAACACTCATCAAGGAAGCAGAAAGCTCGTATTGATCTCTAGAATCAAAATCAATTCATCGATGAAGTACAATGCTAGAATTGTTTAATGACAAGTATCAAACCTACTCTAGAGTGTTAAATCTGTGAAGGAAAATCCAAGGATGTAAATAGGGAATACATGAAGCCTTGGATGCCATCATGGGTAGATATTATTTATTATTACATCGATGCCTTGTCCATGGTTACTCTTAGAGGGAATAGCTTCATCACATCATAGATGGGCTTCACTCAGAAACATGGAGGATCCTTAGGATCTATGCCCAAGGAAAATTATTGAAATTAAGAGTCCATCAAATAAAAAAGCTGATTGAGTAGGTAGAAAAAGAAGAAGAAGAGTTGAGGAAACACAAAAGTGGAGAAGAATAAAATAGGGATACTTCCATTAGAAAGAAGAAGGTCCACTTTTGTGATAGTGAAGAGGAGTCACCTCTTGATGAGATGATGCAATGAAAGGCTTTGTCAATCCAAAATCTATGTCTAAAATTTCAGCCAAAGGTAGATAAAATGTGGGATTTTTTAGATGAAAAATTCCAAACTACTCTAAAAATCACAGCAAAATCAAGAGATTAGAGTAGTGATTATGATCGTAGGAGGCAGAAAGAAGTTGAATGTGTCTACCAAAGAGACAAGGGCAAAGCTACTATAGTAGAAGAAGTTTTGGAGACTAAATCAAATGATGACAGTGGGTGTGACATTTTCCACTATGAACATCTTAAGGGATGTTGCCCTTTTGTGTCACACTTACAAGAATCTAGGGTGTATGCTCTAAATCCATTACTATCAAAAAGACAAACACCCAAAAGATTGTCCTATTCTCAAGGTAATCCTAGGCAGTTCCACCAAAAACAACCTTATTATCCAAGTGGAACTCCACCACAACCATATGAGCAGTATCAGTAGTGGCAGCAACCATAATCATGGGGGATTCCATCACCATAATAGTAGTACCCTTATAGGCAACTAGATCCATATGGGTACTATGTTTAGCAACCCTTGTCTCCACGTAACTCTTTCAATCATGTTTCTCCTTTCTAGCATCACTACCACCCTTCTAATTTCCATCACATGCATTCTCCAATTCCTAGTGGGGATCCCATATTCCACCCATACCCTCCTCATGTGCCTACACGTATTCCTCCATCCTCAACACAACTACCACTTGCTTCATCTATGCAAGGTAAGCTTCTAGGTTAGCTGCAACAATGTAATGCTATAAGGGCAATTAATCCATAATTAGTTAATCAACCAAGTGGTTTGGAACCTACATCTTGCAAATGACCATTCTTCTTGCCCAACAGTCCTTCTAAGCCCTCATAAACTCATGCAGATGGTCACCCTACTCCTCCCTCATCCTCTACAAATCATCAAATTGAGAGCTCTTCAAACTAAATGCCTCCCAAGATTTTCACTGTTACATTAACTCATGTCATATTTGATTGGATTCAGGCTAGCAGCCTTCCTAGGAAATTAGCCAATCTTGGAAGTCCCCTTATCTATTTGCAGATTGTTGGGAATGAACTATGCAAAGCTTTTCTGGATTTAGGTTCTAGTGTTAATATGATTTTCCATGAGATGTATATTGTCTAGAACCTACCACCTCTTAAGGAGAGCAATATCATATTATGGTTGGTAGATGAATCCATCATTATTCCATTGGGATTGGTAGAAGATATTGTGACCGTGGTCTATGGATGGTCTTATCTTGTCGATTTACTAGTGATCAAAGTTGAGAATTACAAGGGGGATTTTCCAATCATTATGGGAAGGACGTGGCTAAGTACTATTGATGCAAGAATGGGCATTAGAGATATTTCCTTGGAAATTTCCAAGAAAAATGCATTCAAAAAGATCAAGAAGAAATGAGTTCCATGCATTGCATGTAGCAATACAATGTGCAACTACGTGCAAAAACTCTAGTTCGTGAAAAGAACATCTATTTTCACATGCAGGTAGTATGCAAATGAGGCAGATATTTAAAGGTGCTTATATGCAATAGCCACAAAACAAGAGGACACCCAGTGGTTGACAGTTAGTTTTGAGAGTAGCATTATTTCCATGAAACCAACTGAGACATTGACATGTGCCTATGTCACAGGCATGAATGAACTAAAGCAAGTTTATCATGAACTCTCTAATGATGAAAATGATGATACCTATTAGGGAGAATTGGAATTCCCTAAAAATTTTAAACAAGAATCCCTAGAGTTAAAAACTCTGACTGCTAGCTTAGAATATGCATTTCTAAAAAATGGAAAGTTGGTTATAATCAATGCTAAACTTGATCCAAAACAAAGAGAGAAATTTTTAAAAGTGGTTAATAGATACCCAATAGCCTTTGCTTGGTCATATCATAAACTCACTGGGATTGATCCATGAATATGCCAATACTATATCTATACTGATCCAACCATGAAGCCAAGAAAGCAGTCACAATGGTGGTTGAACCCCAAATTAAAGTAAATCATCAAGGAGGAAATAGAACAACTCCTTAAGGTAAGGTTCATTTGTCCTATTATGAATAGTGAGTGGATTAGCCCACTTGTGATTATGAGAAAGAAAGGTGGCAAGTGGTGGGTTTGTATTGATTTCAGGTAATTATGACAACATTCAAAGATGACTTTCTATTGTCATTTTTCAATCAAATGTTGGACACCATTTTTAGACATTGCTATCATAGCTTTCTAGATACTTATAGTGGTTATAACCAAATTCAGATTACATCATAGGATTAGGCCAAAACTACATTCATGAGTCCCTAGGGAACTTTTGCACATTGAAAGATGCCTTTTGGTTTTTGTAATGCTCTTACCACATTTCAATGCTTGGTCTTGAGAATCTTTCAGCAACAAATTGTTAGCAAGGTGGAAGTCTTCATGGATGACTTTTCCACTTATATTGCTACATTCAAGCAAGCCTTGGACCACCTTAAGCAAGTATTAAAAAGATGTGTGGAGACAAACCTATGGCTTAACTAGAAAAAGATCCATTTAATGGTCCAAGAGGGCATAGTCTTGGGACATAGAATCTCACAAGTAGAGATCAAGGTAGACCCTAGAAAGATAAGGGTCATCTAAGGAATAAGCCACCAATTAGAAACAATTAAAGATGTTAAGTCATTCCTTGGACACACTGGTTACTATCAACGATTTATAGAGAATTTATGTAAGATCACAAAATCATTGGTCAAGCTAACAAAGAAAGATGCTGCATTTGTTTGGACCAAGGAATGTGAAAATGCATTCCAATATCTGAAGGAGAAACTCATAGAAACTCCAATTCTACAAGCACCAGACTGGTCTAGACCATTTCATATCATGATGGATGCATCAAATTATGCCTTGGGGAGCCATGCTAATGCTGTTGGATGATCACAAACATCCATATTACATCCACTACACAAGTTGAAGCATTGTGGGTGCACAACTTAATTACATCACAATGGAGAAAAAATTGATGGTAGTGGTGTATGCTTTGGAAAAGTTCAAGCACTATGTGCTTAGGTACAAAGTGTTTGTACACATTGGCCATAGTGCCATTCACTTCTTGATGAACAAGCTAATAGTGAGTCCCCATGTCATATGATGGTTGGTGACCGTGTAGGATTCCAATAGAGAACCTTGTCTCCTGGTTGAAACTTGACTTCCCTTATTTTGAGGTCATGGCATTTCTTGTTGAATGCCTTATGCATTTTGTTGGATGATAGGGTTATTAATCAATTTTCATCTAGCAAGTTGAGGTACTTAATCTTTGCTTTTATGCTAGACTTAGATCCATGTCAAGGTCACATGTTGTAGAGAGTGTACGAAGCTCGAATTGGATGGGTAGTGTTGGTAGTTTTCTGTATATGAGCTCATTGGAAGAATAACCTATGAAAAGCTTTCATGTGGAGTGATAGGCCTAGAGGGCATTTTTTAATTTAGTGCTCCAGTTCCTTTGGTACTTGCTAATAGTGCACTTTATAATTTTTTTAATCTCATGATTAGTAACTTCAGCTTGATCATTGGCTTGAGGGTGATAAGATGTTGTGAGTTTGTGCTTAACCCCCAAGCGTTGCATAAGTTTTTGAAAAGCGGCACCCATGAAATGAGTTCCATTGTTAGAGAGTAATACCCGAGGCACACCAAACCCATTTATGATATTCTATTGTACAAACCGAGCAGCAGTAGTGGATGTACAATCAGTGACAGCTGCTGCTTCTACCCACTTAGTGTAATAGTCAACTATGACTATTATATACACATTTCCATATGAGAAAGGCACAAAGGGATCCATAAAGCCAATACCCCAAATATCAATTAGCTCGAGAGGCTGAATCCATTGCTATGGCACATTTATTTGAGCTATCATTCCACCATTTCTCTAACAATGATCACAAGTGCAGACGAATTAGTGTGCATCCTTGAAGATTGTTGGCCAGTAATATCTTGCCATGAGGATTGTCTCCTAGCATAATGGCCCCCATAAGGGCCTTCATGAGCATCTTGGAGAACATGTAGTTGATCCATGTCAGGGACAATCCAATGTACTAGGTTATTGGGACATACTTTGTAAAGATTCCCATTGATTTCCATGAAATGCTTAACCTAGTGAAGAAATTTTTGTTTCTTCTAGGTGTCCAACCCTTGTAATAGTTTTTTCCTGAGTAGATAAGTGAGAATGATGTCATACCATCTTGGTTCATTGGGAATTTGTGTATTAATAGCCCCTACAAGGAGAGATTCATCAAGAAATTGATAAGATAAGGGGCTCTCTTTCTCCTTGTCGTCCCATCGTAGCTGTGCTAAGTGGTCAACAACCACATTTTTCACATCCTTTTGATCTACCATTGTGAGATTGAACTATTAAAAAATCATGAGCCACCATATGACACAGGGGCTCATTGTTGGTTTATTCATTAAAAATCAGATGGTGCTATGATCTGTGTGCACAAACACTTTATAACCAAGCACATAGTGCCTGAACTTTTCTAAGGCAAACACCACTACCATTAACTCTTTTTCTGTAGTGGTGTAGTTTAGTTGTGCACTTGCGATACTCTGACTTGCACAATGAATATAATATGGATGTTTTTTTATCATCTAGCTATGTAAGCACTACCCCCAAAGCATAATTTGATGCATTAGTCATCACATGAAATGGCCTGGACCAATCAGGTGCTTGTAGAATTGGGGTTTCAACAAGCTTCTGCTTCAGTTGTTGAAATCTTGTTTCACATGCAGGGATCCAAAAAAATGGTGCATCTTTCTTTGTTAGTTCAACCAACGACTTGGTGATTTTGGAAAACTTTTCAATGAAGCACTAGTAGCAACCAGTATGACCAAGAAATGGCCACACTTCTTTAATTGTTTCTGGTTAATGGGTTATTCCTTGGATGACCTTTATCTTTTTAGGGTTCATCTCAATTCCTACTTTTGAGATACGGTGCCCCTAGACTATGCCTTTCTGGACCATAAGATGGCTCTTTTTCCAATTGAGCTAAAGGTTTGCTTCGACACATCTCCTTCACACCTACTCAAGAAAATCCAGGGCTTACTTGAATGTAGCTCCATAGGTAGAAAATTCATCCATGAAGACTTATACCCCACGACCAATTTGTTGTTAGAAAATGCTAAGGACTAATTGTTGAAATGTAGTTGGTGCATTACATAGATTGAATGGCATCTAATGGTAAGCAAAAGTTCCCCAAGAACTTGTGAGAGTCATCTTCGCCTATTCCTTTGATGTAATTTAGATTTGGTTATAGCCACTATAATCATCCAGAAAGCTGTAGTAGCTGTGCCCCAGAAATGGTGTCTAGCACTTGGTCGATAAAAGGCAATGAAAAATGATCTTTGAAAGTTGCCATATTGAGTAGCTAGAAGTTAATACACACTCATCATTTGCCTCCTTTCTTAGGCAAGATCATTAGGGGACTAACCCACTCTCTATTTGCAATAGGGTAGATGAATCCCACCTTGAGAATTTGCTTTATCTCCTCTTTGATAATATGCTTTAAGTTGGGATTCAAACACCACTACGACTATTATTTTGGCTTGATGATAAGGTCAGTGTATATCTGGTGCTTGCATATTCTTGGATCTATTCTTGTGAGCTCGGAATATGATCAAGCAAAGGCTACTAACCATTTTTCCACAACACTCATCAACATCTTCTTTTTTCCTGTAGCAAGCTTGGCATTAATAATGACTGACCTTCCATTTTTCAAGAACACATACTCCATTCTAGTTAATAATGTCTTTAATTCAAGGGGTTCTTTTTTGAAACTATCAGGAATCTCTAACTCTCCCCAATTGATATCATAATTTATTCCCTTGGAGAGTTGGTGATGAACTTGCTCAAGTTCATCCATACTTGCAACGTATTTACATGTTAGGCCCTTAGTAGGTTCCATGCATAATGTAATGCTGCTAGAATTAGCTGTCAGCCACTGGGTGCCTTCGTGTTTTGTGGCTACTATGTATAGACATCTTTGGATTTTAGCTTTTGGTGCACACTGCTTGCATGTAGAGATAGATGTTCACTTCACTAACCATAGCTTTTACACACAATGGCACCCTGAATTACTATACACAATACATGGAATCCTCTTCTTCTTGAACTTTCCAAATTCATTTTTTTAGATAGCTCTAAGGAAAGATCTCTAATGCCAATTTTGGCATCAACAATGCTTAATCACATCCTTCCCATAATAATTGGGAGTCCCTCTTATAGTTCTCCACCTTGATTACTAGGAAGTTGACAAGATATGACCACCTACAAATGGTGGTCATGATGTCTTCTACTAATCTTAATGGAACAATGATGGACTAGTCTACTAGCTCAAGCCTGGTGTTGCTCTTATTCAAGGGAGGAAGGTTTCACATAGAGTACATCTCATCTAAGATCAGATTAACACCAAAACCAGAATCAAGAAGAGCTTTACAAGGATCATTCCCAACAATTTGCAAATATACTAAGGGACTCCTAGGATGAGCTAACTTCCTAGGCAGGTTACCAAATCAAATCCAATCAGATACAGCATGGGTCAACATTATAGTGTGGATTTGAGAGGGATTTTAATTTGAAGGGCACTCAGATAAAGGTGAGGTAGAGGAAGGTGGAGGAGCAAGGCTACCAACCACTGATGTGTTTGAGGGCTTTAGTGGACTATGAGGTTGGAAGAAGGATCTTTTCTTTGATCATGGTTCTAACTTGCTTGGTTGGTTAACCGATTACAAATTAACTATCCTCATAGTGTTCTTTGCTATGGTTGGGCAAGCAATTTACCTTGCATGGATGGAGTAAGTGGTAGCTGTGTAGGAGGTGGAGGAGTATGTGCAAGAATAGAAGGAGCATGAGAATAGTAGATGGCATTCCTCCTTACATATGATGATTGGTACACTTAGGAGGGTAGTGGTGAGGTTGGTAAGTGGCAACATGACTAGAAGAGTCTTGTGGAGATAAAGGTTGCTGAACATAATAACCATAAGGATTTGGTTGTTGGTAGGGGTATTGCTGTCTTGGAGGTGCCAACACCCATGATTGTCATTGCTACCATTGCTTGTACAATTCATAGGATTACAATGGAGTTTCACTTGTATAATATTGTTGTGGTTGGTGGAACTATCGAGAGTTGCCTTGTGGATAAGGTAATCTTTTGGGTTTTTGCCTTTGTGTAAGTTGTGGATGTAAGGCATACACCCTAGATTCTTACAAGTGTGACATAATTGGATAGCATCCCTTGGGATGTTTATATTGGCAGATGTCACACTCACCATCATCACCTGATTCACTATCCACAATCGTCTCTATCACAACCATCTTATCCTTACCTTTAGATATGGCATGTTTAGCTTTCTTACATATTTAGCACTCATGCTCACCACTTTGCTCCTTGGACTCTTCAGCAATTTTTAAAATAGCTTGAAACTTATTGTTCATGGAGTTCCATAATTGGTCAACCTTAGTCATGATTTCAGATTGCAATTTTTGGAGTGGTATGGTTTTCAGATTAGCCACCTCATCTTTGGTTAACTCATCCTCATTGTCACAAAAATGAACCTCTCTTTTGTGGATAGAAGGATCTCTATTGTATTCCTTTGCACTTTCTCGCTTTCTTAATTCTCCCTCTCCCTAGCTACCTACTCAATCAAATTTTGGATTCAATGGCCGCTTAACTCTATCAATCTCTCTTGAGCATAGACACCAATGGTTTTCCTTGTTTTAGACCACAACTTGTCTATGATATGGCGAAGTTGATCAAGCTGAGAGTATCCATGGCTAGGACACTTATGCAATAGAGAGTAGTATCAGCCAATAGTAGCATCCAAGGGCTCATGGCTTCCTTGTTTCCACCCTTGGATTTGCTTCCTCAAATTGAATACTTGAGAGTACATTTGATATTTGTTATTAAACAATTCTAACATCGTACTCCACTGCCAAATTGATTCTAGCTCCAAGAACTAGTACCAATTTTCCACTTCAACTTCTACCAATCATTCTCAATATTCTGCAAGGCACATGCATCCTAGAAGGCTTGGAGAGGATTTTGTGGATCAACATCATAGCCTCCCTCAAATCAAGGGATGTTGTTCATGTCTAGCCTCTTTCTTCTGCTATCCTTTACATGCATTGTTGGAATCCTCATGGACTCTACAATGTTTAACATGCTTCAAATGGCAAGTAGAGGTTCATCAAGGTCATGGTGATATGATGTTCTCTACTAACCCTTCTTTCATGGTGGTGGGTCTCTTTGGATTTCCCATGCCTTCAATCACTACTGTCTTGATGGTCCCTTCTATTGTTTTGATCTCGTCGGTCACCTCCATCATGGTCATGCCCTCTACGGACATGATCTAAGATAGATGAAAATGAAGAAGATGATGAAGGGGAAGAGGAAGAAGGACCTACATCGTGCCGATGCCTACCACCTTTTCATTAATGATTGTGACCACGATCTTGATTGTAATCTCTATTTGCCCCCTTATCATGACTTGCTCCTCTAGATCCATTTTTGTCATTAGATCCATTCTGATCAGAACCTAGATTATGAATTGTGGATTGCATGTTTTGGTTGAGGGCCCCTTGAACAAAGTCAAAGAGAGGAGTATCACCAAAGGAAAAGCCCGCAAAGAAGTGTTTGCATCCATCTAATGGGCCAAGTGGAGGTGGAAAAGTGTTTGACCCCTTGCCCTTCAAAAGCTCATGTTGGTGCTCCAGTTGAGGATCCCTTAACCTCTAGGCTTTAGTGGGATGGTAATCCCTTGAATTAAGATCTCGCATCTCATACTCCCTATGGAGATGTTAAAGTCCATGTCATGCAAGCATTAGCTAGAGCATAGTTGGAAGATATCAATTTAGTGGCAACACAATGTTGCCTTCCATGTCGCATCATCGCAACATTTCATCCTGATGTAAGATGAAGGTGAAGTTTGGTACATACTCATTGGGATGAGCATATACCACCTGGTATTGTTGAGGCACTTAGTCTGCCTTGGGCAAAGATAGACTCCTATGAGAAGAAGACATTTTATATTAATGAATTAATATGCAGTGCGTGATTAAGATTTAATTTAGTCGTAATAATAATTTTTGTTTTTGTAAAATTTGACTCTTAGGGTTTGAACAACGAGGTTACTAAGTTTTACTAAGTTTAGATAGAGCACGTAGAACCAAAGTCCCCAAANGACTCTTAGGGTTTGAACAACGAGGTTACTAAGTTTTACTAAGTTTAGATAGAGCATGTAGAACCAAAGTCCCCAAAAACAATGCCAATGATGAGCAACAAGGTACCCCTACGCCCAACCATATGAATCATAGGCGTTCATGTGTGATCTGGTTGAATTCTATAAACTTTAATTACCAAGTACGCTAGAGCTAAATGGTGAGTTCATGTTTTCCATTTGTTGTCTTCCTAATCTCACTTTTGAAATGCAAGTGTATGGTTAAGTGTGACTAAGATATAAGATTTTTATTATTTTTTGTTTTATCAATTTGATCACCTAAGACAAAAATAAAAGTGAGAGTAATTAAGTGCTAAGGAAACCATTGTATAATCTAGCCTAACACAAGTAACCATTCCCACTTCCCAAATACATCCTGAACTTTGTGTAAACACTACTGGGTTGTCAAATGCTAATTATTTTTGAGCTACCAAGTGTCACACATATGTTCGAAGGGGTCATGCTTGTGTATTCTAATTAGTTGCTTAATTAATCAAAATTAATTTCTTAAAAAATAACATGAATGTAAATTGCATGAAATCATGATATGTAAATGCAAAAAGAAAGAAAGTCTCAAGTGTTGCAAGGATGAATCAAAGAGCTCATCTTTATTGCCAACACAATGGTGTGTTTAGATACATCAATGCTTGAATAAAGATCCAATCACACTTACACCTCCTGCTGTAAGCACTTGGAAAATATTCTAACTCTTAAATGAACAAATTGCAAGAATTTCACTACTTGACTTCAAAAACTACTCTTGAATCGTGTGCCCAAGGGCTATATTTATAGGCCTGGGAGTATCCTATGATATTGCATGTTTGATATTGCATCTTTGACCATGATATCATGGTTGCTCCAATATCAGAGCTTATGAAAAACATGATTCATCAATTCTCTATAAGGAATGGTGGTTGATCTATGGGAGCACTCTTGCATCTTAAGGAGATGGATCAGTCTTAGAGTGATGATGTGAAGTCATTGGACAATGTTGGTTTTAGTTTAGACTAAGGATGAATTTTATCAAGTCATTTAACCAAAAAATTCATGAAGAACTTTGTGTGACCTTAATTGCAAACTCCATTCCACTTTCTCTCTCATCCATCTATGCTTTCCATGACTCACCTCACTATTGGTGTTCATGTCATTGTTTGGTGTCTTGGTTTGATGTGTCTGAGTTCTTAGGTAGATTCTTTCAAGTTTTGGTCCTTAACTTTCACAACCATTAATCACCTATGGGGCCCACAAAATCCTTAGGTTGAGGTTATCCAAGGGTAAAAAGGGCATGTGTCTACTATGGGGAGGATCCACTTGCATATCTCTTGGTTGGGTTAGTGATGAGCATTGAAGTACCCCTACACTTAACCATACTTATCATAAGCATTCACACACAATCCAATTAAATTCTGTAGACCTTAAGTCTTTAAGTACACTAGTTCTAAAAAGTTAAATCTAATCGTTGCAATTGTTGTCTTCCCAATTACACTTGTGAAATGCAAAGTTATGGTTAAGTGCAATTGATGTATCTAATTTTTATCATTTTTTATGTTTTATGTTTTTGGTGCTTAAAATATAGGAATAAAATAAATTAATGGCTAATTTAATCTAACTAACTCATTAATCTCTGACTAATCCTAACATAAGTATATGGTCCCACTTTCTGAACACATACAACACTGGTAGATTATCAAATGTCAAGTATTGTAGGGATTACCAAGCATCATGCACATACCCAAAGTGGTCATACTTATGTGCTTAATTTATTGCTATTTAACTTAGCTAACTTAGCTTAGCTTAATTTAGCTTAATTACTTGGGAACATTAAATAAAATTGTATAAAGAATTAAGTGCATAAATAAAATATTTAATCTAGCCAAGGTGCTACAAGGTTTATCAGAAAGCTTGTATTTATTGTTGCACACATTGTTGTGCTTAGGTGCAATAGTGCAAAAGTAAAGATCCGTACACTCAATAACTCCTACTGTAGGCACTTTGGAAAGTATTCTAACTCTGGAGAAAAGAAACTGCAAGAGCTTTGCTATGTTATGAAAAAAGCTATCTCCAAACCATGTGCCCAAGTGCTATATTTATAGGTCAGTGCACATCTCAGGATATCGGATATCTGACATCGCATATAGACCCCTGATATCAAATTTTCAATATCAAAGGTTTGATATTAGAGCAGAACAAAATACATTTCATTAGTTAGTTAAGTATCTCATCCTTAGACATTCATGCAATCCAAACCTTCATGGACCCCATCTAGTGCATCCAACTGTGTCCTCCTTAAGGCTATTTCTTCAATGAACATATTCTCCACTCAATTTTTCAATTTTTGAGCTTTTCACGACCCTCTTTGATGATTCCATCAAGTTCTTAGTTTTTTTGAAATTACATGGACCCCACTTTCATTAACAAACTTCATGTATTTTATGAAAAATTCAAGTTGAAAAAATTTTCTTACACCCTTCATAAATGGATGCCTATCAACAAACCCCTTACATATATGAGACCTCGTTAATGCAACAAAAAAATAGTATATATGTATATGCATTCACACTTTGAATTTTTCACATTTTCTTTTCAACACCAGAAGAGTTTTTGCATTTTTCAAAGCTCGGAATCTTCTAAAAGCCATATCTTCCTAATCATTTGTCCAAATCACTTTGTTCTTTGACCCTATAGCTACTGGAGGTAAGCTCTTAGTTGTAAGGACCACAAACCTAAAGGTTTTGAGTTTTTGACAAAAAAATTTTCTAAAATGTTTCTAACTCCCACAAAGGTTTAACAAAGAAATCAACATGAAAACGTAAAATTACAAAAGTTAAACCCTTTTAACTATCTTCAATAACACTTTGAACTTAAAATTAATAAAATAGTAATAAAATAACCAATCTACCATGGTTCAACCTTAGCCTAAGTGTAACTAACTAATGAGATAATGTATCAAAACATTATAAGTTATACATTATATATACTAATCCTTGGATGTGTTATGACCATAGATGGCATTAAAGGGGAAGCACATACAAGGGGGACCATCATAGCCATGGGATAAATGAACACGAATGGAAAGAGGCCAAGAATAGGCCCAAGAAGAACAAGTAGCAAGCCATGCTATAGAACTTCTTAGGGAGGAGCCTAAAGTAGAATCTATCCATCAAATTCCAAAATAAGTAGTAGCGATAGAGCAATCCCACTAGGATGAGGCACTAGCTCCACAAGAAAACCTTGAGGTGACCTTGATAGAAGCTTGCCTCAAGTAGATCAAATCAAAGGAGGTTTAGAAAATGGTGCTCCAAGAGTTAAATTTTGGCTCTTTTTTTATGAGCAAGCACCTCAAGAAGTCCAAGATCAACTAAATACCTCTCCCAAGTGGTCCATCATGACTTCCAGTGGGGAGTGGTACATTGGGGAGATGTTCTTATTTTAAAATAATAAGCAAGCCAGTTCAATAATCAAGATCAAGGACATTTCAGTGTCCTACTCAGTGCAAGCCATTTCAAAGGCACTTGGGTTGCTAGAAACTAGGACGAATGTCCCTGAGATTCCAATATAGGTAGATGCCAACATCAAGAAAGAATGGATACAATAGTGTTATGGCATCAATTGTAAAAAGTATGGTGCACTTACATCGATGGAGAGAATCTACTGCAAGATTATGGTCTTCCACCTCAATCCAATAATGAGGCCAAGAAAGATCACTGCCTTCTTCACCTATGCATGTGCTGCTCTAACTAGAAGATTCCCTATCAATCTTCATAGCTATTCTATCTTAATATAGAAAATCACTTCAAGGAGAACGAATGTAAAAGGGAGGCACTCCCCTTTCCATGCCTCATCAAAAAACTATGTTGGAGGGAAGGAATAACCTGCTACATAAATGATGATCTCCAACATGCTCCATATGCTAATTGGATGGAGATGATGAAGGAAGAAGTCCCTGCAAAAGTCATCTAAGAAGAGGAGTAGCAACCACTGCCTTTACTACCAACTACAACTTCTCAATGGTTACACAGGTTCTAAGAATGGCTTGAGTGAGTAAGAGTAATAAGCAGGAATGAGTGGTGGAAATCCATCTATTTATCGGTTAGCAATGAGTCACCTGAATGAAGTGGCTCAAACAATTAGCTAGATGGAGGAAGGTGGACCAATTTTTTCAGCCCAAAGAATGTAGTTGCTTGCAAGATCGAATCCTAGCACCTTAGAGGTAATGGTATCCCTCTTGCAATAGTAGAAATTCCTAGAAATCTTTGGAAATGCTGCTACTTTTTTAATGCCCTTGGAGGAGGGCAAGGAGGTAACAGTTTTGGTGATGTAGCACCAAGGACAAGAGACAATAGTGGAGGTGGTTGTTGATAAAATTATCGAAACTCTAAATGCACCTACGACATTTGTACAAGACATCTCCGCACTTAGCAATGTGTAGACGTCTACAAGGACATTAAGCAGCAAGTTGAGCATAGCATAGCATGAACAATTGCTAGACCAACTAGTGGAAATTGGGCAACCAATTTTGGATGTCTTTGACATTATGGATGAGATAACTACAACCTAGTCAAAGCTACTAGAAACAAGGGGCACGAACATCATTTTGGAGGGGCAACTCAAAATACCCAAAGAGATAAATGAATGCTTGGTTGTGAAGGTTTTTGAACTAAGAGCCTAGATTGCTAATCTTGCATTCCTCAACCCAGCACTAATAAAGAATGAAGCTCTTAAACAACTTCACATAAGATTGAAAGGGGTTGAGGGTGCGATGAAGATAACAATGTTCTATTGATCCTTTGCAGAGGCCACTCATCATAAAATTTAGAAGGCCTTGGATTAGACCCACTAGGAGAATGTATAATTGATCACAAAGAATCATCTCCTATAAAATGTTGATGCATAAAAATAGCAAATGGTAGATTTCATCCATTAACAACAGGAGAAACTAGTTACAGTGAACATTGAGCTAAGAAGATTAGTAGCAGAAAATAGGAACCTCTCCATGGAGGAGGTCTGTGCTCTTTGCCAAATGACTACAATTGAAGTAGCTACTTGGAAATTAGAGACTCTCAAATTTGGGAGAGTAAAAAATCATTATAGAGATTAGGTTGGTCTATAGAAAGAAGTTAATGAAAAACACATCCAATTGGTAAAGGCACAAGTAAATGAGACCCTCCAGCAACTCCAATGAGGAAGAGAGATGTGGAAACCTATCATTAATAGGATAGATGCCTACAACAAAGTGGAGATCTACATGAAGGAGTTGCAGATTGAGGAGATGATAGAATGCATGAAGCTTTCTAATCTTCGATATGAAAATTTGGCTATGCTGACTGCTAGGTGGCCATCGTTTGAATTGGAGAAATAAGTCACCAACTTGTACTTGTTGTACAAGGAAGAGTTTATGCACTAAGGGGACACCAAACAGAAGCTTGCAGTGGTAAACATGAAACTTGAGGTTCTTAAGGTAAAGTTCACTAATCAAAGATCAACTTCCAAGAACCTAGCCAAGAGGATGAACTACTACCAGGAGCTACACAATGCACTCAGGATGTTTGATATCAATGCAAGTAATTTGCTACCTAGTTTATCAATGTGAAGGAGTTGTTCCTAGTAATGCTTTGTCTGTGGGATATCTCCATTCTAGCCCACATTGGTGATGTTGCGTGGACTGTGAACAATCCTTGGAGAAAGGAGGAGAAGATGAAGGAATTGTTAGATGCCTTTCACATTTCACCTAAAGTGGCAACTGTAGCAGGATAGCCATAGTTTCCTCAACCACTACATGCAATTGAAGTAGGAGAAGGTCCTTTAGAAGCTTAGGAACCTCCACCACCTAGGACCATTTGATCTTTTCAACCGTCTTCATGCCATTAGAGGATGTGTTATCCAATGTTGTTCAATCATGTTCTGGTGTTGAATTTTGTGTCATGAACATCACAATTTTGTAATCAATGTCGATTCATACACCTAGGCACTTAGTTTTATTTTGTTGTGTCATGTGTCAGTCAATAATCCCATACCTTCCCAATTTTGTAAAGAACTCAAGGACAAGTTTTCATTTAGTTGTGGAGGTACGATGAAGTGTTTCTAGTTGGCTACATCAACAGGATCCCATTGACGTAGGATTTTCCACATTGATGTGTACCCATCAACATGGCACCCTAGTAGGTCTATAAATATGATACCCTAGACATGTTGATGGGGAGTTAGAATTTTAGTTGCTAGCAGAATTCTTACAGTTTGTTTCTATAAGAGATAGAATAATTTTGTAAGTGTCTGCAGTAGGAGTCAAGGAGTGTACAGATCTTTATTCGAGCATTGTTGTACCTAAGCATCGTAGTGTGTGCATGCAATAAGAATAAGTTTTTTGATCAACCTTGCAACACCTGGACTAGCTTAATGATTTATTTATGCATTTATTGTTTTCATTAATTAAGCAATTAATTAAGCTAAGATGATTAAAAATTTAAGCAATTAATTAATTAAGCTAAATAGATTAGCATACATAAGTATGACCACTTTGAGCATACATATAACACTTGGTAATCCTAGTAGTGATTAACGCTTAGTAGCCTAGCAGTGTTGTACATGTTCAAGATGTGTACAAAAAGTGGGATTTGAAGCTTATGTTAGGATAGTTAGTTATTAATTAGCAATTAAATTAGTTGAATTAGTTAATCCATTTATTCTTAATCTATTACCAACCTTAGGTGAACAAAATATAAAATAATAAAAAACATGTGCCTCAATTACACTTAACCATACAACTGAGCCTCACAAGTGTATTTGGAAAGACAATGATCATTCCACAATTAGATTCACCTTCTAGATTGAATCCTATGTACAAGAACGCTAGGAATCCATGGAATTTGACTAGATCGCTCATGAATGTCTTAGTGATTCATATAGTTAGACATAAGGGTACCTCACCACTCATCAACATTAATAAAAATGATGGTGAATATTCTATAAAGCATAAGTCATAGCTAAATAGAAAGTAATAGCTAAAATTAACACACGTTGATCATGTTATGGATTCCATGATTAAAAACAAGTTAAGTAAACTTTGGTGATAGAATCATTTTTTATAATTGTACCATGATAGTATAAACTTGGAAGCAATTCAACTTGTTGAGTCCACAAAGTTATGAAATTGTAAATGTAATTGTTAAATCTTTAGCATAGTAGATAAGAGTACCAATTATATATTCTAGATAATTTTATGTGTAGTTATAACCATGGTACAAAGATTTATTCTATTTACTTATTTAGGCATTCCTTGTTAGCATAATTAGCAGTTACCCAAAGATCCACTATTGAATGCAAATTGCAATATACAATTTAAATGGTATTAGCATTTCATATCTTTTAGTCTAAATACTAATGCTAATATTAAGAAGGCTTGACAAAAAAAATGTAACTATGCTTTGAAAAGTTAATATAACTTGATCATGCAACATTTAACTCATTTTAATTCTCAACATGATAATATGTAATTTGACTATCTTCAACCCATTATTTCCAAGCATACTGTGTTTTGCTAATCTTATTAGTGAAATTGAAATTGAATTTTTACTTTTCATTGAGACCCTTTTCAATCCATTGGGTAGAGTAGTTTTAAAATTTCTCGTACATAATTCTTTTTATTTCATAACTCAACTTGCCCTTTAGAATTAAACCTATGACATAAGGTTTCCATGCTAAGTGATGAGTAGCATGTATCTCCTATGTCAAAATATACAAATTACAAGTGTGCACTAATGATCTGATTGAATTTCATGGATCTAGTTCCTAAGTCTGCATATAGTCTTAAATTGTGAAACAAAGGATTGTATGATCATTGTCTTCCTAACTCACACTTATGATATCAACTCATATGGTTAAATATGAGTTAAGGTACATGATGTGTGTTTTTTATAAGTTTTTTTTAATATTTTTATCCTAACAGCTAGATGAGTTGGTAAAGTTAAATTTTTGCAGAGTGTGATATCGCAACTACGATCTCGTATCAACAATGTCGTCATTTAGGTTACATCATCAGTAATACAATGTCTTGGAATGTGTGCAACCCTATAAATACCAACACTTGGGTATATAATCAATAACTTTTCATTAGCATGCTTAGGAAAACTCTTATTGTTTTATTTCATAGTTGTAATAGAGAATAAATGCTTGCAATGTAATCTTTAGTAGTTGAACAAAATATTTATTCAAGTGAATTGTATTTGAATGAAATTCATGATAACAATAAAGATCAAGATTTCTTTCCATCATTGCAGCATCCTCTTAGTTTCATTTGTTTACTTAGCATAATTTTTACTATTTTCTTATTTAATCATTTACATTCCAAGCACTTTATTTTACATATTGTTGGTAAGTAGTATGGATATGACTAGTTTCGAGTAATAAGTATAGTTATCTAGTAAACTAATAGTGGTGTTGCTTGATTCGCTTAGTACTAATACCACTTGATAATCCTAGTGGTGACTACATGAGTCCATGGCATGTACGGTAGACCAGGACTAGATATCCATCGTACCAGGCTAAGTTAGATTTATGTTTTCTAAGTTATTTAGACTTGGAACTTTACCTTTAGGAGTACTAAGGGCCTACAACATCATTCAACCATATGCCTCACTAAGAGTTAAACCATACACTCGAACTTCACTAACTCGAAGTGGGAAGATAATGATTTCAAACTTAACATCAATTACTCGCATAATTACATTATCTATCCATGGATTATGATTTGGTCGCATGTTGGCACTTGTGACTTGTATGGTAGACTATTAGGATTGCTCCACCACTCCTTATTAGCATCATTGTTGGAATATGCTAAGTAATTGATCTTCTAAAGTTCATTGTATTAAGAACCATAAAGTCTATGCTTATACTTTAAGTCAACTTTAATAACACACACATAACTAATTATCAAGTATATAAGATGTCTTCAACACTTAAAGAAAAATTGTCACCTGCCAACGAGCTACAAAAGGATGATGATAGAATACATGATGATGAAGATTGGAGTATGTCTATGCAAACATGAATCTCATATGGTCACACCGATCTCTATTATCCTAATTTTACATTCATCTTTCATCAAGATAAGCAATTGATGTGAAGAGACTTATAGGGAAACATCGTTTTTCCTCCACAGCATTTAACACCAACCATGCTTCAAATAGCTTTAAGGGGAATGAATTTGAGCCATATGCAAGAGGGGTATAATGTGACCAAACACATGGCTAGACCCTATCAACCTACAAAGGCACAAGTATAAAGCGACGCTGCTATGAAAACCAAGCTTGAGAATAACAAGGGGAAGCAAGTCAATCCCATTGTTTTCCTAGAAGAACTTAATGATGATGCATTTTTAGTAGAAAAATTCCATCATAATCATGAAGCCTATTCACAAATTCCTATTATTTGTCTAGAAGAATTTGTCAAAGTTCAGTTACATTCAACCCTTACAGATACACCAAGAAGAGAGGCAATAGACTCTAAACATAAGAAGGACTTAAGGCCTAAATTTTTTACAGGATCACAAAGAGATGAATTCTAGAGTCATAGAAGGAGAACTTGTCGACATTGTTCTCCAACTACTTCATCTTCCTCCTCACAATCATCAGTGGATTTTAACATAAGGAAACGAAGGATAAGAGATCATGACAAGGAAAGACATCAAGCTCATGATAGGCATGAGTATCATCAAAGGTATCTTGATGAAAAAGATGATGAGTATGAACCACAAAGAAATAGGAACAGATGTGAAGAAAGAGAGAAACATGAGTACCAAAGGGGACATTACTACAATAGAGCATATGAACCCTATGACCATGAAGAGCCCTTGTTGGCTACTTGCAACATGATCAACATTAGGGAAGTAGTGTACATTCTAACTAGACATGTGAGGAATAATTGCATTATGTGACTTGATATGAATAATATCCCTAAATTTGAAGAAACATATAATGTAGACTCACAAGATCACCTTCAAGAGTTTCACAATGCCTATTCCCTACAGAATATTGAAAGTAAGTAGAAAAAACTCAAGTCTTTTCCTGAAATACTTATTAAAGAAGCAGAAAGCTGGTACAAATAAGTGGAACCTAAATCAATCAAAAGGTGGAGTACCATGCTTGAACTTACTCTAGGATGTCCAATCTCAGGAAGAAAATCTAGGGTTGGAAGCAAGGGACACACAAATCCTTTGATGTAGTAATGGGAAGATACTACTCTCTTCTGCATAGATGCCCAAGCAATGGATTTTCCCAAAGAGAGCAACTTAGGCACATTGTTGATCAGTTGAGTAATAAAAATAGAGAAACCCTTGGGATCTATGCCCAATGAAGACTCTTAGATATGATCACACATCGAATCTACAGATTAATTGATCAAGTGGTGAAGGAAGAAGGTGAGTTGAAAAAAAGAGAATTAGACGAAGAATATAATTGAGATCCATCTATCAAAAAAAGAGATGTACAAATATGTGACAAGTAAGAAGAAGAAGCCTTAGAAGAGGTGATCCAGAAGAAAACTCTACCAATTCAAAAATCTATCACTGATATAGTGACCAAGGTAGAAAAGATGTGGGACTTAGTGGACAAAAAGATTTGTTATAGCTTTGAATATTTTAGAAGAAAGAACCGAACGTGCCTTCAATAAGGACAAGGAGAAGAAAAAGAAAAGAGACTATGAACATGAACACTATAAACAACAAGGAAAAGTTACTTTCATGGAAGAATGTATTGATTCAAGCTCAGAGGATGAGGAAGGGTGTAAGGTGTGCTAGTACGAACATCCTAAGGGATGTTGTCCTACGATAACAAACTTGTAAGAATCAGAAGCATATGCACTTAATCCAATATTCATCAAAAAGAAAATGCCAAAATGGTTACCTTACCCTTAAGGTAACTACAAAAAAACCTTCCAACCAACTTATTATCCAAGTGAAGCTTATTCACAACCACAAGAGTAATATCAACAACGGTGGCAACAACCACAAGCATGGACAATGCCATCACTGAGGCAATAGTATCCATATTAGCATGTAGTATTCAATATCTCTAGGAAACATAGTAGTTTACAATTCTCAATATTATCCACCTAAGTACTATAGACCTACAACTCCAAGGATGGATTTTAGTCCATATGTACATCAAACAATGGTTGGTCCATTAAGTCAACATTCCAACCCTGTACTACCTATGCCACCACCTACAATGCAAGGTGAGTTGTTTTCAGAACCACAACAAAAGGATGCAACATGTAGGAGAAAGTACTCCTGGACAAACCTAAATCCAAGAAATGATAGTTCTTTCAAACAAGTCCAAAAAAGGTTTGAAGGATGGAGAGCCCATCTAGTTCATCCTCATCCATGCTCACTCCTCCAAGAAATGCTAAGCTTCCATCATCTTCTAATGCAAACTTAAAAACTATCATGCTAACTCAAACCACCATGAACTGGATAAAGGCAGGAGCACTTCCCCAAAAAAGAAGAGACCCTGGTGTAAGGTTCTACTTGATTCTTGGTTAGGGGTAACCTTAATATCACATGACATGTATAAGGTTTGAAATCTTCCACCATACAAGAAAAGTAACATTTGGCTAGATCTTGCAAATCAGTCGATCACAGTTCCATTAGGATAGGTAGATGATGTTATCACTACCATTAGTGGTTGGTCTTATCTTGCTAATTTCCTAGGTATACATGTGGGTAAAAACAAGGGAGAGTTTCCTAGTATTATGGGAAAAGTGTGGCTTAGCATTATGGATGTTAAGATTGGAATTAGAGACTTGTCCTTGGAAATTTCCAAGGAGGATAAAGCTAGAATCGTTCAACGATGTAGAGTTTCGTGTATCACATACAATGATAACAGGTGCAACTATGTGTAGAAAATATGGGCAATGAAACAAGAAAACAACATAGCATGCAAAAGATGTGTCAAAAAAATGTTTGTGCAAAGATGTCTATATGCGATAGCCACTAATCAATTAGGAAACCAATGGCTAGTCACCAATGAAGAAATAGAATAAAAAATATGCATGGAACCAAAAACTCAAATCATAAGTGCCTATGTGAAAGAAGCATATAAGCTAAAGAAATTAAGAAGAAGGAACCTTTATCCACATTTAGGCTAAGAAGAAGAAATTGAATGGGGGTAGCTCAAGATCCTAGATATAGTGGAACTAGAACCATTGGATTTAAAGGCCCTACCTACAATATTAGAGTATGCTTTTCTAAATAACAAGAAGCTAATCATCATCAACGTCAACCTAGATAAAGAATAGAAAAAGAGATTATTGGAAGTGGACAATACGTGACCAATGACATTTCCTTAGTCCTATGATGAAATAATAGGCATTGATCCTTGAATTTGTCAACATTGGATATACGTAGATCCAATTGTTAAGCCATGACACCAACCACAAAGATGGCTAAATCCTAAGCTTAAGGAAGTAGTGACCCAAGAGTTGGAAAAATTACTAAAGGTGGGATTCATTTATCCCATTGTAGACAACGAATGGATCAGTATTTTAGTAATTGTTCCAAAGAAGTGTTGAAATTAGAGAGTGTGTATCGATTTCTAATTGTTAAATTTTGCAACATTCAAAGATCATTTTCCTTTGTTGTTTGTTGACCAAGTCTTGGATACTATTCTAGATGGATATAGTGGGTACAATCAAATCCACATTGCACTAGAAGACCAAGAAATGAAAACATTCACTAGTCCATGGGGAATGTTCACTTATAAGCAAATGATTTTTAGTCTTTGCAATGCACCCACTACTTTTTAGAGATTATTACTAAGTATTTTCCAAAAAAAAAAAAAAACAGATAGGTAATGATGTGGAAGTATTTATGAATGATTTGTCAACATATGGGGTAGGTTTCAAGCAAGCATTGAACCATTTAGAGTAGGTATTGAAAAGATTTATAGAGACAAATCTGAAGCTTAATTAACAAAAGAGCTATTTAATGGTCCAAGATGGAATTGTGTTAGGACACAATGTGTCACAAAGAGGAATTCAGGTAGATCCAAAGAAAATTAGAGTCATATAGAACATCATCCAAAGGCCTCAAACTTTCAAAGATGTTAGATCATTTTTAGGCCACATGAGATACTACAGAAGGTTTATAAACAATCTTTTAAAAATTGCAAAATCATTAGTAGAACTAACCAAAAGGGTGCACCATTTGAATGGATAGAATCATGTGAAAAGGCATTTAAGTACTTAAAATAGAAGTTGATAGAAACACCAATCCTTAGAGCTTTGGATTGGTCTAAGCCTTTCCATATCATGAAAGATGCTTCAAACTATGCACTAGGAGCAATATTGATGCAACTAGACGATCAAAAAAGACCATAGTACATACATTGTGCCAGCACAAGCATCACTGGGGAACAACTCAATTACATCACCACAAAAAATGAGCTTATGGTAGTGGTGTATGTGCTAGAGGAGTTCAAACATTATGTACTCAAGTACCTAATCTATGTCCACACTAAGCACAGTGCAATCAAGTTTTTAATGAATAAACTAACAGTAAGTCCCAGTGTGATCAGATGTCTCATCATTTTACAAGAATTTGACATTACGATTATTGACAAGGAAGGCACAAAAAATGTAGTAGTAGATCACCTATTCAAGTTGAGATGGGAATTGCATGACTAAGAAGAATCATTATCAGATCAATTCCCTAATGAAAACTTGTTTGCAAAGACAATAATGGCTGCTGACTCAACAAAGAAGTCATGGACAACTAATTGCATAACTTAACGATACAAGAGCCACCTGTTGAGTGGAATAAGAAACAAAAAGAGCAATTCCTTCATAAATTTAAAAGATATATAGAGATAAACAGAAATTTTTATAAGATTTGTGCTAAAAAATTAGTCTAATGGTGTGTACTAGAAGAAGACCAACAAAAAGTCCTATAAGATGTACATGAAGGGCCATGTGGTGGCCATTATGCTTGGCATAGGACAACACTCAAATTAATGATGACAGACTATTTCTAGCCTACCATATTCAAAGATGCATGCCACTTCATACAATCTTGTGAAAGATGTCAACAAGAAGGAGAAATATCAGCTAGAAATGAAGGACCACAACACTAGATCCAACCATTAAAACCATTTGATATTTGGAGAATTGACTTCATGAGCCCTATCATGCCAATGTTGAATGGAAAAGCTTATATTATAGTGACCATGGATTACTGTACAAAGTGGGTAGAGACAACTGCAGTTAAAGATTGTATAGCTAAAACAACTACCAAATTTTTGCAACAACACATGGTAAATCAAATCAAAGTACCAAGAACGCTTATTTTAGAAAATGGAGCTCATTTCACAAGTGCTACATTCAAGAAACTCATGCAAAAACTTGCACTAAACCATAAATTAACACCACCATATCACCCCCAAGCAAACGGCTAGGCTAAAGTGACTAACTGCAAAATAACAAGAATATTAACTAGGACAATTAGTAGGTTTAGGAAGGATTGGAGCACCAAGTTAAATGATGATCTATGGGCTTATGGATTCACATGGAAGTTATCCATAGGGTATTCACCCTATGAGCTAATTTATGGTAAATTACCTACACTTCCAATCCAAGCAAAGCTCCAAACCCTAGCTACTGCTAGTGAACTAGACTTAGACCTAAGGTTTGCTCAAAAGGAATGACTTATGAATCTCAACGTATTAGAGGAAAATAGGCTAGTGGCACTTATGAGTAATGAGATTCATAAAAAGTACTATAAGCATAGGCATGATGCAAGAATATGTCAAGTATCAATACAATTAGATGATAAAGTCCTATGCTACAATCCCAACCATGTCCAACAAAAGGCTAAGTTCCAAACACTTTGGAAGGGGTCATACATTGTCCAAGAAACTTATCCATCTAGTACCATGCACATTTACCATCCATCTAGCCCACATAAGTTCATCTTAGTAAACATCCAACAAGTCAAGCCCTATTATGAATATCCCAATTCAGTTATGGATTCTACCTAATCCATTAATTCTTCCTATACTTATTTTATTTTCTTAGTCATTAGGATGTCCAACGTGACACGTAGGTCAACTACAGAACCTTTTGCTTTTCTTATTCATTTTCCATATTCTTTGATAATTTTTCCCATTCTTTTATACTTTTTCAATTCTTAATCATTTTTCCATTCTTTAACATTTTTCCATGCTTTTTATAATCTTTCATTCTTACTATTTTTTGCAAATGTTATTGTCTTTTTACAATTTTTCCTATACTTTGCCATTATTTTTCTTTACATATTTTGTTCATTTTTCAATAAGTGCAAAGGAATAAAGAAAAATGCAGTCCCAATAAGGTGAAAATTGCCCTATGTTATTACATTATGGAAAAACTGACTTTGTATATAGTGAGACCATGGCATCCATCCACCCATTTCCAATAATAAGAGGTTCTCACCATGGCCATCATAATATTCTTTTCAGAATAAAAATAAAATAAACTCATGATCATTATGCTTGGATCGAAAAGTGAAGAACCAAGGGGGAATGAAAATGGTGTGACATCAACGAGATTTGTGGATTTTTCTGAACTACTATTATGAGTCTTATCATGTCGTTAAGATGGAATTATTTTCTTGAAGATCTAACGAAAAATGGAAGTAAGAATACAATAAGTGTTGCCTTATCATGTCACTAGAAAGATATGTTACCCATGCCTAAAGGTAGGTAGCTTCTTAGGAATCTTAAAACATTAAAAAAAATTAAAAATTGAATCTAATAAACTCCTCCCTTGAACAACACACCAACAGATAATACCTCTTGCAATAGTAATAATCTCATGGTTAGTAGTTATGAAGAAGACAATGTGATGTCACTGGAAGTGATATGAACTTGGTCTAGATCTTGGACAGAAAGGCTAATGACCACTTTAACCACACACTACACACAAGGATTCATTATGCTTATGGTAAGACACCTTATGTCTTGATCTTTACAATCCCTTCTAAATCCATCTCATCTCACTGTTATATGCAGTCATACTTTCATGGTTTTCAATAATAGTGTTATTTTCCCATTTTTGGCAACATTAACATGTGTGTTTTGAAAGACATGTATGTTTTACATTCAACATCTTGGGTGCCTACAGACACTTCTAGGTGTGGTTATATAGGGGCATTAGAGGCTGGAGCCTGCTTTGGAGAGGACTCACTTGTATAACTGTTGTGTCTCATACCTAATAATCAAATCCACATCATCTTGGAATTTCCAGAACACTTCAAAATTCAATGTTTACTTACCTTAAGACCAATAACTTGTTCATATGTTCATAACACTTCATCCATCTCCTATACACTCAATAAACTTTCATTGCCCAAGATTCCTTTCTTATGAACATTGAACAACAAAATTTTCAAAATCTAAGCATCATGAATGAACCAAAACCCTTTGGACAAGCTTCACATCTTCCAGACATTCCATTTGATTCTTTTTTAAAAGAAAAATTCATCAAAAATTTGAAATTATTTGATGGTAACATTGTAGCTACGTTGTCAAAGCCTCTATGATGTTGCACATATAACAATAGTATATATACATGTGAGAGTTCACGAGATTCTTCATTCTTTCATTTTCTTACAAGAGAATTTTTTGCAGTTTTCTCTCTGAGCTCTTGCACACTAACTTCCCAAGGCCATAATTTCATCCCCATATCTTCAATTTCCAAAATTCTTGAACCTTGTTGATCCTGAAACACTTAATTTAGTTGTGGGGGGCAGGTGTATTGCGTGAGCATCTGAAAACTTAAGCCAAAATTTTTCTAATGGCCAGAAGATACTATAAAGGGTAAGTATAAGAAAATAATAATAAATTTATCACTAATTAATCAAACTTAAGCCAAATAGATCTTAATTGATTCTTCTAATTAAGCATACCGACTATTTCAAGGCATAATCAACAAAGAAATGATAATTGTGGAAGGTTATAGTAATTAAAGATATAACACTTAGGGGGTTTCATTTTGAAAATTTTTCTACCTCTGTAATAATAATAAAATGAGAACTTGATCTAACCAAGACTATGGGAAGAATAAGGAACCATTAAGCACCAATTTAAACACTCTAGTAATTTCAAACTCTTGATGATTGTAGATGGTCCCATAGAGGCCAATAGCTGAAGGACCTTCCCAACATGGGAGCAAAAGACCAAGAGGCCAAGGAGAAGAACAAACTCCATAGGCTGAGCATGCAAAGCAGGAAGTGCTATCATTTAGCATCCATCAACAAACTCCTACTACCAAACATTCTACATAATGAGGTAGAAGTTCCACTAGCACTGGAATAAGGACAATGCCTCACATTGTCTCCAAGCCATACAAGAAAAATCCATGTTGTTGATAGTTATCATGAAATTGAACTTTGATCCTTTTATGGAGTTTGCTTCAGAAGCCAGAAAGACACACCTCCAAGCGTCTTCCCTATGGCCCACATTATCCAACAATGTTGAATGGTATCTAGGGGAAACCTATCAATTCTGGTAGAATAAACAGCCAAATGCTACAATTAAAATTAAAGGAGTCACTGTGTTGTATTGAGTAGAGGCAATTGCTAAGGCTTTCAATATTTCTAATGAAGGAGATAACATGGCATAAATTTCCTCAAGATCAGACACTGATGCCAAAAAGTTGTGGTTACAAAGGGCATACAAAACAGAAGACAAGGGTTATAATGAGCTCTTAAAAAAGGAAAAGATATATTTCAAGATTGAAACCTACCATGTGTTCCCAACCAAAAGGCTCAACAGAATATCAACATATGCAACTAGAGGAAGTGCAATTTGATGGGAAAATTCAATGCCAACATCACCCATTTGCTCTTCCTTGAAATCCAAAGACAGTTTGAAGAGAAGAAGGTAGGCAAACTAATACTTCCATTCCCTTGCCTCATTAGGAAGTTGTGCCAACAAGCCGAAATACTGGGATATACCAATGATGTTCTAAAAAAGGCCCAAAATGTTTCCTATGTAGAGATGTTCAAGCCAATACCACCAAAGAAGGATCAACTAAAGAAGCCCACAAACATTGAGGAAGCTTCAGGATCCATTCCTGCTAGTAACCTTCTTGCTATTAGACAATAATAGTAGGCGGGACAGTAAGCAGGACCCATCAACTAGCCACCTGTTGGATAACAACAACAAAAAGAAGTTCCACCACTACCGTTGCAAGATTATAGATCATCTATGAGCCACCTGCAACAAATTATATAAACCATAAGCTAGAAAACAAGAGAGAAAGCTAATCTCTATAGAGTTAAAGAGAGCTCAGTAAGGCCCATAATTTCCATAGATCTTGCTAGTGGACAAGTGTCACTGTAGATAAGAGGAGAGGTTGATTAGGCACAACAAATTTTTGAAAATGCTACATCATTCCAAGTGATGTTAGAAATTGGTGAAGGCACCATAGTAGTGGTCATGTAACACCAAGATGTAACAGGAGCCGTAGAGGTCATCATAGACCATATTAAAGAATTATCTAGTGTTCCTATTGTGTCGCTGGCCAATCTTTCTAGAGCAAGGGATGCTCAAATGTTAGCTAGAACCTCAATGAATCCTAAAGAACACAAAGATGTACTAGATAGAATACTACAGACGGGCTACGTCATGCAAAATTTGTTTGATATTCCAAGTGATATCACAGCATTATAGTCTCATCTAATTGCCACCAAGGGAAAGTTGGTCATAATAGAAACTAGAGCTGAACATGCAGAAAATGAAGTCCAGAGGTTACAAGAAGAATTAGCAACCCTAAGAGCAAAGAGAAGAGACCCTGCACAATTCATAGCACTAGACCAAATTGATCAATTTAGAACCAACCATGTGAGGTGACTAATTGAGCATAACATGCAAATAGATAAGGAAAAGGAGAAGACAGTGTGGGATGCATTTTTTGTTAAGGCACAAACATATGCACATGTTTAAGCTTTCACAATGTTACAAGAAGAAAACCAAAAGCTCATTGCTAATAATACCAAGTTGATGAATATAGAGAAGCAAAAAAATATTCTTGAAGAAAGCATTCATCAACTAAGAGAACAACTTATGAGAGTCAACCAAGATATGAGTTGCTTGGCTAGGGTATACAGAAACCTATCAATGGAAGATGTCTGCACCATCCATCAAAAGTTTGTAATCGAAATAAGCACATGGCAAAATGAGGTCAACAAACATGAATGACTCAAGGAGCATTTTAGAGATTATGTGGGCATGTATAAACAAATCAATGAAAAAGAAATCCAGATGATAAAGGCAGAAATCAGTTCTATCTCTATGCAAAATCTAGACTAGTAGCCAATCTTGGATAGTCTTGCCCATGTCCACCAGGCAGAGGTGAAAAATAAAGACCTGCAGATAGAAGGCTTGATAGAATACATGGGGTTAGTGAATCCTAAATACATTAACTTGGCCATGTTAATAGTAGGATAGCCTCAAAATGAGCTCAAGGAACAGGTAGTAGCTATGTACACCATGTATGGAAAAGAGTTTGCTAATAGAAAAGATGCATTATAGAAACTACATGTAGCAAACTTTAAGCTCAAAGTTGTAAAAGGAAGCTACCAATGACAAAAAGATGTTGCAGCAAACTTGGCATGTCAAATGACAGATTATCAAAAACTCAAAAAGACAACTAGATCTTTTGAGAAGGAATGACAGCAATTCGCAACATGGTACATAAAAGCTAATTAGATGTTTTCACAACTACCATGCCGATGGGATGTACCAGTGATGAGCCGCGATATCGCATCGTCCCCTGCGATGTCCCGTACGCGATATCGCGGTCTGTCGCCAAATCTATAAATAAGAGGCGGCACTCCCCTTATTTTCTATCCTAGGCTAAAAGTAGGGAAAATCTGGCAGATTGATCACTCCAGAGATAGAATATTTTCCATGTGCCCGCAGTAAGAGTCCCCAAGTGAATGGATCTTTATTCGAGCAACTTTGTACCTGAACGCAAGTTGTGTACGGTAATAAAGACGAGCTTTGAGGATAAACCTTGCAGTGCATGGAATAGGTTTATTACATGTTATTTCTTACCTGTTATTTATTACCTGCATTAGCGTGGCATGAGTACGACTTGATTACTAGCATTGACAAATGTGTACGGCTAATCAAGGAATCGGTTGCTCATCGCGATTAAATTCTCTCACCCTTATCTCTTAGAATGCAGAATAAGTACAACTTGATTATGAGCATCTACGGATCTGTACAGCTAGTTAAGGAATCAACTGCTCATTACATTTAGGCTAGTTAAGTGCCTCAGTACAACCACTTTGAGCACGTGCGTTACGTGTGGTGATCCCAGTAATGATTAGCGTTTGGTAGCCACAGTTGCATAGTTCAGGGTGTGTACGGTAAGTGGGAACGGATGCTGACGCTAGTTAATTTAGACTTAGTCCTTAGTTAGAGTTAGTTAGCTTTCTCAACCCTTCACCTCAATAGCATAAGACAAAAACATTTAAAAGCTATAAAAATCATATACCTCGGACTTACTTAACCATACACTGTGACAACTACAAGTAAGTCTGGGAAGACAAGGAATGATTAACCCCAAGTGTTCCATGGGGCATGTAGGCATTTAGTCTACAGAGTTCG
>MNCI01000497.1:27652-63252 GCA_015680685.1 Gnetum montanum | reverse complement strand
TGACATATACAAGCAAGCCTGGGAAGACAACGAATGATTAACCCCAAGTGTTTCTTGTGGCGTTAAGGCATTTAGTCTGCGGAGTTCGACCGGATCACGCGTGCACGCTCGTATTCGTATGGTTGAGTGTAGGGGTACCTCGCCACTCATCAAGGACGAGTTTCCAGTCAATCATGGGGGTATGATAAAGTCAATTTTTTTGCAAAGTGTGATATCACATCTATGATATCATATCAACAATGTTGTAGATATGATGTCGTAGTTCATGTTATATGATCATTGATACAATGTCTCAAGATGTGTGTAGCCCTATAAATACCAACACTTAGGTGCACAATTGATAACTTTTCATTAACATACTTAGGAAAACTCTTGTAGTTTTATTTTGTAGTTGTAACAGAGAGTGAATGCCCACAGTGTAATGTTTAGCAGTTGAATGAAATCTTTATTCGAGTGAATTGTATTTGGATGCAATTTATGATAGCAATAAAGATCGAGATTGCTTTCCATCATTGTAACATCCTCTTAGTTTCATTTGTTTACTTAGCATAATTTTTACTATTTTCTTAGTTAATCATTTACATTCCAAGCACTTTATTTTACATGTTATTAGTAAGCAATATGGATACGACTGGTTTCAAGTGCTAAGTGTAGTTATTTGGTAACCTAGTAGTGGCATTGCTTGATTCGCTTAGTAGTAATACCACTTGGTAATTCCTATGAGAACTACATGAATCCAAGGCATGTACAGTAGACTAGGACCAAATATCCATCGCACTAGGCTAAGTTAGATTTATGTTTTACAAGTTAATTAAACCTAAAACTTTACCTTTAAGAGTACTAAGGACCTACAACATCAATCAACTATATGACTCACTGAGAATTAAACCATACACTCGAACCTCACTAACTCAAAGTCAAAAGACAACGATCTTGAACTTAACATCAAGCATAATTACATTGTCCATTTGCGTATTACGATTTGATCACACGCTAACACTCATGACTTGTATGGTAGAGTGTTGGGATTGCTCTACCGCTCATCATGAGTAAATGAAGGTTTAATGATTAATTATTTAACTACTTAGCTAATCTAGTGACTAACTATCCTAACATATGTAATCGTTCCCACTTACTGTACACATCCTGAACTCATATCAACACTATTGGGTTACCAAGTGGACATTACTGAGCATACCAAATATCTACTAATGGGATACCAGTGTAATATGTTATGCTTTAAAGTGATCATGCTTATGTATTTATGATTAAATATTTTAGTTAATTAAAATCATGAAAGTAATGTGCAAATAGAAAAGATTAAACTAATCCAAGTGTTGTAATAAATGTCAAAAGTCTCATCTTTATTGCCATTCATGCCAATGCATTCAGGTACATGGCATTTGACTAAAGATTCATACAATCTCTTTAATTCACACTATAGGCACTTAGAGGGAAAATATTCTAACTCTTGAAAAACTAAACTACAAAAGCTTCACTATGCTATTAACTTCGAATGTCATAAATGTAGGTGGCAACCACATTTATATAAGCTTCCCCCGCATCGGACCATGTGTCGACAAAGATACGTTGACGGGGCTACGTCAACACATGCCCATCAATGCAACCTATCTATTTAGAACTCATCGCCAAGGCTCTTACCTCTAAGCTAACGCCTCATTGTTAAGACTTCCCATAAGGTCAATTAGTCAATGTAAAATGTAAAGAGTGTTAAAACTAAAATTTTATGGACCCCAAAATAATCTTAATAAGAAACAAAAAAAAACCCAAAGTACCTCATATGTTTAACACCAAGTAGCGATAATGAAAAACCACATGGAAAATAAAAAACTTTCCAATTTTAGGGATAAGCAAAAATGAAAAACCTAAGAGACAGAAAAGAAGTATGGACAAGCATTCAGCACAAATGAAAATAAAAAAAATAAATGGTTTTCAAGAACCCCTTATCTTTTTTATTTTCATAGGTACTTGAGACTGAACAAATTTTTTTATAGATTACTAGTTGATTAAGTAGAAAGTCACAAGAATTTGAACTATTCATATAGTAAATCACACTTGATTGATGAAAAAGAATTCATTGGTATGGTATCTTAATACTGTTGATTTGGCGGCATGTACAACCTTAGAATTGAGATCATGATTTGAAAAATCAAGAGGAAAATTAATTGTTAGTAGAAAGAATAATCTCAATCCTAATAACATTTACATCACTTTCAACATCTATACTTAAAATAGTAAAAAGGATTCAAGGTAGCAACAAAACGTTTTGGCAAAATATCAACTTTTGTAGGAGACGAAGATCGAATAGAAAATGACAACACAAATTGTCCATTACAATTGACCTTATGTTGAGATTCTTTACCTTTAGCGTTAACCCACTTCTTAATATAAGGTTTAATCTTTGAGTTAATAGTATTCTTGTCAAATAAGGGGAAAAAAATTTATTTGCTATCTATTTGGAACTATAATTTTTAACTATATGTACTCCAAGCCATATAACCAATATGATACCAGGATGGAAAATTACCAAAAACAAGACCTAAAGCACAATTCAAACTTATAGCCTATCGTACACAAAGCAACAACTTTACTATGCTCTTATTACCTTGTTAACTTATTAGTATTATCTCACAATGTTAATATTATAAATATATTATATATCATAATCGCACCAAACACGAATTTCTAAGGTACCTTTAATTAACAATTTCTATTTATCTCTAACCAAAGATAATGTACATATACGACATTTAGTGAAGAGCTGAAATGATGCCATTATTTAAACATTAAAATACCAAGAAGATGTGGGTAAGGACACATAATGAAGCTAAAAGATGCAAGAAGGTACATGGGGAAGACAATCAAATACTGTCAAAAACCCCGTAATCGCAACTTCATACAAATACTTGAGATGTCACGGTGAAAAAAATTAAAGTTATCATGGAAAAATAGTCTCAAACACATTAGTTTCCGTCAAGGTGATTACATAAAAGCTTGTAAAGACCGGTGGTAAAAGTCTTGACATGAAAATACTATGTCAATGTTCAATTCTAGTATATGCATCACTAAATTATTGATGGATTTTGTAAAAGGGATTTTGATTATTGATGATTTTGTAAAAGGAATTCTGAAAGACTGGTATGATCCAACAGAAGGCACTCAAGTGAAAGGTCAATCGGGGAGAATATGGTAACGAAATAATGGAAAAGCCCCATACCCTCCAAAGGCCCATATCAACCAGACATATTTGTTAGTGATAATCTCCTGGGAATCACTCATTTCATTCAAATGAAACCATGATTTGATAATAAGTTTAATGATATAAAAAACCGGAGTCTACATATATCAAAGACAAAAGTCCAGTGTATCTAGTAGCTCATAAGTGGTATTCCCATATACCATACATATAAAACTAGAAACATATACGTCCGAATAGAAATTCTTATGCAGTTAATTATCATAACATCTAAAAGTACAGGCTGTGACAGGGTATGATATCACACATAACCGAAACTATACACCATAGCAAGGTATAGCGAACAAAGCAAGGACTGATTTCAAGCAAGCAAATTAGAAACCAAAAGTCGAAGCACAAGTAAAGCGAGCCTAAAGCACATCTAAAACAAGCTCTTATAGTGAGCACATCATACAAAGTTGATTCGGATGGCTTATAGGAAGCCAATGGAGCGAAGAACTGCTTTGTGCAACCAACGAAATCCAAGTCTGGGAGCACAGGTTGTAACCGGCCTCCAGGAATGTTGGAGCATGCTAGTGTACCATGTTATTTTGACTGAAGCTTGATGGAAAGAATTCCATTTTATATTTTTTGATAGTCTTACTAGGTTTGAAAGCAAGTCACAAGCCTACTAATGTACTCCCTAATTCACTCATCATTTTATCTTTCACTACAAATTCCTATTCCCCAAATCGTCCCTAAATCGTCCATTTCAGTTGCTTTGTCTTCCTTGCTTACTTCAAAACAGGCAAGGAAAAAATGACTCTGGGAAATCCTCCCCATATGCTTTCTATTTTTAAATTTCTTCCATGTCAAAATCAGAATTTACTTACAAACATTGCTTAACCACTGTAACAATGCACTAGAGTCCTTAATAATAAAGACATGTAAAACTACCATATATTTAAATTGGCAATCAATACTTGGAAGCTTAAGGAAGCTTATCACACGCAGTTTATCATGATGAAACCTGCCAAATAAGGGATCATGAACATCCTGATCAATAATGAATGTAGCATGCAATTGCCAGCACACAAATTGGTGTTAAATATTTATAAAGTTCTTCAGTTATTAAATACCCTAAATAGATTGACAATGGCAATAACGATTACAAAACACATATCACCATGCTCAACTTCAAATTGTCTATGATCATGAAATATTATTACTAGTCAGTTTCAGTATCATTTTACGGTCTTCAGGCATCTTTTACGTTTGTGCCAATACTTGGTAAACAAGCTAGTAAACTGACCCAGTGTAAGAAGACCGCTAAAGAAGTTGCGTCCTTGTACAATTTTTTCATGTAAACTTCTAGCTGTCCGCACTATTGTTGGTTTCACAATATTTGCTTGTATTTTTGCTTGATCCTGCAAGTAAGCTAATCAAATGAAAAGAAAAAATAATTGCTATAACTCCCAAAATACCAATGTGTAAAATAAGAGGATATAAAAAGCTAGTTATCAGAAATATGAAGGTTTAGAAACAAGAAAAAATGCAAAAATATAAAGTAAACAAAAGAACAATAAATTGGAACCTAGCACTAGGCTAATAATATATAAATTTATTCTTGTGTATATCTTGCCTTCTAAAAAAAACATAAAAAGGCTATTTAAGAAGAAAATTTAACTAACAAAATAACAGATCATTGATCCTTCTAAGATAGTGATGGTGGTTAGTCATTTAGCATTGCTGTCACATACAATAGAGACTAGAAAATCTCTGTCCAGAGAAATACACTTTGCAGCAAGTTTATTGGTGAGAAGAATCATGTCCAGTTTAAGAACGTTTATGAGTTCTTCATACAAAGAAAAAACACTAGACATATTGCTAAATAAACTTTAACGCCAGCTAAGCATATGAAGTAACTAAACATAACAAAGATACAAAGTGTAATTCACACTTTAATTCAAAACAGTTTATTTCACTATACATACTCCATGCATACTTCTGGATATTGGCAAATAATGCTAAGATTAGTTTCCACAACAATCAAGCTTTGAAAAGGAAGGAATGTCATAAACTACAAAAATTAAATGATCACTACCTTGGACAAATAAAGCAGAAGCCAGTCTAGTGATTATATAGTAGCTTTCTATTATAACAGAAAGGATTATGATCACTACATACAAGGTCAACCCATGTTTCTGAATTAAATACCAACCTATTGAAACCGTATTTGTCATTCTACGAATTCTGTCCTCAGCTACTCTGAATGCTCTGGTAGAGTTCCTAACCCCTTGTGTTAATTCTTGCCTGTGTATTATTGAAAAATGTGTAAGTTTACTGTAATGATAATAAGGTGAAATCTGGCTAGTAAAAGTCAAACTATACATGTAACAAACCCCAAGTCACTAAGCTCCATTGTGAGGTCACTGATTTCCATTCCTGATAACCTTACAGCAGCCATCGTACCAGGAAGTTCCTCCCTTGTTACAATTAATAGGCGCTCTAAAGATTCAGCTGCCTTCTTAAAAGCCTTCTCCGATAATGCCAAGAATAAACATAAGGAATAATAATAATAATAATAAGACAGAAACGTTTTTAAAAAATCACAAAATTCACTACCATTGAAATTAATTTATAAAGGAAATCAAGATGCCCCTATGATTGGGTAATCAATTCACATACTATCAGTGTTGGTATGGCAGCAATAAACAAGCACGACGCAGACACTGCAGCCTACAATAAAAGACAGAGGTCACTTATTTTAATTAAAAAAATAAAAGAAAAATGATAATGATGGAGATGATAGACAATAGTCTTATACCATAAAAGGAAAGAAGAACTTTTAACTCCAAAAACTTACAAAGCATCTATTAAAACACTACAATCTGTGTAAACACTAATCATTAAAACATATTCGATCAATCAAAAAACAAGGAACAAGTTATATGTACTAATACAGTAGCGCCATAAAATTGTGAAGACTACATGGTTCGTAGCCTGGAGGTAAGTATTCTGAACCTTGTTTGGAACAATCACAAGGCGTAATATAAAACCAGGCTTCCGTAATACGCAAATCAGTCTCTCCTCCAGTGAAGGGGGGGCAGTTACAAAGATTTCCAGGAATAGAGATTAAAACTACTCAAATTGTAATGCAATTACACATTATTAACGGCAAACAAAAAGGTTTCTCAAAATATAGGAAAGTAAGGCATAATTCAAAGCAAGCGAAGAGAGAAACGAGCATACCACACAGCATATAACATTCAGCAAGGAAAGCGAGACGCGAGGGGTGTAAGAAACGGACAATGGCAAGGGATCTGTGCCAACCGAAGACGAAAATTGAGTATCGTGCTCTCGGTTGCAGATAGCTTCACCATCGTAAATTCCCAATGTTGCTGCTGGCTTGGCGCTTGAATTGCATATGCTTCTGAAAGTAACCCTAGTTTTCTGACCCGAACACAAACAGGAATGACCCCTTCTGATTTGACGACAGCTTCGAGGAAAATGAAATGCGGAAGCCGAATTCAGCATTCGCTGTCCTGAGGTGTTAAGGATCAGAGCCTCCATGATTTCTGTTAGTGAGTTTCCGCATGCCCTCTGCGTATCAATGGCCTGTGCGATTCTTCAACTACTGTTCGACCAGACTACAAAATCAAAGAATGATTGTAATGCTCCGAATCCACAGGCCATGAACTGGACCTCGTAAATCCTTGCTACGAGGGGCTTTGGTGTTCTCTATGAGAACAAAGCTGAAGTTCAGTGGGGACCTTCTCTTTTTACGTTTTTCACCCCGCTAATTGGACATTGTGGAATGCAAATACTTGTTGAATGAGCTATTTCTTTAAGGAATTTTGTTGTGTAAAGCATTTGGTTTAACTCGTAAACCAATTTTGCTTGTAATCAATATCATTCAAATTGTAATCAATTTTATTTATACAGTAAAAAATACAAATTTATTCCAAGTTGTAAAGTAAAGAACATATTTTTAATCCATCAAAACTTTAGATGAATTCATGTTCTTTAATTACAAGGAAATTGATTACATCAAAAAGCAAAATCAAATGGTGTACTTAGTACAATGAATATTGACTAAGAAGAAATTTGCTTTACAAATAAGCAAAATTCCTATTTACTTTAGCAAAATTGCTTTTAAAAATGGAATGTCAAAGTTCAAGATTTAAATTTGAGCTTTATAGATCTAAAAACAAAGATCAAACATAAGGCATTAAAGCACATGCCGGAACAACCAAGTAGAAAAAAACAATTTTATTTGTAGCATATCTAAGGAGAATCCTTAACAAAAATACTTACCGCTACTATTTTTAGACAAAGTAAGGTGGTAATCATACTTATTTGCATGGGATCTCACTATCTATTGATTGAAATAAGGAGCTGGATTAATCTTCAAAAAGAACAATGCATCTGTGGATTTTGTATACATGCAATAGTGGAAGATGAAGAGCATATATTTTTGAATTGTCCTTTCTTTAATGCTCTTAGACTTAAATATAGCATTTAGGAATAACTTTTCCACAAGTTTGAGTAATAATTTGTTTGTAGCTATTGGTCAATATATGGAGATAATATCTTTTAATAATGTTGATTCTATTACTAGGGCAAGGGCTTCCTCCCTGATGAGTCATGAATTGTTGGCTGTGATATTGCACCCATGATATCACGTACGCGATATCACAGCCTAGATGCGATATCATGTACGTGATATCGCAGCCTGTCTCCTCGTCTATAAATAAGAGGCAGGTAGATTTGGTAAAGAAGTTTTCAAGTTTTAAGTTGGAAGTTTTTTAGTTTTAGTATTAAGGTAGGGACTTTTTGTTAGTTTTTCCTCTTAACCCTTTCTCCCAGTGCATGCCCGCAATGTGATGATTGTAATTGTACAACATCCTTATTCAAGTGTGACGTACTTGGACATGCACATGACCGGCAATAAAGATCGAGATTACTTCATCATTGCAATATCCACTTAGCTTAATTATTTAATTATTATTGTTATTTATTGCTTTCTTAGTTAATATCTCTCTACCCTTATCTCCTAGTAACGCGGAATGAGTACGAATTAATCATGAGCATTTAAGTGTGACTACTTGGCAACCCAGTAGTGTACCTAGGCCATGCGCTTGGTAATCCCAGTGGTAGTGGTGCACGAGGTCCAAGATGTATACGGATGATTAAGGAACAGATGCTCATCGCACCTAGGCTAGTTTAGATTCTCTCTCATCCTCTCTCCTAGCTTAGTTGATATTGTTTCCCATCAAACCCAAGAGTAGCATTAGTGTAGGAACACATCATACACCTCACTTTGGACTAAACCATACGTGACAAAGCTAATACTAGTCCAGGTGAAAAGACAGCAAACTGCAATCTATGAGTAACTATCTAGATACCACAACTAGTCTGTCTGCGGAGTTCGACCGGATCGTGTGTGAAACACTTGTATTCGTATGGTTGAGTGTAGGGGTACCTCATCACTCATCACTCCCCCTCCACCCAATGTTAATATTTTCATGGAACATCCAATTTCCTACCCTAGAAGGAAATTTTTTCAGGGTTGGTTGTAAGGATGAAAATCTAAAAAGACATCCTAAAAACAAATTGGCCTTTTCTTTTTATTGATTTGAAGTTTCTCCTCTCTGTAGTACTCCTCTAGTTTTGTACTTCAAATTTTTATTTTTAATATATATATACTGTCCAACCACACCCACTCCTCCCCTTCTCTTTCCCCTTCCACCCCCACACAATCCCAAACCACCCACCACACACACCCCCCAACAACACCCCACCACATCAAACAAACAATCTTTAGCCAACATGTAGCCAAATTCTTGTAGTTTGTTTTCATGATTTGGACTTAGTGATAGAGAGAATGCCCACAATATGGTGTTAAATAGTTGTATAGAATATTTGTTCAAGTGAATTGTTCTTGGAAACAATTTATAACTAGAAATAAAGATCAAGATTGTTTTCCACCATTGTAGCATTCTACTTAACTCATTTTTACTTAGTTTAACTTTACTTTTCAACATGTTTATTTTATTGAAGTCATTTACTATTTCTAAGTACTTTACTTTTTTCTGCGTTTTTTTAGTAAGGTGATATAAGTATGACTGGTCTCAAGCATGAAGTATAATCATTTGGTAACCTAGTAGTGAGTTCGCTTGCTTCACTCAGTAGTAGATTCACTTGGTAATCCCATTGACGATTAGATGAGCCCTTAACATGTTTGGCAAGCTAGGAATGAATTCTTATCACCATATGCTAGCATAGATTCACATTTCTGTTATACTTAGACTTAGACTTTATCTTCACTTTCATTATGTTAGCACCTAGGATGATTAAAGCCAAACAACATCAACATATCATATGCCTCACCAAGAATTAAACCATACAGCTTGAACTTCACTAACTCAAAGTAAGAAGACAATGATTGTGAATTGAACCTCAACTACTAGTGAATCTACATTGGCCATCCACATATTACAATCAAGTCACATGTGAACACTTGTGACTTGTATGGTGGAAAGTTAGAATACCCAACTGCTCATCATTAGCATTGTTACTAGGGATGTGTCAATGTTCGCTAAGTAGTTGATTTTACAAAGTTTGTTATGTTAATAATCATTAAGTAAACCTTCACACTTAAACTAATTTTTCTCCCCAAATTACATACTTAAAGCATTAGACAATTAATATGGTTTCCACAATTAAGGACAAATCACCACCTATTACTGAATTTAATAAGAGTCACTACAAGGAATATGATGAAGAAGATTAAAGTACACCTATGTAAACTAGAATATCCTGTGCCTACACTAATCCATACTATCCTCACTTCACATTTATATTTCACTAGGATGAACAACTAAGATGAAGAGATTTATAGGGCAACATTGTCTTCACTCTTGATGAGCAATGCGTATACTCTACACTCAACCATACAAATTATAAGCATGCACTAGCGATCTAGTCAAATTTTGTGGACTTAGTTCCTAAGTTTGCCCACAATCCTAAATTGTGAGTTAAGGGATTGCATGATTGTTATCTTCCTAACTCACACGTGTGCTATCTGTGAATATGGTTAAATGTGAGTTAATGCTTATTATATTTATTTTTGTTGGTATTCTTAATATATTTTTTTATTCTAAGTGCAAGGTGAATAAATGAAGGTTCAATGATTAATTATTTAACTAATCATCTAATCTAAAGGCTAGCTATCCTAACATAAGTAGTCATTCCCACTGACTGTACACATCCTGAACTCATATTATGCTACTGGATTACCAAATGACTATTATTGGGCATTACCAAATGGCTGCTACTAGGATTACCAAGTGTGACACATCATGCTCGAAGTGGTTGTACTTATGTGTTTACAATTAAGTGCATGAATTAATTAGGACTTATAAAATTAAAGTGCATGAAAACTAAAGTGTAGATAAAAAATATTAAACTATCCAAATGTTGCAATAAATGTCAAAAATCTCATCTTTATTTTTGTTCACATCAATGAGTTCAGGTACATGATGCTCAAATAAAGATTTGTACAATCTCTTTGATTCACACTACCGGCACTCAAAGGAAAATATTCTAACTTTAGAGAAATCAAACTGTAAGAGCTTTACTACACTATGGATTTAATGTACCATAAATGTGGTTGGTGCATTGCACTTATATAGGCTTTGACTATGTTAATAGGGATATGTTGATGAGGATATGTCGGCAAGGCTATGTCAACACATGCCAGTTGACCAACTTTTATATGATGCTTCATCATACCTTCATGACTAATTGAAAGCTCATCCTTGAGTGAACAAAAGAGGATTGAGTTTGTTTATAAAATTTTTGAAAGTATGGAATTTATTAACTTAAAAATAAACAGATTGATTGGCTGACCAACTCTAAGTGCCAGATTGTACAAGATTATAAAATTGGTATCCATTTTAACAAAATTGAATACTTTTACAAAATTCAAGTAGGCTCTCTTAAGTTGTCAAAGACACAGTGAATTCTCAAACAATGCCTAAAGGTGGAGGCTCCTATGGCATTGAAGGTCCTTCATTAGGTTCTGGCATTTATGGCAATGGAGGTGGCTAAGGTTGTCTTGCTAGTGGTGGTGGAAGATTGAAAGCATCTAGTAATGTTTTCATCTTTTCTTCCTTGCCACATGGATCGTAGGTACTCCATGCAGCTTCATTAATATGGGCTAGTGTAGGTATATTCCACAGGCACAACATCGCAAGTAACCACGCCTTAACATTGACAAACCATGTTGCAAACTATTTACATTCAATGTCAAATGTCTTTACAAGGTTCTAATGCTCATGCTAGTTGTTCATCCTTTTGGCCAAGTTCTTAGAAGTAGATCATTAGTCGGTGAATCTGTTTATAAGAACTTCAAGCTCTATGTTGGCTATCTCCAACCACTATTTGGTTTCCTTGCGATGCTTGAATTCTGCCTCATATAAGAGGTAGGAATTGGCCACCTATTTTTCCAACTTGATTCTTAGCCTCCCTACTATCATCATATCTAGGTTTGCATAACAAAGGTTAGCAAACTCCATGTATTCTATCATCTCCTCAATTTGCAACTCATTTAGGTGGATTTTAACTTTGTTATATACATTTAGGCCATCAAAGATTGGTTGCCACATATCATCTTATTACTAGAGGGCCTTGTTTATCTTCATCTTGGTCAACTAAATTTCTTTTTCTTTTATCTCCTTGAGGACCCTGACTTGGTCCTTGTAATGATTCTTAACTTGTTCAAGTTTTAGAGCATCATTTTCCTAGGTAGGTACCTTTATGGTCATTTTCTGACAAAGTGTTTGAACTTCTTCCATCAAGAAATTCCTATTCTTTGCTACCAACCTCCTAAAATCAAGGTTTACCCTGGCTAGTTACTCTTATTTATATTGAAAAAATTTGACCATATGATCCTTTTATTATTCGACATCATGCAGGTGATGGATATCCTTGGTGAGAATCAATTTTTTTTATTTTTTTTATTTTTTTTATTTTTTTATTTTTGCAAACTTGTGACAAGTTCTTGTCAGTGTTAAAGGTCATGGCTTCCAACAAGAACATGTAAAAAACCACTACCTCCTTTGCATTCTCAACTCCCTTATTCTATACTAAAGTTATTGGAAAGCTTCATCTCTTATGAGCTCTGGGTTAAGAGTGGTAGGGTTAGAGAGATGGGCCCACAACTTTGTAACTATAGCAGCCAACCAATGGTTCTTAGTGGTGGTTGCTTGTAGTTGGATGTTGTTGATGAGAAGTTTGCCCTTTTTCTTTAGCAACTTTAACTGAATTACTATTATTTCATCTAGGAGATTGAAGATCTTTGAAAGCAGTTTCCCAAATCCAACTAGTCTTTCCAACACTTCTTCATGTTGGGCTACACTCAACCAACCACTTTCTACTCCTACAAATGCATGAATATCTACCATCATGGTAATGTCTAGCATGGATGTCGTAGGAGCATTCAAGGCGTTTACTACCTTATCAATCACCATCTCTATCATTGTCTCCTATTCTCGATGTTGCATCACCAAAATGGTTACCCCTTTACCTTCCTCCTGGTGCACTGAAAAATTTATGGCATTCCTAGATATTGCAAGGAATTCTTATCTAGTGATGGACATTGTAACTTCTTAAGTGCCAGGATTTGTTCTTGGGGATGCTTGATTTCTCTGTGTTGAGAATAGCAAGGTAGTTTCCACCAGCTAATTGATGGTCCTTGTGACCTCATTAAGATGGCTTAATGTTGGACAATAAACTGATGGTTCCCCACCAACAGCCACACTTTGTTGTAGCTATAACTATTTCTCATGGAGTTTTTAAAACCTCTTTGTAGGTGCAAGTACCTCTTGTGTGGTTTCTCCTATAGGTGGTGGTCTCTTCTTCCTACAAATTTGTTGCTACCTTATCCTCTATCATCTCTTGCCCAGATGTAGCAAGAGCATGATGGACTGCATCGTTGGCATAACACACTATGCCTTCCCTTTTGCAAAGTTTTTTGATGAGGCATGGAAAGGGAAGTGTCTTCCTTCCTTTTTTGTTTTCTTTGAATCACTTCTTTATCTCCAAATAGATAAGCTATGGAAGATTGATAGGGAACTTACTACTTAGAGTGGCACACACATAGGTGGAGAAGGTTATGACCTTGCTTGGCCTCACTGTGGGGTTTAAGTGATAGGTTCCAATCTTGAAATAGATACACTCCACCTTTGTGAGTACACTATACTCCTTATGATCCACCCCATAGCAACACTAGACCCACTCTTTCTTAACCTTTGGATCAACTTGGGTCGATATTTTTTCCAATGTTGCCCTAATGTCAGGTAAATCAAGGGCCTCTATAATGGCCTCAACCAAAGAGGAGATAGTGAAATCTTTGGTTTTGACAAATGTGCCTCCTTGCTAGTTGTTCTAGAATAGGTAGGTCTCCTCCATGTACCATTCTTCGCTAGAGAGAGAATGTGCCATATTAGAGACCCTTGTAGTTGAGTGTGGACTTCCTTCAATGCCAATTCCAAGAAGGATCCAAAGTTCAATTATTAGAGAACCAAACTATGAACATCCTTGGTATAGATCTTCTTTATGCAAGCCACTGTTAATGTGGCCTCAAGGTTAAGTCTTGGTCTTGGAGCCTCATCCTACCTAGATTAGCCAGTTTCAGCAATCAAAATCTTTCAAACAATTTTCACTTTGGGCTCCTTCTGAAGAGGTTTCATTACATGTGTCGTTGACATTTTGGTATGTCAAAACCTTAAGAAAAATGAAGAACATAGAATGTTTGCTGTGGATAAAATGTTTGTAGGACATGAACAAGAACTTCACATGAGAACTCAAAGAAACAAGATCTACAATGAGAAGAAAAAGTGAAGACTACATGGAACAAGATGAGAACATGGATAAGCATGGATGAAAATGAAGGCTATAAACCAAATGAAGATGCTCTAAGGGCTAGGAAGAAGACAAATTGATGGGAGAAAGCTTCAAAAGATAGACCCCAAAAGTTGAGGAGACGTCTCCTAAAAATAGTAAACATCTCCATCTCAGAGAAGATGTCTCCCTAGAGATGTCCCATTTTCTAGTGAAATGTTTCTCTTGAATTAAGGCCAATCTCAAAGGAGACATCTACACTAGCCATTTGGTAGCCTTTGCATGAATTTTGAGATTTTTTAGAAGCTTTGAGGCTATAAGAAGATACAAAAATCTTGGGAATAGGGCAAGAACTATTCAAATTAGATCAATCATTGTCTTATCTATGATATTGTATTCTTGTTCTTCATTGTAACATCATTTGCTTGATTGTATGTTGTATTAAGCTTCAATGACAAGGACTTGTAAATTTAGTTACATTCTTTTCTTGTGTCTTTTTCTTTTTCTTGTAGTCCTACAAGGTTGATGTGCTTCTTGCAACAAGGCATTCACATTGAACTTGTTGGGACCTTGCAGGGTTGAGTGATTTTAACATTAAAAAACTTTAGAGTGGAGCTCAATTTTGGAAAGGTTGTGGGATCCTTAAAACCACATTCTAAGCTTGTTGGAACCTTGCGAGGTTGAGTGGTTTTATAGTAACAAAACACTTTGATGTAGAGCTTAGAGCTTGTACAAGGTGTGATACCCTTCAAACCATATTTTTGGAGAAATAAAGTCCAAAGTTGTGCACAAATTCTACCCTTCAAATGTAGAAGTACCCAAGTTGGGGAACCATGTAAAATTTGATATTTTTGTGTAACAAGTGTAATTTCAATTGGGAAACTTATTCAACCCCCTTTCTAAGTTCTTAATTCACATGTGTTGCTTTAGCCTCTTATGCTTGGGGCTATTGCGATTGTTGCTAGCCCCTTTCTCCTCTTGGCCACTTTTCCCTTGGTTGGGAAGATCCTCCTACTAGTGCTCCTCTCTTTGGTATCATCTACAATCACAAACATAACCCTGATTAGCATTCTAGTTTACAACCATTAGTTCTTTTTGATATCTTTCTCATTAGATTGAGTTATACCTAGGTTTGTTTATGATCATAGTAAGTTTATTATTTTATTATTATATTATTAATCAGCTACCAGAGTTGGTTTGTGAGATTTAACCCTATCTAGGATGATTATTTCAATGTTATTTTTAAGGGTAACCCTTGGGGAGTTTGAAATTTTTTTTGTATAAACCAAATATTTGTGGTCCCCACAACATAAAGCTTACCTTCAATAGTTAGGGGATCAAAGAACAAGGTGAATTGAGTGAGAGGTTTAGAAGTTAGAGAAGGTCCTTGGGTTCAAAAATAAAGCAAAAAATCCTTACTCGTTTTGAAGAACATGGTGAAAAATGGCTAAGTGTGGTGCATATTTATACTTTTTTTTGCTATGTCAACTTCAATATAGCCATTGGAGAAATTTTTCCCAATTAAAAACTAAGGGTTTTGAGAAGATTTTGAAGATAAAGCAAGAGCCCAAAGGAAGGCAGAAAAGCATAGAAGGATGGAAAAACATAGAAGAGGGTGTGAAAATTGTTGGGAAAGGGATGAAATTGGATTTAGAGTAAATGCAGATGCTCAAATAAGGAAAAATGGATGTCCAAAAGGTGAAAAGATGGAATTGGTTGCAAAAATGACTAAGGGATAGAAAGTTTTACTAAAACAAGATTAAGGAATATGCAAGTTGGTCCTCCCCAATGTAGGCTTATGTCATTAATGTCCTTACATGTCCTCATACCAAGGAGTCCATAGGCACCAAGGATGATTAATGATCATATTTAGTTAAAAATCAAATCCACACAAGAGATCATTAAAGGATTATGACATACCAAAATAGATGCATTAATTAACCATGATAGGAGGTAGTGAGGTGCCTGATGACTCGAATAGAGGGATGGGAAAGAGAGAAATGGTAATGGAGGATCACATTCTGATTACATGAAGTCCTTGTGGAGCATGTGATTAAGATGATCAAATACTATTCCATCCTCAATTGGAACCAAGTCCATCCTCATTCAGTGACTTTGCATTGCCATATTTTGACTATTCAACCAACAAGAGTCCATGACCACTTTCAAAGATCAACCACTAGTCCAAGTAGAGAAATAAAGAGAAGCAAAAAGATATGAAAGGCCTTAGTTAGAGGGGTACCTTCAAGAATGGGAAACATGTCTTTGTGACCCCATAACTATTACTTGTGGCCCATTATTGTGTTTAAGGGATGTGCTCTAAGTTTTCATGTATTGTTTATTTGTTTTTTCATGGAAATCACACCATACAAAGACATACTTCCTATTATTAGTTGACAGTAGGAGTGGTGAGAGACTAATGAGAATATTCATAAAACTCAAGAAGGAAGTTAGGTACAAAAGATAATAAATACCCTTAGAGCCACACCCTTGTTCATTCCACTTGGTCTGCTCTAATTTTGTTAAGTATCAAGGTCATTAATTCTTTCCAAGTTATAAGTATAAAAGGACCTCATGCTTCCAAGCTAAAAACTCATAGAATTTAGTGGAATAGTTGGATGATGTTGACTCACTACCTAACATCATTGGAAAATTAATACTTTATTAATCAATGAAATAATCCTAAGGTAAAATCCAGTCATTGAATAATTAATCTAAACATGAAATATAGTATGAAATAAACTTCCAATAGCAGTAGCAACTTGTGGCAAAAAGCGCAAGATTCTTGATGAACAAAAAAATAAGAAAACAACATGAAAGGGAAGTTAATCAATGTAAAATACATAAAATAAAGTGACAAATATTCAAGAAAATTGAAAAATGTAGAAAGAATGGTGCAAAACAAAAAGTTAAAAAATGGAGTAGCCTTCACAAAATCTTAACATGGATGGCCATCTCCCCCATGAGTGAGTTGAAAGAAGGAGATCTGAAAGATAAAATGTGCTTGTCCATTGGTTGTGATGTCTATGTTACTCATTAGTCCTAGTTCAAGGAAAGGTTTCACTTGCTAAATGTTGACTAGCAACTGCTTGTTAGGTTAAAAGGGTGGTGTGGCCCTAGAAGGACAAATTTCATGAATAATATAAGGTTGTTTTCATAGTGTCTGATATTTTATGCATTATGGTACATGCATGGGGTTACAATAAAGAACCTTATCTCCTAGTTGGAATTTAACTTTTCTTATCCTTAAGTCATGACATTGTTTGGTATGTGTCTTTTGCAATTCATTCATGAATAGGGCTACTAATCAATTTCTTCTAACACATTTAATGTTAATAATTATTTTCTTTATGCTAGACCTAGATCGAGGTCAAGTTCACAAGCTGTTAAAAGTGTACATAGCTCTACTTGGATTGGAACAACTGGTATTTTTCCATATTGTAACTTATAAGGGCGATAATCAATAGGAAGTTTCCAAGTTGACCAATAATCTTACAGAGCATCATTAAGTTTTTTGACTCAATATTTCCTATATTTACTAATAGTTCATGTTAGTATCCTAGTTATCTCCCTAGTTGTAACTTCTACTTGATTATTAGCTTGAGGATAGTATGGAGTTGTTAGTTTGTGTTTCACCCCCAAGCATTGCCTTAATTTCTAAAAAGTTGCACCTATAAAATATGTTCCATTATTAGAAGTAAGTGCCCTCTACACACCAAACCTTTTTACCACATTCTACTATACAAACCATGTGGCTGTAGAGGATGAATAGTTGGTGATGGCTACAACTTCAACCCATTTGATGCAATAGTTAACTATTATGATGATGTATGTCTTTTCATTAGACATGGAGTTGATGGACCCCATGAAATCAATGTCTCAGAGATTGAAAGGCTCTAGTGGTTGAATTCACTATCGGCACCCTTCCATCTCTACAATTATCCCTCCATCTCATTGGCAACATTCACATGAATGAGAGAACTGATGAGCATCCATGAAGATGGTTGGTCAATAATATCCTATCATGAGGATTTTAATGGTTGTTATTCTTCTAACATAATGGTTCCCACATGGGCCTTCATGAGTGTTCTAAATGATTTGAAGTTGATCATTATTGGGCATGCACAATCATACCAAGCCATCAGCGTAAACCTTGTAAAGGTTACCTTTGATTTTCATGTAGTGTTTGGCTTGGTGAAGAAACTGTTATTTCTTTCTAGTATCCCATTCTTGTGGCATCTCTTGAGTGAGTAGATAGAAGAGGAAGTCCTTGTACCAATTAGTACCTTTAGGACTTTGCATTTCAACAGTTTTGGCAAAGAGAATTTCATCTACAAATTAGTCAAATAAAGATCCCTCATCCTCTTTGTTGCCTAATCATAATCCCTCATGCTTATATAGTGGATGTAATAAGGATTTTTTGATCATATAACTGTGTAAGAATGGCCCCCAAAGCATAGTTAGATTCATCAATCATAATGTAAAATTGTCTCGATTAGTCAAGAGCACATAGAATTAGAGTTCCACGAGCTTTTACTTTAACTATTGGAATGCATTCTCACATGTCTTGGTCTAGGTAAAAGATGCATCCTTCTTTGTTAGCTCTACCAACAATGTAGAAATTTTTAAGAAGTTTTCAATGAAGTGCTTGTAATAACCAATGTGGCCAATGAATAACCTCATATCTTTTATCATCTTAGGTTACCTGGTGATTCCTTGGATGACCCATACTTTTTCCAGGTCCATCTTGATTCCTTTGCTTAAAATTTTGTGCCCCATATAATGTCTTCTTGGACCATCAAGAGGCTCTTTTAACAGTTGAGCTTTAAGTTAGTCTCCACACATCTCTGAAGCACTTGCTCAAGATGGTCCATGACTTGTTCGAATGGAGCACCATAGGTAGAGAAGTAATCCTGAAGACCTCTACCCCACTACCAATTTGCTACTGAAAGATACTGAGCACCAAGCTTTGGAATGTAGCAAGAGCACTGCATAGGCCAAATGACATCTTTTTGTATGCAAAAGTTTCCTAGTGACTTGTGAATGTACTTTTGGCTTGGTCCTCTAGTACAATCTAGATTTGGTTATAGCCATTATAACTATCCATAAAGCTATAATAGCAATGCCCTACTATGTTGTCTAACACTTAATCAGCAAATGGCATATGAAAGTGAGCTTTGAAGGTTGTTATATGAAATAGCTGAAAGTTTATGTAGACTCTCAATTTTTTCCCTTTCTTAGGTACAATAATGAGTGTGCTAATCCATTCACTATTCACAAATAGGTAGGTGAACCTAGCCTTGAGGAGCTATTCAACCTCCTCTTTGATAGCCTACTTTAGTTTGGGGTTTAATCTTTTCTATGTCTACCTCTTTGGCTTGATGGAGGAGTCTGTATAGATGCGATGTTGGCATATCCAAAAATCTATTCCTATCAGTTCGTGATATAATTAAGAAAAGGTTGTTAACTTTTTGTTTACCACCTTTAATAGCTTCTATTTTTGTTTTAGAGAAAGGTTGGCATTGATGATTACCAGTTTGCCATTGGTAAGAAATACATATTTCATAGTTGCCAGTAAAACCTTTAATTTAAGAGGTTTTTATTTAAAGTTATCAAGGATCTCCAACTCTCCCCAATTTATGTTAGTCTTTGTGTGTGAGATATGGTGATGGAATTACTCCCGTTCATCCATGTTTTCAATATAAGAACTGGTAAGGCTCTCCAATGGTTCCATGCACATTGTGGATTCATCTTGGTGATTTGTTCTCAGCCACTAGATACCCTCTTGTTTGGTGGCTGTTACATATAGGCACCTTTGAAAAACTATTGTTTCAACATACTGATTGCATGCCTAGAATGATGTATCTTTGACTATTCATAGTTTTTGCACACAATGGCACCTAGTGTCACTGTATGCAATGCATGGAACCCTCTTCTTCTTCACTTTGTCAAATTGTTTTTTCTTGGAGATTTCCAAGGAAAGGTCTCGAATCCCCATTCTAGCATCAATAGTACTCACCCATGCCCTTCTCATGATGATAGGGAATTCTCCCTTATAATTTTTCACATGGATCACAAGTAAATCAACAAGATAAGACCACCGACAAATGGTAGTCATAATGTTCTCCACTAGCCCCAAAGGAATAGTGATGGACTAGTATGCCAACTCAAGTCTAATGTTGCTCTTCTTCATAGGAGGTAGGTTCTAGATCTTATACATCTCTTGCGAGATTAAGTTCACCCTGGAACCCGAGTCCAATAAAGCCTTGCATGGTTCATTCCCTACAATTTGTAAATAAATGAGAGGATTTCCAGGATCATATCATTTCCTAGGAAGATGACTAGGCTTGATCTAATCAGTGACTGCTTGAGTTAACATAATAGTGTGGATATTGAAGGTCATTTGGTTTGAATATAGTTTGATGGTATTGTCAAAGATAGAGATGGTAGAGTTAATAGCCACATCCACCTACAAGGGTTTCATGAGGCTCTCGATTCTAAAGAATGGTCTCTTATAAGGCTTTAGTTCAGAACCAGTTTGATGGATATCTTGTTGTAGATTTACCATCCTCATTGCATTTCTTTGCCATGCTTGTTGTGCATGGATGGAGTAGGTGGCAAGGGTGTAGTTAGTTGTGGTGTAGGATTTGACAGATGATATGGAAGATGAAAAGTGAAAGGAGACTTTCCCCTTGGAGAAAGCTCTCTATAGTATTCCAGAAAGTAGTAATAATAAGGAAATGAAGTGTGGCTAAAGAAGTCACATGGGGACAAAGGCTATTGGACATAATATATGTAAGGATCTAGCTATTGGTAGGGATACTACTACCATGGTGGTTGCATCCCCAATGATTGTGGGTATTGCCACTATTGATACTACTCCTGAGGTTGAGGAGGTGCTCCACTTGCATAGTACATTGATTGGTGAAACTGCTGCCTATAGTTGTCTTAAGATAATGTAATCATCTAGGTGCTTGCCTCTTTGTAAAATTTGGATTCATTGTATATACCCTAGACTCTTGTAGATGTAATAGAACTAGGTAACATCCCTTAGGATGTTCATATTGACAAATCTCATTGTCATCATCATCTATTTCAAAACATGTAATCTCTTCAATCATTGCAGCCTTTTTCTTATTCTAATAATAACTATGCTTTGTATTCTTCTTCTTCATTCTTTCTTAATCACTACTCCCTTGGTCCTTTCGTTCCTTTGTAATTTTTAAAGTTGTTAGGAACTTCACATTCAAGAAGTCCTACATTTTATCTACTTTGGTCAATATCTTAGTGATAGATTTCTATATCGGCAAGGTCTTTCTTTGCATCACTTCATCAAGTAGTGCCTCCTCATATAAGTCACAGAAATGTATCTTTCTATTACAAATGAAGAGATCCTTGTTATACTCCTCTATGCTTTCACACTTTTTAGCTCCCCTTCTTCTTTAGCCATTTGATTAATCAGCTTTTGAATTTGATGGATTTGCATCTTAGAAATTCTTTCCTAGGCATAAATCCCAAGGGTTTTCCTTGTTTCATTTTTTAGCCTATCTATGATATGGCAAAGCTATTCCTGTTGGAGTACCCATGGCTTGGGCATTAGTGTAATAAATAGTAGTACCTACCTAGGGCTACGTACAATGACTCATGATTTTCTTATTTTCATCTTTGAATCTTCCTCCACAAGTTGGACACTTTGGAGTACATTTGGTACTTGTCATTAAAGAGTTCTAACATAGTACTCTATTGGCGAATGGATTTTGGTATTAAGAATCAACATTAGTTTCTACTTTCTTAATGAGTGTCTATGGAAATAACTTTAGCTTTTGTCATTCATTCTCTATGTTTTGCAAGGCATAAGCATCATGAAAGGCCTAGAGATGATTTTATGGATCTAAATTATACCCTCCCTCAAATCTGGGGATATTATTCATATTCAGCCTTTTGATTCTACTATCTTTCTAATACCTTGTTTGAATTTTGACTACCTTTAAAATGTTGAGCATATTCTGGGTAGCCAGCAGAGGCTTATCATGGTCATGATGATCACAGTGGTCTCTTTCATGGCCATGATATTTATGACGAGTTCTATTATGCTTTCGATCTCTATGATGCTTTTCTTTCCCTTATGGTTGTCCTTGATTCTAATCTTGACCATTTTGTGGAATTAGCATTCATTTCTATCCTTCTAATCATCTTCATCCCAGTCTCAACTATCCTTCTTTTTTCTCAACTTCTACTTCTCCTGTCAAAGTTTGAGGATGGAGATGAAGACGATGATGAGGATGAAGAAGAAGAACCAATGGAATGATTCCTACTAGTTTCCTTTCTGTGGTCTTTCTCTCGATCCTTATGCTTTTCTTTGTCATTCTTTTGATTATTATTCTTTCCCTTACATGATTGGCTAGGATTCTTATCTTTTGAGCTCTCTTGGCCATGAGACCTAGATTTTTCATCATCAAGGTTATTTAGAGTTGACTATAACCTTTGGTTTAAGATCTCCTCATCATAGAGAGGAGGAGAATTTATGTATTAGGATTGGCCATAAAAGCAATCCTTGCCCTCTTTGTACTACTACAAGAAGAAGTGTGTCAAGACCCTCTTACCTTTAAAGGCCTCATATCACACCTTCATCTATTGATCCTACTTACATTAAGCCTTGGTAGGATGATAGTTCTTGTAGGTGTAGTTTATGACTTAATACTCTGAGTTAAGTGCAATGATTTCCAACTTGATGAGATTATTCATCAACATGGTGGGAACAAATCAATCTAGAAGAAACACTATGTTGTCTTCCATGTCTCTCCAATGCATTTGTTCATCTTGATGCAAGTTGAAGGTGAAACCAAGATTATAGGGATCTAGCTGACAATAGATTATCCTTAGTTGTTAGGGCTTCTTTGAGACTCCCCATTAATGATTGGATCTATTTGTATGAGGTGGAGATTCATCCCTATGAGAAGAAGACATATTAGTGATTGATGAAAATAGTGTGCCTTTTGATGTTTTACTCTTTTAATAGTTGGTCATTGAATGGTCTTTACAACATCCTTGTATAACTTCATAGTTTCATCCTATCTAGCGCACTTAGCTAAACTAAGTCCCTAGCAATGGTTCTAATGATGAGTAATGAGTATACCCTATGCCCAACCATATGAAACACAAGCATGTACTAGTGATCTGGTCGAATTCTGTGGACTTAGTTCCTAAGTTTGCCCATACTCCTAAATTGTGAGTCAAGGGATTACATGATTGTTGTCTTCCTAAATCACACTTGTGCTATCTATATGTATGGCTAAATGTGAGTTAAGGCTTATGATATTTATTTTTTGGTATTTGATGAGCCGCGATATTGCGTCGGCCCCTATGATATCGTGTATGCGATATCGCAGCCCACCGTCATGTCTATAAATAAGAGGCGACTTTCCCTTGTTCACTCATCTAGATCTAGAACCTTAGCCAAACTATAGTAGTTTTACCATTCCAGAGTTAGAATAATTTCCATGTGCCCATAGTAGGAGTCTCAAAGTGAACGGATCTTTATTTGAGCAATTTGTACCTAAGCACACATTTGTGTACGGCAATAAAGATGAACTTTCTGATAAACCTTGCAGCATATGGACTAAGCTAAATAGGATTTAATTATTGTTAAATGTTTAAATTCTTTCCTAGATAATTAATCTCTCTCAACCCTTGACTCTCCTAGTTAAGTGCATTCAGTATGACTGCTTCGAGCACGTGTGTAATGCTTGGTAACCCAGTAACAAGTAGCATTTGGTAATCCTAATAGCATTGCACCGGTTCAGGGTGTGTGCGACAAGTGGGAATGGATACTGATGCTAGGATAATTAAAACTTTGTTAGTGAATAGTTGATATGAGTTAGTCACTTAGTCTCTTCACCCTCTCCTTATTAGCATAGAAATTAAAAAGATAAGAGATATAAAAATAACATACCTCAAACTTACTTAACCATACTACCGTGACAATACAAGTAAGTTTGGGAGGAAAACAATTGATTAACCTTAAGTATTCCATTAAGGCACATTAGCACTTAGTCCTTGAAGTTCGATCGGATCGCACGTGAGACACTCGTATTCATATGGTTGAGTGTAGGGGTACCTCGCCACTCATCATTGGCGCCGTTGCCGAGGACTTAGTTGTTTGTGTGCTACGTAGAACATAGGAAATCATCCATATTACTGGGAAGCTAAAATGAACCCTTAGGATTAATCAAAGGAAAAATAAGATAACGGTAAATAGCACATTGAATAAGACAAAAATGTCTTCTTCTTCGCACAAAAGCACTTCATTGCCTAGGAACAACACTAGAGACAGTCGGCAGTACAACATAAGTAACCCAGATCTGCTAGTTCCTCAACAATTCCATGTGGTATATGTTCATCACGATGAATATGTACCCGACTTTACCTTTATTCTCCATCAAAATGAACAACTGCATTGGAGAGACTTGGAGGGTAACATAGTGTTGCCTCTAGACCAAGCAGTCCCCAACATGCTCCTTCGTGCTCTTGCACGAATAGGCATGTCACAATTATATGCAGAGTACGTTGCATGCAGTTTTGACACAAGGGATTACCAACCCACAGAAGCACAACGTCAAAGGGACTTGCAATAGGAGAGATACTATACATCGATGAAGGGCAAAGGACCCCATAACACTCCACCCGTCTTAAGCAAAATCGAGGGTGGTGAATCTATTTCAATAGGTTCTCCACAAAACAGTGTTCCCCCTCCTAACAATGGTGAAGAGGTGGTGTATCAGAACCTTCACTCCATGATTCACAATCCTGGTTCTGATCTCTGCGAACACCAAGTGTTCAACAAGGGAACACAAACACATGACAAGGGCCAGCATTCTGATCATCATCACGATCGGGGCCGGGATCACCGAATAGAAGGTAGGAAACATCGTCATGGTGATGGTTCTCCTTCTTCTTCACCTTCATCGTCACATTCACCCTCTCCTTTAGTATCAAGATGTAGTCATAAGGAACCTAACCATGAGGATAAGGGTAAACAGAGTGAGAAACCTCGACGAGAGAGTCGAGAGCGAGGACGAGGGCACTCAAAATAATCACAACATGGAAGAAGGGAAAGTAGGGAACTGTGTAGACATCACAGACGCTATGAAAGAAATGACAACGAAGAACCCCTACTTGCAACCTGAAGCGTGTTAGACATCATGGAGGCTGTAAGAATTCCTACAAGGCACCAAAAAGATAACATGATCAAGAGGTTAGATATGAATAACATCCCACGATTTGAGGGGGGATACAACACTGAACCTCATAATCACCTACAAGCATTTCACGATGCATGTGCCTTGCAGAAAACATAGAAAACGAGTGGCAAAAACTAAAGTTTTTCCCAAGGACACTAGTAAAAGAAGAGAAAAGCTGGTACTGGTCCTTAGAACCGAAATCCATTCGGAGGTGGAGTACAATGCTAGAACTGTTTAATGATAAGTACCAAACATACTCCCGAGTGTCCAACCTGTGAAAGCAAATCCAATGATGGAAGCAAGGAACTCATGAATCCTTGGATGCTACCATGGGTTGTTATTACACACTATTACATCATTGCCGAGGCCATGGTTACTCGCAGTAAGATCAACTATGCCATCTCGTAGATGGACTTAGGCATGAAACCAGGAGAATCCTTGGAACGTATGCCCAAGGGGGATTATCAGAGCTTAGGTCCCATTAGATCCATAGATTGTTGGAGCAAGTAGCTAAGGAATAAGGAGAGCTACGTGTAGAAGAGTACAACCATGATCCTTCCCTCTGAAAAAGGGGAGTGAGATTCTGTGAAGAGGAGGAAGAGTCACCACTTGAAGAGCTAGTGCCTAGGAAAACCTTTCCACTACAAAAATTAACAGCATAAGTGTCGGTGAAGGTAGACCAAATGTGGGACTCCTTAGATAATAGATTTGAAATCGTTCTCAAAATTGTAGAGGAGTCTAAGGAGCGAAGTAGTGACTATGACAAACAGAAAAAGAGGGATTTGGACCATGCACGTAACAAAAGTAAGGGTAAAATGGCCATCATCGAAGAGGTTGTGGATTCTGATACAGAAAATGATGTCAGATGTGAGATATGCCAGTATGACCATCCTAAGGAACGTTGCCCAGTCATCTCACACCTACAAGAGTCTGGGGTGTATGCACTTAACCCACGGCTTAACAAACGGCAAACACCCTGATGGTTACCTTATCCCAAGGTAACCTAAGGTAGTTCCACCAACCATTAACATATTATCCAAGTGGAACTCTGCCACAACCTATTGAGCAACACCAGTAGTGGCAATACCCACAGTCATGGGGGATGCCACAACCAAGGCAACAATACCCTTACCGGCAACCAGATCCATATGGCTATTACATGCAGCAGCCAATCTCTCCACGTGACTCTGTTGGTCACATGACACCACAACATCACTACCAAGCTTGGGAGTATTATAAGACTCCTTCTTCATGGAGGGACACACCACATACATACCATCCTCTAAATCCATCCACCACTCTCACACTGATAGCTTCATTACCACCCGCTCCAGCAATGCAAGGGGAATTCCCCACTCAACCGCAGCAACGCAATGCTACGAGAGTTGTAAACCTTCAACTCACTGCTGGTTTTGACAACCATACACAGAGAAGACCTTTCTTTAGAACCAATAGTCCATCCAAGCTCTCACAACCACAAGCTGTTGAGCCTCTGAATGCTCCTCCATCAAAGAAGGCTTCAGAGATCCCTTCAAATCAAAAATAGGGCTCAACGCACACGGTTATGTTAACACATACTGTTACTAACTAGATTAAGGAGGGCCACCTTCCTAGGAAATTCTCTTATCTTGGAAGTCCTTTAATCTATCTTCAAGTCACTGGGAATGAACCATGTAAAGCTCTTCTGGACTCAAGTTTCGAAGTCAACTTAATATCACAGGAGATGTATAAAGCCTGGAACCTGCCTCTACTCAAGAAGAGCAATATTCACTTAGAGCTGGCTGACTAGTCCATCATTGTCCCCTTAGGATTGTTGGAGGACATCATTACCACTGTGTGTGGTTGGTCATATCCAGCTAATTTCTTAGTGATACAAGTAAACAATGACAAAGGCGACTTTCCAATAATAATGGGAAGGGAATGGCTAAGTACCATAAATCCATGCCTAGGAATCCACGATCTTTCCCTGGAAATATCTAAGGAAAACACTTTTGGGAAGATCAAGAAGAAAAAAGTTCCATGCATCACATATAGTGATACAAGGTGTGACGGTGTACAGGAATGTTCAACATTGCTTGCATGCAACCAGTGTACCCAATAAACTAACATACAAAAGTTCTTGTATGTAGCAACCACACAACAAAAAGACACTTAGTGGTTGATAGCTGATCAAGAGGGCAGCTCACCAACATGCATGGAATGAATTGAGGAAACAACTTGCGCTCATGTCGAAAGCATAGATACATTGGAGCAAGAGCATCGTCAACTTCCAACCCTTAACCTAAAAACATCAATTGGGAGAAGTTGGACACTTCTAAAAAAATCAAACAAGAGCTCATTATTTTAGATCTCTCCCTTTCAATTCAGTCATGGGGAAGATGGCCACCTATGATGATCAATCAAGGCCCTTAGTTCTTTTTTAAGTTTTTGTTTTACACATTTTTTTTTTACAAATTTCTTTAACTTTTCTCATTTTTTTTTCAACATCGTTCATACTTTTTCGTTTATTTGTGTGTTTTTTTATTTTGTTTGATTCGTCACCTAATAAGTGCTCTTGATGGTGGTATGAACTGTATTCCATTGATTACTAATGCTTGGTTTTTACCTTTAAGTTATGATGTTGATACTAAGGTATGGTTCTTTTGATATAACAGGCAATGAGTCCACATCATCCATGCATCCATGAATTTCTATGGTCTCTCTTGGCTTGGAACTGTATAGTCCCTTTCTTTCAATAATAAGAACTATCAACGAATCGTTGACTGAGCATTTCTCAAACTAAGGAAGGCCTCAAGGATTGAAAAGGGTGTGACTTCAAAGGAACTTGATGCATTGTGCTGGCCATTCTCTTGGGTGCTTGGATGTTTCCTTCTTGGGTTTTCCTTACCATTCCGACGTTGCTCCATTATCAGGAAGTTGAGCTAATAAAAATAATAAGTCTTTGCATGGTGTGGTCCTCACGCAAAACACAAAAGAAAAATAACAATGAGAATTCAAAGCACACCCCTTAGACGAAATAATTAANAATAATTGGTTACCCTAATGGTAAGGCTCTTCATTTGGAAGCTCAAAGTCATGGGTTTGATTCTAGTAGACAATGTTGAGTTATAAAGTTCTAATTTGATTATAATTCTTAAAGGTAAATATAATAGCACTACTTTGGAAAAGCACTGCTTAGCACCACCCAAGAGTCCCAAAATAATCAACATCATAACCTTGATATTAATTGTCAACACTACTCTAGAAACTATATCCAACTGACATTAATCGTCAAAAACCATGACTTTGCAAAAGAAAAGGATAAATTTGCGCGGCATCACAAGTCAAGTAGCCATGTTTAGGCGGAGCCCACAGCAGCTAATATATAGATGTAGTCAAAATTTTGGGAACCATTCATCCAAGATTTGCGTCCAACATTCGTAACAATCAGCCATCAGATAACCGTAACAACAGCCCTCAGATTTGAAGTGAGGGATTCTCTAGCCATACATTGCGGGAAATTCATGAACTACCTTGCGTTCTTGACGCACTCGCTAGAATTGCAAATGACAAATAAGAAGCAAGCTACCCTTCTTTTGTAAATATTATCAGCAAGAAACCACCCGTATGTGTAGCATCAACATTAAATTGGAATTGAGACTGAATTCATTATTACAGCATATCAAAATTTACCAATTGGATAATGAATTCACTATGAAACGTTAAAGGTAGATTGATGAACTGCCCATGGAAAGCCGCACAGACAAAATTCAGAACTCCACATGTGAAAAACCATCCATCAACATTGCCAGCAACTGAATTTCAACTCTCAACTTAATGTATGTTAACATAAAATATTTGCTTATACAAGAAAAACTTAGAAATGTGTGATTAGACCCGGAAAGAATCAACAATTGTCTTCAAAACTTTCTGACTGTTTGGCCACTGCTTATCATTGGCACTGGCCACCAGTAAAACCACTGTGCTGCCTTTAGCAGTGGCTTTGGCAAGGTTGTGTGTGCCAGTGGAAGCATAAGGCGTCTCCAGAGAATAAGTGTAATACTGCAAAATAAAAAATAAACTTAAAAAAAGAGATGAAATTAGAAAAGCAAATGCAGCATGCAACAAAGACATTTGTTTTTCCAACCGTAATGGCAAGATGGTGGTTACTTGAGAGGTTCACTGTTTCCAAATGCTGTGGCAATATTGCCCTATCATTCTTTACCGGAATAGTTGTTAACATTGTTAGAAAGAAAGTTCTTTTGTTCCATCAATTGCTTTTCAAATTAACATTCTAAGAAAATTACCCTTATTCTTCTAACTAGTCCCCAACATTTCATGTTTTACAAGTTTATTCCAGAAATTTCTTGCAGGGCTGAGACCTGCTGGGCTGTGCAGCTCACCTTACATCGGTTAGACAATATTTCTTTAATTGCATTATTGATCTCAAATTTCTGACCATTAAAACTGAAACTAGTTTTATTATTACAAAGGCGATCTACTGGGACCAGGCAAACAATTGGACAGTTCAATCCATTGAAACTTTCCTTGTGGACAGGTGAAGGAAAAAGTTGAAAAATGCCTTCATATAAGGGCAAATTCAACCTTGGGAAAAATGCAGACACAGTAGCAAATGCCAAAGTGAAAGATTGAAGATTCAAAAGATTCAAGGACTGAAATTGAATTTAAAAAGTTGCAGAAATGCTCTTACAGTTTGGCCTTGAATGTTCTGCACGTTGGACTCGACAAGCTCATCAGGGTCGAAACTGTTGCCGGTGACAAAGGGACCCAACGAAGCAATCAACTTGTCGGGAGAAGCAATTTCTTCGATTGAAGCATTGGGCTTATTGGTAAGGCGGATTAGCGGTGATGCAATAACTTGAACAGTGCCCTGCTTATCGTCCTGGAATTTAGCTTCCACCCATGGCTCAGCGCACTTCGGCTGACAGTAATTCCCGGACAGAATATTGGCTACTCGCAGCTGCTTCCAAGTGGCCGGCAGGATAAACTGATAAGGCTCCACATTGCCTAAAAAATTTGCAACATCTGATCAATGGAATCCATCAAAGATTTGCAGAGGATGATGTACAGCTTGAATGTCAAAATTACATTGTTGTTTTTGTAGATTGTGATCAAAATTTAACTGTGACAGAAAATCCAGTGATCATTCATTTAAGGAGAGATTAAGGGGTTGAAAACAGGAGCGAATTTATGAGACCTGCGCGCAGTGCAGGAGTGTCTTTGTTGGTGGCTTGGAACTGCACGAAGCCTTCGGCAGAAGGAGCTTTTGGCAGGTATGAACCAACAATGGCGTCCTTGGCCAGAGCAGGAGCAGGCAACAGCCAGATGAAGCTCAGACTCAGACTGTCGATGCAGAGTTTTCTTCTGCTTGGATTCTGCTGGACTACTTGATGATGATGCTGCTGCTGCTTCTTGTTCCTGTTGTGGATTATGGATAATTGAAGGGTCTGTTGTTGTATGTAACTGCTGCGTACAGATACCTGTTGCAGGGAAGCCACGCAGATAGGCGCAACCGCCATTGTGATTTGCTTCAATCCTGACCACTCTCTGCCTGAGATTGCATTTTTGACAGACTAACAATAAACTTTATTTCATCATTTTATCTTTGGCTCTGAGTTGTTGCAAATGAAATTAGCGTGGCTCTCGGCCTCTCGCTTGCTATAACGTGGAGAAGCAAGATTGCCCCGCTGTTGATTTTCTTGAAATTGATCACCCTGTCTAGCTCTTCGGCAGTGATATTTTTTTTAAAAAAAATTTAAACCAGTGAAAGAATAAATCTTAAATGTAATTTAAAAGCTGTTTTTATCAACCCTGGTAGCCAAAAACGAGAAAAACGGAAAATAGTTTTATGGTAAACGCAAGGTATGGCAGTGTGAGCCATGGTTTGCCTTTTCCCATGTTTTGCTTAATGTTATGTTGCCTAGCGTAAGGGTGGAAAAAAATTTTACTACCTTATCTCTTTACAAGCGTTTTAGTTTACATTCCTGATTGCTTTCCAAAACTAACGTAACAATGCAGAGTAGGCTATGTTTTTCGAATCTCGTCCATTGTCCAAATATATTATTATAGTCTTAATATTCTCGAGGCCTAATTATTTCTAAAGAGATAAATCGTTTGTACCTAGTTAGCTGTGAGAGCGCAGGTTGCGTCTTCCCACTTGGATTATAGTTTTCGTGCATATGCAATAGTTCAAGGTAAGATATATAATCATGATATGTTTTAGTAAAACTAATTTAAAACATAGAAACTAATTTATTAAACAAATAAATGATAAAGTAAATTTTAATCTAGCTTAGGTGATCAATGTTCAATTCTTAGTTTGTGGTACATACCCTAAATTCACATACCTACTATTAGGATTTTGTTGTACATGTCCTAAATTCATATACCCACTATTAAGGTTACCAAGAATTATGTAATTGAGCATACTAAGCAATATCACTACTAGCATTATCAAGCAAATATCATATACCCACTATTAAGGTTACCAAGAATTATGTAATTGAGCATACTAAGCAATATCACTACTAGCATTATCAAGCAAATATGTGTTTATGCTTGAAACTTGTCATACTCATTTTGTCAAATTCTATGTGCAAAGAAAAAGTAAATATTAAGCTAATTGCATTAAAAGTAAATTCTATGCTAAGTCAAGTGCTTATTGATCTTACTGATAGTCATGCATTATATCCAAGCACAATGCCACTCAAATAAGACAGTGTACAATCAACTCAAACTTGCGTTGCAAGCACTCACCAACTATTCTAAGCTACGAGGAAAAACGAACAAAGTTTTGGCTAGGTGATGAGTGGCGAGGTACCCCTACACTCAACCATACGAATACGAGCGTGCACGCGTGATCCGGTCGAACTCCGCAGACTAAATGCCTTAACACCACGAGAAACACTTGGGGTTAATCGTTCGTTGTCTTCCCAGGCTTGCTTGTAAGTGTCACGGTGTATGGTTAAGCAAGTCTGAGGTATGTGATTTTTTTGGTATTTTTCAGTTTATCTTCTATGCTATCAGAGGAAAGGGTTGAGAAACTAACTAACTCTAACTAATGTCCTAAGTCTAAATTAACTAGCGTCAGCATCCGTTCCCACTTACCGGACACACCCTGAACTATGCAACTGTGGCTTACCAAACGCTAATCGTTACTGGGATCACCACACGTAACGCAAGTGCTCGAAGTGGTCGTACTGAGGCACCTATTTAGCTTAAGTGTGATAAGCAGCCGATTCCTTAGCTAGCCGTACACACCCGTGGGTGCTCGTAACTAAGTCGTACTTATCACACGTTCTAGCCTAGCAATGAGTAGCCGATTCCTTGACTAGCCGTACACATTGGACTACCACTGGGATTACCAAGCGCAGAATCCTGGAATACGCTACTGGGTTACCAAGCAGCCAATGCTCGTAATCAAGTCGTACTCATGCGTTGCGACAAGCAGCCGATTCCTTGACTAGCCGTACACGTCCGTAGACGCTCGTAATCAAGTCGTACTTGTGCGCACTAGGAAAGCAGTAAATAAACAACAATAAAACCATGTACTGCAAGGTTTATCCAATCAAGTTCGTCTTTATTGCCGTACACAACTTGGGTTCAGGTTACAAGCTGCTCGAATAAAGAGCCGTTCACTCTAGGACTCCTACTGCGGGCACATGGGAAAAATTCTAACTTTGGAGTGATCAATCTGCCAGAGCTTCGCTACTTCTAGCCAGGATTTGGAAATGAAGGAAGTGCCGCCTCTTATTTATAGATATGACGGTGGGACGCGATATTGCGGCCCAGTGCATGTCACGTCTCATCACTAGGCTACTTGACCAAATGGTGCTATAAATGTAATAGATAAACTATATTTATAGGTATTTACCATGATTGTAGCTTTGCATCATGGGTTGAGACATTTTATCTACAACATCACATCTCCAACATTTTGTCTATGACATGTTAGCCCTTCAAAATAAGAATCTTATTGTTTATCATAGTGGTAAGTATTCCTGCTTGTCACACGAGTGACCTAGGCTTGATCCCCAACAAAGGCACAAATGATGAGCAAAAAATTATGCCGAAAACTCCATCATAAGACCTACAAGCATCATGATAGACTGTGTTATAATCCATGGATAAAGCTAGCATGGTGTCTAGATAGTTAAATATAAGATCACAGGTTGATGTCTTCCTACTTGAACTAGTAGCGGTTTTAACAAGTATGGTTTAGTCTAAGGTGAAGCATATATTTATGATATTTTTTAGTGTTTAGTAAAATAAATTAAAAATATAGAAACTAATTATTAAACTAATAAATGATAAAGTAAATTCTAATCTAGCCTAGGTGATGAGTGTTAGATTCCCAGCTTATCATACATGTTTTAAACTCGTGCACCTACTACTTGGATTACCAAGCATTATGCTAATAGGCATACCAAGTAATAGCATTGTTGGGATTACTACATGAATTTGTGTTTATGCTGAAATTGATCATGCTTATTCTATAAAATTCTATGTGTAAGAAAAAATAAATATTAAGCTAATGAATTAAAAATATGTTGCATTAAAAGTAAATTATATGCTAAGTTAGAGTGTGGCAATGAATATTGATGAAGTGTTGAAGGGTTGCATCAATGGGACCTTGTTGATGTGGCCTTGTTGACAAGTCCCCATTAACATGGTGTTATCTTGTTGATGGGGCCACATCAACATAGCGTTTGTTGTGTTTATGAGGCCCCATTGACACAACTGCACAATATAGTCTATAAATATGTGCTCATCCACCATGTTTTTGACATGTTTTATCATAGTTGTAGTAGAGCTCTTGCAGCTTTGTCATTTGAGAGTTAGAATATTTCTGTGAGTGCTCACAATAAGAGTAAAAAACGTGTATGAATCTTTACTCAAGCATTGATGTACTTGAGAACATTAATATGAACAGAAATAAAGATGAGCCTTTTGATCAAATCTTGCAACACTTGGAATAAATTAATGATTTATTTTAGCATTTACTATTTTCATTAATTATGTAATTAATTAAGCTAAATTAGACTTCAATTGATTAATTAATTAAGCTAAATAGATTAAACACTCAAGTATGACAACTTTGAGCATAACATATAGCACTTGGTAATCCCAGTAGCACTTAACACTTGGTAGCCTAGTAGTGTTGTATGCGTTCAGGATGTATACGAAAAGTAGAATTGGATGCTTATGTTAGGATATTTAGTTACTAATTAAAAATTAGATTAGTTAAATTGGTTCATAAATTAAGTTTCAACTTGTTATCAATCATAGGTGAATAAAATATATAAATAATAAAATTCATGTGCCTCAGTTACACTTAACCATACAACTAAGCTCCACAAGTGTAGTTGGGAAGACAACGATCATCATGGTTAGATTTCATTTCCTAGAACTAGTATACATGAGAACTTAAGGTCTACAAAATTTGACTAGAATGTGTGTGAATGCTTGTAATTCATATGGTTGAGCATAGGGTATACTTGTCGCTCATCATTGGCACCGTTGTTGGGGACCCTTTTGTTTGTTATGTGCACTATCTAGGACTTAGTGAAAAATTATTTAACATCATTGGAACAAATCCTAAAGTCATATCATACATCAAAATAACTACAACACTTATAAGAAAGCACACTATATTTTTGTCTTCTAATACAAGATGTCTTCTTCTCATGGGAGTGATTCTTTGTCCAAGTTTGATAGAGTAAATTAGTAGGTGCTCCAACAATATAGAGTGGTATATGCTCATCTTGATGAGTATGTATCCAATTTCACCTTTTTCCTACACCAAGATGAGCTACTCTGGTGACGAGACATGAAGAGCAACATTATGTTGCTGCCTAATCAATCCATTCCTACGATGCTCCAACAAACTCTTATGTAGTTGGGCATCCAAGGACTTCATGATGAATATGTTGTGTAGGATAGTGATGCCAACAATTATCATCCCACTGATGCACAACGTTTGAGGGATTGACAACTAGAACAATGCTACGAGTCTATGAAGGGGAAGTGGTTCAATGATTCCTCATTCCTGACGTACCAAAAAGATGGTGGAGAACCCTTCTCTAGGGGTTTTTCACACAAAGAGACTTCTCTCTGACTTTGGTGAAGGAGGTCAAAACCAGAACTTACAGTCCATGATACATAATCCTAGTTTTGGCAAGAATGGATCCCATGAAAAAAGGGGATCCAAGAAGGAGAGTCATGGTAAGGATGTGAGTAAGCAACATGATCATGAT
>MNCI01000497.1:5386-27613 GCA_015680685.1 Gnetum montanum | reverse complement strand
AAGAGGTGGTAGTAGGTACTGTGATGATGCTAGTCCTCCTTCCTCTTCCCCTTCATCATCATCTTCTTCCTATTTTGGCTCTGAAACGCAACTGTAGGGGACACAATTGTAATAAAGATGATCGACGGGATCAAGATGATCGTAGGGACCATCAAGTAAGTCAAGACTTGGGGCATAGACATTCAAGAGAGGCCTATTGCTACAAATGAAGGGGTAGCAAAGGGCATTGTAGGCATCAAGATCATGGCTATGATGAGCCTTTACTCACTACCCGAAGCATGCTAAACATTGCAAAGGTAGTGAGAATTCCTACAAGGCACATAAAGCATAGACAGATCAAGAGGCTAGACATAAACAACATTCCCAAGTTTGAGGGGGGATATAACTCAAATCCATAGAATCATCTTTAAGCTTTTCATGATGCTTGTGCCTTGCAAAATATAGAAAATGATTAGCAAAAGCTTAAGTTGTTTCCTAGGACACTCATCAAAGAAGTAGAAAGCTGGTATCAGTTCTTAAAATTGAAATCCATTAGATGGTGGAGTAAAATGCTCAAACTATTCAATGACAAATATTATATGTACTCCTGAGTGTCCAACTTGAGGAGGTAGATCCAAGGATGGAAGTAAGAAACACATGAATCCTTGGATGTTGCCATAGGTAGATATTATTTCTTATTGCACAAATAATCTGGCCATGGTTATTCTTAATAGGAGCAACTTCACCATATCATAAATGGGCTCCAGTTAGAAACAAGGAGAACTATTGGAGTCTATTCCCAAGGGAAATTGTCAGAGTTACAAGCCCATTAGATCCAAAGGCTGATTAAGTAGGTTACAAAAGAAGGAGAGTTGAGAAAACATGAAAGTGCAGAAGAATACAATCAAGATCCTTCCATTCACAAGAGGGAGGTTTGATTTTGTGATAGTGAAGAGGAATAATCACTTGATAAGGTGGTGAACTGAAAAACTTTGCCAATTCAAAAATTTACCTATGAAATTTCAACTAAGGTAGATCAGTCATGGGACTCCATGGATAGTAGATTTCAAGCTATCGTAAAAATTGTTGAAGAGTCCAAACAAAAAGGTAGCGATTGTGACTGCAGGAAGCGAAAGGAAGCTATATGTGCCTATCAAAGAGGTAAGGGTAAGATTGTTACAATAGCAAAAGTTGTAAAAAATGAATCAAATAATGATGGTGGGTGTGACATCTACCAATATGAACATCCTAAAGGATGTTGCCCCATCATGTCACACTTACAGGAGCCTGGGGTGTATGCTATGAGTCCACGACTAGCAAAAAGACAAACACCTAGAAGATTACCTTATCCTTAAGAAAATCCCAGGCAATTCCATGAGCAATAACAATATTATCCATGTGGAACTCCACCACAACCATATGAGTAGTATCAATAGTAGCACCAACGACAGTCATGGGGGATGTCACTGCTAAGGCAACAGTACCCTTACAAATAACCAAAGCCATATGTGTATTATTTTAGCAACCCCTATCTCCACATGACTTTTCCAATCATGTTTCTCCTTTCCAACATTACTACTACTCTTCTAAATACTATAGAAAAAATTCTCCACATTACAAGAGGGATACTATTTTATCCTTATCCTCCTTCTATTCCTACACATGATCCTCCACCCTCAATGCAACTATTTCCTACTCTATTCATGTAGGGTGAGCTTCCAGCCCAACCTTAGCAACACAATGCTACTAGGGCCATCAATCTATAATCAGTTCATCAATCAAGTGGCTTGAAATCTCATGCTCATAAAAGACCATTTTTCTGATTCAACAACCCTACTAAGTCCTCACAAACTCGGGTGATTGGTCACCTTGCTCCTACCTCATCCTTTACAAACCATTCCATTGGGAACCCTTTAAAACAAATTGCATCCAAAATTCATACTATTATGCTCACCCATGTTGTATCTGATTGGATATGGGCTGGCAACCTTCTCAAGAAATTAGTTGATCCTAGGATTTCTCTTATCTATTTAAAGATTGTTGGAAATGAACTATGTAAAGTTCTTCTTAATTCAAGTTTCGATGTGAACTTGATTTTTCATAAGATGTATACTGCCTAGAACCTACTGCCTCTCAAGAAGAGAAATATTAATTGGAATTCGTAGACTAGTCCATTACCTATTCCATTGGGGCTTGTAGAAGACATTGTGACCACTGTCTGTGGGTGATCTTATCCTATTGATTTCTTATTGATCAAGGTTGAGAATTGCAAAGGGGGCTTCCTAATCATTATGGAAAGGGCATGGCTAAGCATTATTGATGTAAGAATGGGCATCAGAGATTTTTTCCTAAAGATATTTAAGAAAAATGCATTTGGAAAGATTGAAAAGAAACGAGTTCCATGCATCGCATATAGTGATACAAGGTACAATTATGTGCAAAAACTCTAGTCCATGAACAAGCATCTATTTCCGCATGTAGGCAATGTGCACATGAAGTAGATATTCAAAGGTGTTTGTACATAGGAACCATAAAACAAGAGGGAACTTAGTGGCTGACCATTGATTTTGACAGTAGCACAATGTGCATAGAACCTATTGAGAGCCTAACATGCGCTTATGTCACAAACATGGATGAACTAGAGTAAGTTCATCACCAACTCTCTGATAATGGAAATGATGATACCAATTGCAGAGAGTTGGACATCCCTAAGAATTTCAAACAAGAGCCCCTAGAGTTGAAAATTCTACCTACTAGCCTAAAACATGCATTCTTAAAAAATGATAGCTGGTCATACTTCATGCCAAACTTGCTCCCAAGTAGAAAGAAAAATTGTTGAAAGTGGCTAACAGATGGCCAACAACCTTTGCTTAGTCATATCCTAAACCCACTGGAATTGATCCATGGATATGCTAGCATCACATTTACATTGATCCATCCATGAAGCCAAGGAGGCAACCACAACAACAGTTGAACCTAAAATTGAAGTAAATTATCAAAGAGGAGATTGAGCAACTCCTTAGAGTAGAGTTCATCTACCCCATTGCAGATAGCAAGTGGGTTAGCCCACTCATGATAGTGCCAAAGAGAGGTGGCAAATGACAAGGTTGTATCAACTTTAGGTTGTTAAACATGGCAACATTCAAAGATCATTTTCTGTTACCATTCGTTGAGCAGGTGTTGGACACCATATTTGGGCATTGCTATTACAATTTTCTAAATGGTTATAGTGGCTATAACAAAATCCATATTACATTAGAAGACCAGGCTAAAACAACATTCATGAGTCCCTAGAGGATCTTTACATATTGCAAGATGCCTTTTGGTTTGTGCAATGCTCCTGCCATATTCCAATGTTTGGTCTTAAGCATCTTTCAGTAGAAAATCAATATTGAGGTGGAAGTCTTTATGGATGACTTCTCCACTTATGGCACTACATTTAAGCAAGCCTTGTACCACCTTGAGCAAGTACTACAAAGATGTGTGGAAACAAATCTATCACTCAATTGGCAAAAGTGTCTTCTCATGATCCAAGAAGGCATTGTATTGGGGCATAGAATCTCATAGGAAGGGATCGAGGTAGACCACAAAAAGATAAGGGTCATCTAAGGAATTACCCACCAATGAAAAACTATAAAAGATGTCTAGTCATTCCTTGGACACACTGGCAACTACTAGTGATTTATAGAGAATTTTTTTAAGATCGCAAAATTGTTGGTTGAGCTAACAAAAAAAGATGCTTCCTTCATCTTGACCAAGGAATGTGAAAACTCATTCCAGAGCCTCAACCAGAAGCTCATAGAGACTCCAATTCTATGAGCACCTAACTAGTCTAGACCATGCCATATAATGATAGATGCATCTAATTACACCTTGGGAGCTATGCTTACATAGTTGGATGATAAGAAATGTTCATATTACATCCATTGTGCAAGTTGAAGCATTATGGGTGCATAGTTGAATTACACCACCACAAAGAAAGAACTAATGGTGGTGGTGTATGCTTTGGAAAAGTTCAGGCACCATGTGCTTGGATATAAAGTGTTTTTACACATTGATCATAGTGCCATCTACTTCCTCATGAACAAGCCAATGATAAGCCCTTGTGTTATATGGTGGCTAGTGAGCTTGTAGGAATTCAATCTTATAATGGTAGATTAAAAGGGGACTAAGAATGTTATCACTGATCACTTGTCTCAGTTATGATGGGATAGCAAAGAGTAGGAGAGCTAACTCTTTGATCAATTTCTTGATGAACTCCTCTTTCTTGGAGAAATAAATGAACAAGTGCCTATAGAACCAAAATGGTATGATGGTATCCTCACTTATCTTCTCACTCAAGAGATGCCATAGGATCTGGACTATAGAAAGAAACAATAGTTTCTTCATTAGATCAAACACTTCATGAAAATCAACAAAAACCTTTATAAGGTGTGCACTGATGGCCTTTTTTGTTGGTGCATCCCTAACATGGATTAATTACACATTTTCTAGGATCCTCATGAGGGCCCTTGTGGAGGCCACTGTACAAGGAGATACATGGTCATAAAAATCCTAATGGTAAGATACTTTTGGCCCACAATCTTCAGAGATGCCCACTAGTTTCTCTAATCTTGTGAGTGTTGTCAACGAAATGGTGGGATGATCACACAAATGGAGGATCCTCAATAGTGGATTTAACCACTAGAACCCTTTGATATATGGGATAACAACTTCATGGGTTCCATCACACCCATGTCCAATGGAAAGGCATATATAATCATCACCATTGACTACTATGCCAAATGGGTAGAAGCAGTAGTCGTCATTGATTGTACATCATCCATTGCTACTTGATTTGTACAACAAAATGTTATGAATAGGTTTGGGATGCCATGTGCTCTAATTTCTGATAATGGAACCGATTTTACAAGTGCTACTTTTCACAAGCTTATGTAATGCATGGGGGTTGAACATAAATTAACAACATCCTATCACCCCCAAGCCAATGGTCAAGAAAAGGTTACTAATAGGGAGATCACAAAGATTTTAACAAGAACTATTAGCAAATATAGGAGAGAATGGAGCAGAAAACTCAACGATGCCATTTGGGCCTACTGCTTAACCTAGAAACTCCCTATTGACTACTCTCTCTAGGAGCTAGTGCATGGAAAACTTCCAATGCTTCTAATTCAATCTGAGCTCCATACACTATCAACAACCTATGACCTGGATCTTGACCTAAAGTCTGGCACAAAAAGAAAGACTGATCAACCTAAATGTGCTAGATGAAAATTGATTGGTAGCCCTATCCTTGAATGAAGTACATAAGGCATTCAGAAAACAATGACATGACCTTAGAATATGGAAAGAGAAATTTTAACTAGGAGATAAAGTTTTCTATTGAAACCCCACACACGTTCCTCAAAAAACAAAAATTCAAACATTATGGAAGGGTCCTTATATAGTTGATGAAACCTTTCCTTCTAGGGTCATGATCATATACAAACCTAAAAGCCCAAACAAGAAGCAGTTGATCAACATCTAATAGATAAAGCCTTTCCATGAGCCTAAGCGAGCCAATGCAAAAAATACCTCAATGGATGGATAACCATGCTCAATTTTTCAGATCTCCTCCTTCCAACTTAGTTGTGGGGGAGATGGTCATCTATGCTAATCATACATGGCTCCTCAATTTTTCTATTTTTTTTACACATTTTTATTTTTTGCAAATTGTTTATTTTATACCTTTTTGATTTTTCAATCATTTTCCTATTTTACACATGTTTGTTTTACACCATCATTAGTACATTTAAATTTTTCTTGAATATTTTACGCTTTCTTATATATTTTACTTTATTTTAGTCTGATTTTCTAATTTTGTTAATAAGCATGCTTTATGCCAATAGGACACAACAATGCTATAGTTGGTGCTAATGGTGATTTATGCTTAGTGTTTTGTTTGCTAATGTCTAGTTTCTATTTTTGAATTTTCGTACCAATGGCTAAGACATGGTTTCTTTTTCATGGAACAGGCAATGAGTCCATGACATCCACCCATCTAGAAACTCTATGGTTCTTCTTATTTTGGAAGTATGAGATCCCTTTCATTAAATAAACTTTTAATAAATTTATGACCTTGCGAGTTTCCAGAATTGGGAAGGATTCAATGGTTTACATAGGATGTGACTTCAAGGAGACTTAATACTTTGTGTACTCTTCTACTTACTTGGGTGCATGAGTGTTTTCATAGACTTCTTACTGTTCCATGTCAACCATTGATAAGAAGTTGAATAAGTCTTTGCATGGTGTGGTTCCCATCCAAAAAAAAAAAGAGAGAAAAGGAAAAAAACACAAAAATAAAACAAAAAAAATAAAGAAAAAAAAAACATGATGGAAATTCAAAGCACACCCCTTAGACAAATAAATGACTACAAGCACTAGTTATGGGACTAGAAAGACATGTTACCCATGCTTGAAGGTCCCCTCTAACTAAGGCCCTCTCTTACTTCTAGCTTCTCTTTTCTTCTTCTTAAGGTATGATGGTTGTTTTGTGGGAGCACTCTTATGTCTTGAGTGGGTGGATTGGTCTTGGAGTGGTGATGTGAAGTCATTGAAAGTGGTTGGTTTTGGTCTAGACTAAGGATGGATCTTCATAGGTCATTTAAACACAAATCCACAAGGGACTTCTTATGACCTCAATTCGTTATTCCATTTCACATTCTCCATCATATGTTGCGCATAACTCACTTCATTGTTGGTGTCCATTTTCTTACTTGGTGTCTTTGTCTAATGTACTTGAATTGTTTGGTAGAATCTTTCGAGTTTTGGTCCTTAACTTTCATCAATCATTAATCACCTATGGGGCTCATAGACTTCTTAGGTTAAGGTTATGCAATGGCAAATGGGACATGTGCCTGCTATGGGAGGACCCACTTGCATATCTCTTGGTTGGGTTTGTTAAGCACCTTATCCTTAGACATTATTGCAATTAGAATCTTTCGTACACTCATCTTCTGCATCTAATCATGTGCTCCTTTACATATTTTCTTTAATTCACACATTCTCCATTAAAATTTTGAATTTTTGAGCTTTCAAAGACCCTCTTAAATGATTTCATCATATTTTTAGCTTTTTTGATACTCTATAGACCCCAAATTCATTCAAAAATTTCTTGTATTTTTTAAAAATATTCAAGTTTGAAAATTTTGTTTACAAACCCCAAATATAGGGCCTCATTGATAAAGCCCATGCATATATGAGGACCCATATATGTGGTCCTATTGATGTAGCACAAAAATACTATAAATATGCATGGCCTCCCCTTAGAGGCTTTTCACATTTGCTCACAAACACCAAGGGAGTTTTTCAATTTTTAGAGCCTAGAACCTTCTAGAACCCATAACTTTCTAACCATTTATCCAAATCACTTCATTCTTCAACCTTGTAGCTCCCAGAGGTAAGCCCTTACTCATGGAGGCCACAAATGTGCCATTTTTGATAAAAAAAAATTTGACATTTTTTTAACTCCCACAAAGGTTTAATTAAGGAATCAACATTAAAACAAGAAATTACAAAAGTTAAACATTTCTAATAAGCTCCGATGACACTTATAATAAAAATTAATTAATAAAATAATCAATTTTCCATGGTCCAATTGTAGCCAAGTGTAACTAATTAACGAGATAAGGTATCTAAAAAAATTTAACTTACACATTATATCTACTAATCCATGGATGTGTTTTGACGGCAGATGGCACCAAAAGGCAAATACACACATGAAGGAAAACCATCTCAGAAATGGCCAAGAATGGAAAGGGACCAAGAACATGCCTAGGAAGAACCAATTACAACCCATGCCATTGGACATATTAGGGAAGAGGCTAAAGTGAAATTTATTCATAAGATTCCAAAACATTTGGTAGCAATAGGACATTCCCACCAGGATGAGGCACTAGCTCAGCAAGCAAACCTTAAGGTGACTTTAACAAAGGCTTACCTAAGACAAATCAGATTAAGGGAGGTTCAAAAAGTAGTTCTCCAAGAGTTAAACTTTGGCTCTTTCTTGGAGTAAGTGCCTAAAGAGGTACATGACCAATTAAAGAGCCTTCCCATGTGGCCAATTATCACTTCTAGTGGGGAGTGGTATATGGGAGAGACATTTCTATTTTGGAACAACAAGTAGGTCCATTCAAAAATCAAAATCAAGGATATTTCAATGTCCTTCTCTATACAGGCCATTGCAGAGGCACTTGGGTTTCCTAAAACTAGGATGAATCTCACTGAGATTCCGATGTAGGCAAACCCCAACATAAAAAAGGAATGGGTTTAGTGATGCTATGGTGTTGACTGCAAGGAGTACGATGTGCTCACACTAGTAGAAAGAATCCACTACAAGATTATAGCCTTTTACCTAAATCCCATGGTGAGGCCTAATAAGATCACTACTTTTTCTACCCATGCATGTGCTACCTTAAGTGGAAGATTCCCCATCAACATTCCACAACTAATGTATCTAGTAATAGAAAATTAGTTTAAGGAAAATAAACATGGAAGGAAGGCACTTCCCCTCCCATGCCTCATTAGAAACCTATGTAGAAGAGGAGGAATAGTCCGCCATACTAACGATGTGATTCGATGTGCTTTGATCGCTAATTAGGCAAAGATGATGAGGGATAAAAATCCTATAACAACCATCCAAGAAGAGGAGTAGTAGCCAACACCCCCACTTGCCACTTATAAAATTATGTCTAAAGTCACTGTGGCATCCTAGCAGTTGCACGAGTACCAAGAATGACTCTTGAGCTAGCAAAAGCAATGAGTAGGCATGAGTGGTGGAGATCCATTTGTGTACTAACTAGCAATGAGTCACCCGAATGAGGTGGCCTGAACCATCAACATGATGAGAGGGTGTGGAGCTATTTTCTTAGTCCAACAAACATAGTTGTCTATGAGGTTGAATCCTAGCCCCAAAGAGGTAATGATATCTCTCTTAGAATAGTAGAAACTCCCAGAAATTTTTAGGAATGTCATGACCTTTTTAGTGTGCTTGGAGGAAGGTAAGGAGGTAATAGTATTGGTGATGTAACATCAAGGAAAAGAAACAATAGCAAAGGTAATTGCTAATAGAATTTCCAAAACACTCAATGCACCTGTGACATCTATACTAGACATGACTGTACTTAAAGACGTGTAGACATCTACAGGGACCATAAGTGCAAATTAAGTGCAACATAGCATGAAAAACTGCTAGACTAACTAGTAGGAATTGGGAAACCACTTTCAAATGTCTTTGATCTTCCATATAGTATTACTGCAACCTAGTTGAAGCTGCTAGGGGTAAGGGGCAAGAAAATTATTTTAGAAGGGTAAATTGAAATAGCCAAGGAGCTGAATGAATGCTTAGCTATTGAAGTTTCTAAATTGAGAGCCTAGATTTTTGACCCTGCATTTCTCAACCCAGCATTGACATAAGATGAAGCTCTTGAATAGCTTCACACCAACCTGAAAGGGGTTGAGGGCGCGATGGAGATAGTAGTGTTCTATTGAATCTTGGCAAAGGCCACCTAGCATAAAATTTAGAAGGCCTTGGATCTAACCTACAAGGAGAATGTGTAGTTGACCATAGAAAACCATTAGCTCCAAAATGTCGATGCACATAAACAATAGTTGATTGATTTTATCCATCAACAATGAGAGGAACTAGCTAGAGAAAATACAAAGTTAAAGAGATTGGTAGGTAAAAATAGAAACATCTCTATGGAGGAGGTTCATGCCCTTTTCCAAAATAGTACAATAGAAGTAGCTACTTGGAAATTAGAGGCTCTCAAATTCAAGAAATTCAAGGATTACTACAAAGACTAGGTTAGCCTACAAAAAGAAGTAAATGAGAAAAACATTCAAGTGGCAAAGGCACAGGTGAATGAGACCCTCTAGCAACTCCAACAAGAACACATATTATGGTATCCCATCATTAATGGGATTGATCAGTACAGTAAAGTAGAAATTCACCTGAAGGAGTTGCACATAGAGAAAATGACTAAATATATGAAGTTTTCCAATCTCTCGTACGCAAACCTAGCTATGTTGACTGTTGAATGACTGTAATCAGAACTAGAAAAGCAAGTAACCAACTCATACTTGTTGTACAAGGTAAAGTTCAAGCACCACAAGGACACCAAGCAAAAGCTTGTCGTGGCAACTACTAAACTTGAGGTTCTCAAGGGCAAATACACTAATCAAAGATTTGGTATCAAGAGCCTAGCCAAAAGAATGAATTACTACTAAGAGATATAGAATGTAGTGAAGGCATTCATTGTCAAATGTAAATAATTCACTGCCTGGTTAGTCAATGTCAAGGAGCTGTTCCTAGTAATGCCCTGTCCGTCAGATATTCCCATTCCAGCCCACATTGAAGATGTTGCATAGACTGTGAATGATTCCCAAAGTAAGGAGAAGAAGATGAAGGCATTACTAGATGCCTTTTACCTTTCTCTAGATGTAGTAGCTATAGTAGGATAGCCATAACCACCTTAGCCATCGCATGCACCTGAAGTTGGCAAAGGTCCTTCAGAACCTCAGTAGCCTCCATCACTTGGGACTATTTAATCTTCTCAACAACATTTAGCCATCAAAGGATGTGTTGTCCAATTTGAGAAATCATATCTTGGTGTTCAATTTTGTGTCATGAACACTACAAATTTTTTTAATGATGTTGATCTATACAGTTGGGCACTTAGTTTTGTTATGTTAGTTTGTTATGTCAAGAATCAATCAATAATCCCATACTTGCCCAATTTTGTAAAGGAACTCAAGGATGAGTTTTCATTCAGTCATGAGGGTATGATGAAGCATCAAAGTGTTGCAATGATGGATCCTCATCAACACGACCCCCTTGATGTGGTGTTGCCTCATTGACTAGGCCATGTCGACATAGCATTTGTTGTGCTTATGAGGCCCCATCGATGTAGCTCCACAATTAAGTCTATAAATGCACACTCATCTGCCATGTTTATGGCATGTCTTATCATAGTTGTCACAGAGCTCCTGAAGTTTTATCATTTGAGAGTCAGAATATTTCTTTGAGTGCTTGCAGTAGGAAGTGTATAGATCTTTATTCAAACACTAATGTATTGGAGCACACCAATGTGAATGGCAATAAAGATGAGCCTTTTGATCAAACCTTGCAACACTTGGAATAGATTAATGATTTATTTTGGAATTTTCTATTTTCATTAATTATGTAATTAATTAAGCTAAATTAGACTTTAATTGATTAATGAATTAAGCTAAATAGATTAAACACATAAGTATGACGACTTCGAGCATAACATATAGCACTTCATAATCCCAGCAGCACTTAACACTTGGTAGCCCAGCAGTGTTGCATGCATTTAGGATGTATACGAAAAGTCGGACTGGATGCTTATGTTAGGATAGTTAATTATTAATTAACAATTAAATTAGTTAAATTGGTTCATAAATTAAGTTTCAACTTGTTATTAATCATAGGTCAATAAAATATATAAACAATAAAAATCATGAGCCTCAATTACACTTAACCATATAACTAAGACTCACAAGTGTAGTTGGGCAGACAGTGATCATCACAGTTAGATTTCATTTTCTAGAACTAGTGTACATGGGAACTTAAGGTTTGTGGAATTCGACCAGATTATAAGTGAACACTTCTAATTAGTATGGTTAGGCGTAGGATATACTTTCAGCTCATCAAATATGAATCAATCTAGATCTTATTACTAGTCATGAATTATGTCTAAAAACAATGCCACTCAAATAAGATATAATACAATCAACTCAAATTCATGTTGCAGGCACTTACTGAATATTTTTAAGCTACAAGGAAAAACTAACAAAGTTTCAACTAGGTTGCTTAACCAAATTGTATCATAAATATGATAGGTAAACCATATTTATAGCTATTTATTATGACTATTACTTTGTAAAAGTAACTTTGCATCATGGGCTAAGATGTTTCATTTACAACATCTCTAATGACATATTAGCCCTTCGAAATAACAATTTTATTGTTCATCATAGAGCTAAGTATTCTCACCTATCACGTGGATCACCTGAGTTCAATCTCTAGCAAAGGTACTAATGATGAGTGGTCAGTATACCTAATGCTTCATCATACAATTTACAAGTGTCATAGTAGATTGTGTTGTAACCTGTTGATGAGCTGCGATATCGCATCCTGCCTCATCTTCTATAAATAAGAGGTGGCACCCTTTGTTTCGGATAGTAAGACTTAGACCCTTACCCAAACTCTTGTAGTTTTATTAGTCCAGAGTTAGAATAATTTATGTGTGCCCGCAGTAGGAGTCATAGAGTGAATGGATCTTTATTCGAGCAATTTGTACCTCAGCACACATTTGTGTACGGCAATAAAGATGAACTTTATGATAAACTTTGTAGCATATAGACTAAGCTAATTAGTAATTAATTATTGTTGAATGTTTAATGTTTTTCTAGTTAATTAATTTCTCTCTCAACCTTTAACCCTCTTAGTTAAGTGCACTCAGTATGACCACTTTGAGCATGCGTGTAGCGCTTGGTAACCCAGTAACGATTAGTGTTTGGTAATCTTAGCAGTGTTGCATTGGTTCAGGATGTGGACGGAAAGTGGGAATGGATACTGGTGTTAGGAACAATTATAAACTAGTTAATGAATAGTTAAGATAAATTAGCCACTTAGTTCTCTCTCCCTTTCCCTTATTAGCATAAGACATAAAGAATATAAAAGCTATAAAAATAATATACCTCAAGCTTACTTAACCATACAACTATGACAATACAAGTAAGTTTGGGAAGATAACGATTGATTAACCTTGAGTGTTCCCTTAAGGCACGTAAGCACTTAGTCCTTGGAGTTCGATCGAATCACACATGAAACGCTCGTATTCGTATGGTTGAGTGTAGGGGTACGTCGCCACTCATCATTGGCGCCGTTGCCAGGGACTTAGTTGTTTGTGCGCTATGTAGAACATAGGAAATCATTCATATCATTGGAATGTTAGAACGAACCCTTAGGGTTAATGAAAGAAAGATAAGACAACGGTACATCGCACACCAAACAAGACAAAAATGTCTTCTTCTTCACATAAGAGCACTTGATCGCCTAGGACTAACACAAGAGGCAGTCGGCGACATAATACACATAACCAAAATCTGCTAGTTCCTCAACAGTTTCGTGTGGTATATACTCATCACGATGGGTATGTACCATATTTCACCTTTAGTCTCCACCAAGATGAACAACTACATTGGAAAGACTTGGAGGGTAACATAGTGTTGCCTCCAGACCGATCAGTCCCCAACATGCTCCTTTGTGCTCTCACATGAATAGGCATGCTTCTTTTATTTGTATAATATGTTGCATGCAATCATAAAACAAGGGACTATCATCCCACAGAAGCGCAACATCAAAGGGACTTGCGACAAGAGAGATACCATACATCCTTAAAGGGTAAATGGCCCCATGACGCTCCACACATTTTGAGCGAAATTGAGGGTGCTGAAATTGCTTCAATAGGTTTTCCACAAAATGATGTTCCTCCTAATAATGGTTAGGAGGTGGTGTATCAGAACCTCCACTCCACTATTCAAAACCCTAGTTCTGATACCCATGAACACGAAGTGTTCAATGAGGGAACATGAACACACGATAAGGGTGGACGTTCTGATCATGATCACGATCATGGCTGAGACCACTAAAGAGAAGGTAGAAAACACCATCATGGTAATGGTTCTCCTTCTTCTTCACCTTCACCCTCTCCTTCAGTGTCTAGATGTAGTCATAGGGAAACCAATCATGAGGATAAAGGAAAATAAAGTGAAAAACATCGATGAGATAGTCAAGAACGAGGACGAGGGCATTCTAAGGAATCAAGGCATAGAAGAAGGAAGAGTAGGGAACTGCATAGACACCATAGACGCTATGAACGAGATGATCATGAAGAACTCCTACTCACAAATAGAAGCATGCTAGATATAATGGAGGCTGTAAGAGTTCCAAGAAGGCACCAAAAAGATAGTAGGATCAAGAGGTTAGGCATGAACAACATCCCATGGTTTGAGGGGGGATACAACGTTGATCCTCAAAATCATTTACAAGCATTCCATGATGCATGTTCCTTACAAAACATAGAAAATGAATGGCAAAAACTGAAGTTGTTCCCAAGGACACTAGTGAAAGAAGCTGAAAGCTAGTACCAGTCCTTAGAACTAGAATCCATTTGAAGGTGGAGTACAATGCTAGAACTATTCAATGATAAGTACCAAACGTACTCCCATGTGTCTAACCTATGGAAGCAAATCCAAGGATGGAAGCAAGGAAATCATGAACCCTTAGATGCTACCATGGGTTGCTATTACGCACTGTTACATTGATGCCCTGGCCATGGTTATTCACAGTGGGATCAACTACTCCATCTCGTGGATGGACTTAGGCATGAAACAAGAAGAACCCTTAGGATGTATGCCCAAGGAAGGTTATCAGAGCTTAGGTCTCATCAAATTCATAGATTACTAGAGCAAGTAGCTAAAGAAGAAGGTGAGCTACGAAAGAGAGAAAGTGTGGAGGAGTACAACCAAGATCCTTCCCTCTGAAAAAGGGGAGTGAGATTTTGTGATGAGGAAGAAGAGTCACCACTTGAAAAGATGGTGAATAGAAAAAATTTACCTCTCCAAAAGTTAACAACAGAAGTATCGGCAAAGGTAGACCAAATGTGGGACTCCCTAGATAGTAGGTTTGAAATTGTTTTTAAAATTGTAGAGGAGTCTAGGGAGTGAGGTAGTGACCATGACAAAAAGAAAAAGAGAGAAGTAGACAATGCATGTAACAAGGGTAAGGGCAAAATGGCCATCACAGAAGAGGTTGTGGATTCAGACACAGACAATGATGGTGGATGCGAGATATGCCAATATGACCATCCTAAGGGATGTTGCCCAGTGATCTCACATCTACAAGAGTTTGGGGTGTATGCACTCAACCCACAACTAAATAAATGGCAAACACCCCGACGGTTACCTTATTCCCAAGGTAACCGAAGGAAGTTCCACCAACCTTCAACATATTATCCAAGTGGAACTCTACCACAACCCATTGAGCAACATCAACAGTGGCAATACCAACAATCATGGGGGATGCCACCACCAAGGCAACAATACCCCTACTGGCAACTGGATCCATATGGCTACTACGTGCAACATCCAATCTCTCCATGTGACTTTGTTAGTCACGTTACACCACAATATCACTACCAAGCTTATGAGTATTATAGAACTCCTTCTCCTAGGGGAGATAACCCACAAACATACCATCCTCTAAATCCATCTGCAACTCTCACACCAATAGCTCCATTGCCACATGCTCCAGCAATGCAAGGGGAACTTCCTACTCAACCATAGCAACGCAATACCACGAGAGCTATGAATCTTCAAGCCACTATTGGTGCTAACAACCATATGAAGAAAAGACCTTTCTTCAGAACCAACAGTCCAACCAAGCCCTCACAACCACAAGCAGTTGAACCTCTGAACGCCTCTCCATCAAATAAGGCTTTAGAGATCCCTTCAAACCAAACACCGAGCTCAACGTATACGGTTATGTTAACACATGCTATTACTGATTGGATTAAGGTTGGCCACCTTCCCAGGAAATTTTCTGATCTTGGAAGCCCTTTGATCTATCTCCAAAGCGCTGGGAATGAGCCATGCAAAGCTCTTCTAGACTTAGGTTCAGAAGTCAACTTAATATCACAAGAGATGTACAATGCTTGGAACCTGCCTCCATTAAGGAAGAGCAATATTCACCTAGATCTAGCCGACCAGTCCATCATTGTTCCCTTGGAACTGGTGAAGGACATCGTCACCACTGTGTGTGGGTGGTCATACCCAACCAATTTCTTGGTGATACAAGTAAACAACGGTAAAGGGGACTTCCCAATAATAATGGGAAGGGCATGGTTAAGTACTATAGATGCATGCCTAGGAATCTGTGATCTTTCCTTGGAAATATCCAAGAAGAACACTTTTGGAAAGATCGAGAAGAAGAAGGTTCCATGCATCGCATACAGTGATACAGGGTGCAATTGCGTATAGAGATCCTGGGTTGTGCAAAGTTTAGCATTGCTTGCATGCAATCGGTGTGCACAAGAAATTAATATATAAAAGTGCTTATATGCAGTAGCCACACGACAAGAAGACACCCAGTGGCTGATGGCTGATCAAGAGAGAAACTCACTAACGTGCATGGAACTAACTGAGGGAATAACTAGTGCTTACATTGAAAGCATAGATGTACTAGAGCAAGTCCGTTGCCAACTTCCAAGCCTTAACCTTGAAAACATCAACTAGGGGAAGTTGGAAATTCCTGAAAAATTTAAACAAGAGCCCCTAGATTTGAAATCATTGCCCACCAGTCTAGAATATATGACCCTCGAAAATGGAAAACCGGTAATCATCAATGCAAGACTTGCTTCCAACAAAAAGAGAGACTACTGAAAGTAATAAACAAGTGGTCAAAAGCCTTTGCTTACTCATATTCCAAATTAACTAGAATAGATCCTAGGATATGCCAACATAGGATTTACACTGACCCCTCCATGAAACCTCGAAAATAACCGCAGAGGCAATTGAACCCAAAATTGAAGCAAGTAGTAAAAGAAGAAATAGAACAGCTTCTTAAGGTTGGGTTCATATATCCCATTGCTAATAGTGAATGGGTTATCCCTTTGGTGATCATGCCTAAAAAGGGAGGGAAATGGAGGGTGTGCATAGATTTTAGGCTACTGAACATGGCAACATTTAAGGATCACTTCCCGTTGCCATTCATTGACCAAGTCTTAGGCACCATAGTAGGGCATCACTACTATAGTTTTCTGGATGACTATAGTGGATACAACCAAATACGAATAGCCCCAGAAGACCAATCCAAGACAATGTTCACCAGTCCTTGAGGAATGTTTGCATATAAAAAAATGCCGTTTGGCTTGTGCAATGCTCGTGCCACATTTCAACACCTAGTTCTAAGCATATTCTAACAGCAGATAGGAAACAGAGTAGAAGTCTTTATGAACGAATTCTCCACCTATGGAACAAGTTTTGATCAAGCCTTAGACCAATTAGAGTATGCTAAAAAGATGCATAGAAACTAATTTAAGGCTCAATTGGCAGAAAATCCATTTAATGATCCAAGAAGGCATAGTACTTGGGCATAAGGTTTCACATGTAGGAATAGAGGTAGACCTAGATAAAATTAGGGTCATCCAAGGAATCACTCAGCAACTAGAAACTATCAAAGACATTCGGTCATTCCTTGGACACATTGGCTACTATAGGAGATTCATTGAGAAGTTCTCCAAGGTTTCCAAATTGTTGGTAGAGCTAAAAAAGAAGGACGTACCATTTGAGTAGACTAGGGAATGTGAACAAGCATTCCAAACTCTGAAACAAAAGCTTGTAGAAACTCCCATTCTACAAGCTCCTAACTAGTCCAAACCATTCCATTTAATGACTAATGCATCCAATTATGCTTTAGGAGCTCTACTTGCACAGTTAGATGACCAAAAATGCCCTTACTACATCCACTGTGCAAGTAGAAGTATCTTCGGTGCACAACTTAACTACACAACTATAGAGAAAGAATTAATGATTGTAGTGTTTGCACTGGATAAGTTTAGGCACTATGTGTTAGGTTACAAAGTGTTCTTCCATACGGATCATAGTGCAATCCGGTTCCTCATAAACAAGCCAACGATTAGCCCTCGTATTATACGATGGCTGGTAATCTTACAGGGGTTCGATCTAACGATGGTCAATCGAAAAGGCACCGAGAACGTAGTTGCAAATCATTTATCTCAGTTGTGCTGAGATAGAAAAGAGGATGAATATGTAATGTCTGATCATTTTCTTGATGAAGCCCTCTCTGCTAGTGTAGTAAATAACCAACCCACGGAGAAAAACTAGTATAGTAGCATTCTCACCTATCTCCTTACCCAACAAACACCATAGGAGTTGGAATTTAGGAAGAAACAACAATTTCTTCATAGAGCCAAGTACTTCATGGAGATCAACGGACAACTTTACAAAGTATGTCCTGATGGCTTGATTCGATGGTGTGTGCTTGAGGTAGACCAATTAAGAGTTCTCCAAGATGCTCATGAGGGCCCTTGTGGGGGTCACTATGCGGGGAGATGAACAGCTATTAAGATTCTTCTTGCAGGATATTACTGGCCAACATTATTTCAAGACACCCATTAATTTGTCCAATCTTGTGAGCACTGTCAACATGATGGGGGGAATGACTACTAGAATGGAGGGTCTACAACAATGGATTCAACCATTAGAACCCTTCGACATTTGGAGAATAGACTTTATGGGGCACATTACACCAATGTCCAATGGAAAAGCTTACATTGTAGTTGTCGTAGACTATTTAACAAAATGGGCTGAAGCAGCTACTATTATGAATTGCACATCATCTACAACTGCACAATTTGTGCAACAACAAATCATAAATAGGTTTGGTGTGCCATGTGTAGTTATTTCGGATAATGGAACACATTTCACAAGTGCAACTTTTTGAAAATTAATGCAATGCTTAGGGGTTGAACATAAATTGACTACACCTTATCACCCCCAAGCTAATGGACAAGCTTAGGTCACCAATAGGGAGATCACTAAAATATTAACTAGGACAATTAGCAAGTATAGACAAGACTGGAGCACTAAACTGAATGATGCTCTTTGGGCATACCACTCCACCTGGAAACTCCCTATAGGCTACTCTCCCTATGAGTTAGTGTACAGAAAGCTTCCAATACTTCTAATTCAAATCAAGCTCCGTACACTATTCATGGCTTGTGACCTCCACCTTGATCTTGATCTAGCATAAAAACAAAGGTTGGCAACTTTAAACGTGCTAGATGAAAATCGATTAGCTACCCTATCATCAAATGAGTTGCACAAGGCATATAACAAGCAACATCATGACTTGAAGATTCGAAAGATTAAGTATCAACCAGGAGATAAGGTTCTCTACTGCAACCCCACACATGTGCCACAGTGCACAAAATTTCAAACACTATGGGGAGGACCTTACAACCTTTCCTTTAGGGGCCATGACCATATACAAACCTAAGAGCCCTGATAAGAGATTACTAGTCAATGTGCAACAGACTAAACCCTTCCATGAACTTAGAATGGCTAGTGCACATAATACCTTTGAGAAGGGATGACCCTGCTCATTATTTTGGATCTCCCCCTTCCAAATCAGTCCTGGGGGAGATGGCCACCTATGCTAACCAATTTAGGCCCTTAGTTCCTTTTTAAGTTTTTGTTTTACACATTTTTTTTATAAATTTCTTTAACTTTTCTTGTTTTTGTTTTGCAACATCATTTATAATTTTTCATTTGTTTGTGTGGTTGTTTGTTTTGTTAGGCTCATCACCTAATAAGTGCTCCTGATGGTGGTATGAACCGTATTCTATTGATTGCTAATGTTTGGTTTTTACCTTGGAGTTATAATGTTGATACTAAGGTATGGTTCTCTTGATATAATAGGCAATGAGTCCATGTCATTTGTGCATCCATGAATTTCTATGGTCTCTCTTGGCTTAGAACTGTACAGTCCCTTTGTTTAATATAAAACTATTAACAAAGTGGTGATTGGGCATTTCTCAAACTAAGGAAGGACTCAAGGACTGAAAAGGGTGTGAATTCAAGGGGATTTGATGCATTTGTGTTGGCTATTCTCTTGGGTGCTTGGATGTTTTCTTCTTGAGTTTTCCTTACCATTCCAACGTTGCTCCATTATTGGGAAGTTGAGCCAATAAAAATAAGTCTTTGCATGGTGTGGTTCTCACAAAAAAAAGAGAGAAAAAAAGTGAGAATTCAAAGTTCACCCCTTATAAAAAATAATCATCTAGGCTACAAGCACTGGTTATGGAACTAAACAAACATGTTTCCTCTAACTAAGGCCCTCTCTCACTTCCTACCTTTCCCTTTCTCATTTCCTCAAAATGGTGATTACTCTTTGGCATAAGCATTCTTGTTACTTTAGGTGGATGGATTGGCCAAGTGTATTAATGTGAAGTCACTGGATGTGGATTGTTTGAGGCTGGATTTGGAATGGGATCTACTCAGTCACATTAACCATACATACACAAGGGGCTATACACCACCTTGTTCTTGGAACTCCATTCCATTCTCTTCCTCCCATCATTCTTTCTCCATTTTCCACCTCATTGCCAGTTGTATCAGTAGTCTATATTTTGGTTAATACATTGTTTTCTTTTTGGTGAATTCTTGTTGTTAAGACTTTAACTCTTGCTTCCAAATGACATTTCCAGAGCCTATGGACTCTTTGAATGTGGGATTGTTAGGGCATTAAAGGCATGAGCCTGCTTTGGGGAGGACCCACTGGCATTCCTATTTGGTGCATCTGTTAACTTCTTTTCCTTAAACATTTCCATAATCAACATTTTTTTTGTTCCTTCTCATCTTTGACATCCATTTTATTGATGTTGCCATTGTTTCTTTCTCTCCATATTTCTTATTCCTTATATTTTTTCCATTTGATCACTACAGGAGGATCTCTCTTAGTCATGGGGGTCCTAGTCCAATTTTTTCAATTTTCCTAGACCCTACACCTTGGGTAGTCACTAGTGTTATATCTCTAGAATCCTTATTAGCCATATCACAACTCAGCCAATGGACCTTACATTGAGGCAAGGTATCAATCGTATTGTGATTTACTTGTCCTTGCTCATATGTGACTATGTTGTGTGTGCAGATGGCAATCATACAGCAATGGACTGGACCTAGAGGAAACACTTAGGATGGACTGGTGCTGGAACAGTTGTGCAAGGAACAAGATTGATAGCATGGTTATGGATGGACAACGGAAGGTGCAATCCTGGCATCAGCAGCAACACGTCTTCTTCTTTTCTCTCTCTCTCTTCTCTCTCAACTACCAAATAAGGCTAGATGTCAAATGTGTATAATGTTCATTCTTGTAGTAATGAACACTAATATTGTCATGTATTGTAATGATTGATCCGTTCACACATCATCCCATTCACCATTAGTTGTCATTCAAGTCAATAATCCCATATCTTCCCAATATTTTGTAAGGAACTCAAGGACGAGTTTTCATTCAGTCATGGGGGTATGATGAGCCGTGATATTGCGTATGTGATATCGCATCCGCCACGCGATATCGCATACGTGATATCTCATCCTACCTCATCTTCTATAAATAAGAGGTGGTGCCCTTTGTTCCAGATAGTAAGACTTAGACCCTTAGCCAAACTCTTGTAGTTTTATTAGTCTAGATTTCGAATAATTTCTGTGTGCCTCATCTTCTAGAAATGTAAATCTACTCTATTCTATGATAATGAGTAACTATTCTTGGCTTGTCATGCATGTCTTGGGCTCATGTAACCATCACTAGGTTACCAAGTGTTATGCTATTAGGCGAACCAAGCAATAACACTTCTGGAATTACCAAACAATTATACTTATATGCTTGAAACTAGTTTTTCTCATTCCTCCTTACTAATGAACATGGAAAAGTAAAGTGCTTGAGAAATATAAATAATTATACTAAAGTAATCATCTTAAAGAAATGAAAGTTAAATTAGTTAGAGAAATTAGCTAAGCAAAACAAAGAAACTAAGTGGATGTTGCAATGGTGGAAAAAAATCTTAACCTTTGACATCGTTCATGAATTATGCCCAAGTACAATCCACTTAAATAAAGATATCATTGAACTATTCAATACCACACTGCAGGCATTCACTTTATTGCTAAGTGTAAACTATGAAAACAAACTACAAGAGTTTTCCTATGGGTGGAATAAAATTTGTTTGTTGGTGCAAGCAAGTGTTGGTATTTATAGGGGTGATTAGGATCCACTACATTACATCAATGATGATGTATGTAAAGTGATGAGTGGCGAGGTACCCCTACACTCAACCATACAAAATGAGTGTTGCACGCGTAATCTGGTCGAACTCCGCAGATGGACTAGTTGTGGCACCTAGATAGTTAGCCTTAGGTTGCAGTTCGCTGTCTTCCCACCTAGACTAGTATTGCATATGTCACGTATGGTTTAGTCTAGATGAGGTGTATGATGTGTTTCCTAATCTATGCTACTCCTGAAGGTAGTGGAAAAGAATATTAACTAAGCTAAACTAAGAGGAAAAGGTAAGAAATCTAATCTAGCCTAAGTGCGACGAGCAA
>MNCI01000491.1:249934-295266 GCA_015680685.1 Gnetum montanum | reverse complement strand
TACACGTTTTTTTTCTCTCCCGATTAGCATCTTTTCGGCATTTTGGCGTTATCTTCGTAGCGATCCATCTACGTCGTTGTCTTCCCGTTTTACGATCTCTCGCACCAAATCACGGCACGCAAAAATCCATAATCATCATCGCTTTTTACTGACCCGTAAGTCCCTGTCTAATCGACAAGACCGTTCAGGGCACCGCGGATTCGTTTTTCCAGCTTAGCCCTCGCACGGATCCGTGGTTAAAGCTGTGTACACGGAATTTCGGTCGGTATTTCCAGCTGCCGACGTTTTTCGTCGTTACAACACTAATCCCTACTTGTAAAATATGGTGCCCTAAAACAATGCCCTCTTGGACCATTAAGTGGCTCTTTTGCTAGTTGAGCCGTAGATTAGTTTCCACACATCTTTTTAGAACTTGATCAAAGTGGTCCAAGGCTTTTTCAAACGTTGCTCCGTAGGTAGAGAAGTCATCCATGAAGACTTCTCCCCCATTTCCAATTTGTTGCTAAAAGATGCTAAGGACAAGGTGTTGGAAAGTTGCAGGTGCATTGCACAGGTCAAAGGGCATCTACTTATATGCAAAAGTCCCCCAAGGACTTGTAAATGTTGTCTTGGTTTAGTCTTTGGGTGCGATTTGGATTTGGTTATAGCCACTATAACCATCCAAAAAGCTATAGTAATAATTCCCCATAATGGTATTCAACACTTGGTCCACAAATGGGAGTGGGATGTGATCCTTGAAGGTATATATGTTTAGTAGTCAAAAATCTATACAGACCCTCCATTTTCCATCCTTTTTGGCACAATAACGAGTGGGCTAACCCATTCACTATCTGCAATGGAATAGATGAACCCCACTTTCAGCAACTGCTCGATTTCATCCTTGACTACTTGCTTTAGTTTAGGGTTCAACCACCTTTGTGGTTGTCGTCGTGGCTTCATGGAGGAGTCGATATAAATCTAATGTTGGCATAACCTGGGATCAACTCCTATTAATTCAAGGTATGACCATGCAAAAGTAGCCTCCCATCTGTTCATCACCTTTAGCAATTACTTCTTCTATTCAGGAGCAAGAGTTGCATTGATAATTACCGACTTGCCATTCTACAAAAATGAATATTCCAAATTGGCTAGTAAAGAGGCTCCTATTTAAAACTTTCAGGGATCTGTAGCTTTCCCCAATCATCACTATCATCAACATTGGAGACTTGTTGATGGACCTTTCCCAATTCATCCATGCTCTCTATATAGGCGCATACAAGCCCCTCATATGGTTCCATGCATAAAGTACTACTATTAGAGTCAACGGCCAACCACTGGGTGCCTTCTTGATTCGTGGCTACTGCATACAGGCATCGTTAAACTTGTGATTCTTCAACACACTGACTGCATGCTTGAATAGATGTCCACTTAGTGGACCATACTTGCTATGCACAATTGCACCCGGAGTCACTATACACGATGCATGGGACACGCTTCTTCTTAATCTTTCCAAAAGGATTTTCTTTTGAAATTTTAAAGGAAAGATCTCGAAGTCCTAATCATGCATCCACCATGCTAAGCCAAGCTCTTCCCATTATGATTGGAAAATTCCCCTTGCAATTCTCAACATGAATGACTAGGAAGTCAGCAGGATAGGACCACCCACAAACGGTGGTCACAATATCTTCCACCAATCCTAAGGGAATAGTAATGGATTGGTCTACTAACTCAAGCTAGATGCTACTTTTCTTCAATGGGGCTAGGTTCCAAGTCTTGTACATGTCATGTGAAATCAAGTTGATGCCTGAACCCAATCCAAAAGAGCTTTACATAGCTCATTTCTTACCACTTGAATATAGATGAGGGAACTCCCCAGATTAGTCAATTTATGAGGAAGATGACCTGCCTTTATCCAGTCCATCTCAGCATGTGTACGCATGACAGTTTGTACCTTAGGAGGTTTTTGGTTTAAAGGCTACTCAAAGGGTTGAATGGTGGAAGCGATTGGAGGTTCAAAGGCACTAGCCATAGGTGCGTGTGAGGGTATGTTTGGGTTATTAGGTTGAAAAAAGGGATGTTTCCATGGTTTCACTTCTGGTACACTCGACTGAGTAGCCAGTTGTAAGTTGACCACCCTCATAACATGGCGTTGTTGTGGTTGTGGTCGTATTTCTCCTTGCATAGGTGGAGTAGGAGGTAGTTGAGTGGGGGGTTGATGAGTAGGGATGGCAAGAGAAGGTGATGGAGGATAGTAGAGATGTGGGTTCTCCACCCTAGGTGATGGAGACTGTGTTTGGAAGTATTTCGACGAGTTTGAAAAGTCACATGACTAGAAGAGTCTCGTGGGGAGACTGGTTGCTAAACATAGTACCCATAAGGATCTGGCTATCGATAAGGGTACTGCTACCTTAGAGGTGGCATCCCCCACGATTGTGGATGCTACCATTGTTGAAAATATTCATAAGGTTGCAGCAGTGCTCCACTTAGATAATAACTTTGTTGTTTGTGGAACTGCCTGGGATTGCCTTTTGGGTAAGGCAATCTTTGGGGTGTTTGCTTCTTTGCCAAGCAAGGATTCAATGCATACATCCCAGACTCTTGTAGATGTAACGCCACAGGACAACACCCCTTAGGATGTTCATATTGGCATATGTCACACCCATCATCATCTTCTGTATTAGAGTCTGCAACCAATTCTGTTATAGCAACTTTGCCCTTACCTTTATGATAGGCACCTTTACTTTCCTTTCTCCTATGCTGATAAGGATCATTACTTCACTCTTTAGACTCCTATGCGATTTTCAGAACACTTTTAAATTTTTCATCCAAAGAGTCCCACATCTTGTCAACCTTGGCCGATATTTCAAAAGAAAATTTTTGTAGGAGCAAGGTTTTACGGTTCATTGCTGCATCCAGTGGTGATTCTTCCTCATCTTCACAAAATCGAACTTCCATCTTTCAGATGGAAGGATCTCGATTATACTCTTTTGCACTTTCCTTTTTGCTTAGTTCCCCCTCTTCTTTAGCCACCTACTCAATTAAGCACTGCAGTTGATGGGCCCTTAGCTCCAATAGTCGTCCTGGGGCATAAATGCCAAAGGTCTTTCTTATTTCCAAGCAAAGCCCATCTATGATATGGTAGACATATTCTGGCTGAAAGTAGCCATGACTAGGGCATTGATGTAACAATGAGTAGTATTTGCTCATGGCTACATCCAAGGGTTCATGACCACCTTACTTCCACCCTTGGATCTGTCATCTCAGGTTAGCCACTCTGGAGTAGGTTTGATACTTATCATTGAAAATTTCTAGCATCGTACTCCATCTTTTGATTGATTTTGGCTCCAATGACCGGTACCAGCTTTTTTCTTCTTTGATGAGTGTGCAGGGGAATAGCTTAAGTTTCTACCAATCATTATCTATGTTCTGTAGGGTGCAAGCATCATGAAATGCTTACAAGTGAGTTTGTGGATCAAAATTATATCGCCTTTCAAATTTGGGAATGTTGTTCATGTTAATGTGCTTGATCTGACTATCTTTTAAGTATCTACTAGGTATTTGAATTGCCTCAGCTATATAAAGCATGCTTTGGGTAGACAACAGTGGTTCATCCAAGTCATAGTCATGTTGATGGCCATGATGTCTGTGACAATTTCAGTTGTCTCTTCTTTCTTGATGATGAGACTCATGTGATTGGTCATGCTTTTCCTCATGTTGTTCCTTTTGGCCCTTGCGATCACCATCACCTTGATCCTTTCTACCATGATTGCGATCAAAATCAAAACTGTGTGAAGATAGAGTGAAGTGAGAAAATGAAGAAGAGGGAGGGGAATCGCCACCGCCCCGGTGTCGATCTCCTCCTCTACTCTGATGATGGACCTAATCTTCACGTTCATCCTTGCCTTTGCTACAATCTTTCTTGTGCAATCCCCCATCATCCTAAGGCTCCCAATCGCTTGATTGCCTACTTTAAATGATGGACTGAATGATCTGGTGCATCAAAGAAGGTTTGGCTAAATGGGAATCATGAAAGATAGGTTCCTCATCATCATGTGGGACCTACAAAAATGAAGGGTTACTAAATTGTTATCCCTTTATGTGCTCATGGCATTCTACCTGTTGGCATATATGGGGCTTCGTCAATGTAGCCTAGTTGACACATTCACTAAACACTTCATCACCATCCAAAAATTCAAAAAAAATAATGGGAATTCAAAGCACACCCCATAGACAAAAATAACAAGCTATAAGCATTGGTTATGGGACTAGAAAGACATGTTACCCATGCCTGAAGGTCCCCTTAACTAAGGCCCATCTCACTTTCTACTTCTCTTTTCTTCTCTTTTAGGAATGGTGATTGATCTTTGGGGATATTCTTGTGTCTTGGAATGGTGGACTAGTCTTAGAGTGTTAATACAAAGTCACTGAAAGTGGTTGGTTTTAATTTGGACTAAGAATGGATGTTATCGAGTCATATTAACCACAAAAATCCATAAGGGATGTCATGTGACCATGATATAGGACTCCATTCCATGCTCTACCTCCTCCACCTATGCTTTTCATACCTCACCTCATTGCCTCTTCTCATATCTTGTTTGATGTCTTAATTTTGATGTGTTAAAGTTCCTAGATAGTTTCTTTAGGGATTTAGTCCTTAACTAACCACAAATATTAGTCATTCATGGGGCCCACAGACTCCTTGGTTTGAGGGCATGAGCCTACTATGGGAAGGATCCACTTGCATACTGCTTGGTTGGGCTAATTAAGTTCCTCATCCTTTAGGCATGATTTCTTTAAAAACCTTCTACATTCCACATTGGTTATGTCAAGTTGTGCACTCCTTCATGAAATTTCTTGAATCATTCTCCTAATTAATCTCCTTTTTATGAATTATGTAGTCCTATTCAAGCATTTCATCCTATTCTTGACTCTTCTAGCTCCCTAAGAACTTCAATTTTATGTAAGAACTCTTTGTTCTTTTTGATGATAAAAAATTGTACCTTTTGATCACATTGAAGGGATATTGTCGATGCAACCCCACCCCCGCCATGTTGAAGTGATCCCATTACCTAAATCCCATCAAGGCAGTGAAAATATTCTATAAATAGCACAACATTTAGTGAATTTTTTGTCATTTTCTCTTAAACAAGAAAGGATTATAAATCAAATTTTTTCTTGGCCATGAGCACAATATTGGGGCACAAGATATGATGTAATGTATCCGATATTGCAAACATGTGTGGACCCATAAATATACACTTAGGTGTACTGTCCACACACAGTTTCATTTCACACTTAGCAAAATTCTATTAGTTTGTTTTCTCAATTTTAGCACTTAATACTTAGGAGTGTATGCTTGCAATGTGATGTTTAGTAATTGAATAGAGTCTTTAGTATTTACACATATACATCTTCCATGTACAGAAATAAAGATTGAGATTACTCTACATCATTGCAGCATCAATTAAACTTTATTTTTTACACTTAGAATAATTTTCTTGTTTTCACTTAGCTTAATGATTACTATTTTCATTAGTTATTAGTTTACTTTCAATGCATTTTACTATTACCTGTTGTTAAGCGGAATGAGTATGACTGATCTCGAATACTTAAGTCTAACTGCTTAGTAACCTATTAGTACTATCACTTGGTATGCTTAATAGTGAGGTACTTGGTAATCCTAGTAATAGTTACATGAAGTCCAAGGTCTAAACAAAAGGTCAGGACCAGATGCTCATCGTCTAGGCTAGATGAGATTCATTTACTATTAGTTTGATTTAGAAACTTCCACTCCATTTACTTTATGTTTTCTAAGAGAATCATGCCCAACACAACATCATCTATCATATACCTCATCATGAGTTAAACCATATGCCTCGATATTACTAGCTCATGTGGGAAGACAACGATTACAAACTCTAACAAATTAGTCACATAATTACATTGCCTTATCCATGGAATTTGACTAAGCTACACATGAACACTCATAACTCGTATGATTGAGTGTTGGACTACTCCACCACTCATCATTGGTATCATTGCTAGAGACATGTCAATATATGCTTAGTAATTGATTTCTCAAAGTTCATTGTATTTGAAACACAAAGTTAAACCTTACAATCATAAGAAAAGCATACTTAAAACATAACATCTAAAATCTATAATATGGCTTAAAACAAAGATCAACCATCACTTGCCAAGGCAACAAGAAGAAGCAATGATAGAATCATTGATGAAGAATGGGAGATGGTAATGTAAACAAGAATCACTTATGCTTACATTGATCCTTACCATCCAGACTTCACTTTCATCTTCCATAAAGATAATCAAATGAGGTGGAGGGACATGCAAAGCAACATAATTCTATCTCTAGAATGTGTAGCACTTAACATGCTTCAACTTTCTTAAGGGAAATGCATTTGGACCAAATCTAGGAAGGATATCATGTGACTTAACACATGACAAGACCCTATGAATCCATAAAGGAGCAAATAAGGAGAGATGTTGTCATGGATATCAAACATGTACATAGCAAAGGCAAGCAATTCAACACTTCTGCTGTCATAGAAGAACTTGATGCCAATCAATTCATTTTAGAACAACTCCACTAGAACCATGAGGAGTCATCAAAAATTCTTATCATCAAACTAAAGGAACCTGTCAAAGTCCAACTTCATTCTACTCTAGTAAAGACACACAAGGGAGAGGCTACTAACTCAAGATATAAGCAAGACTCTAGGCTAAGGGTTCCTGCTAAATCTTATAGAGAAACATACAAGAGACATAAAAGGAGAATTAGCAAGCATCATTCTCCTACTACCTCATCAGCCTCATCATGATCATCAAAAGACTTTGATAGGAGATGGCACAAGTACTAGAACTCTGATAGAGAAGAAAGGCAAACTCATGGTCATCATGACAAATATTTAAGGTACTCTAATTTAGAAGATAAAGAGTATGAAAAATAATAAAAAGAGACAAAAGAGAGGATCAAGAGAGGCATGAGCATAGAAGGGGTCACTGCTACAATAGAGTATATGAACCCGATCATGATGATGAGCCCTTTATGATAACTCAAATCATGATCAATATTTAGGAAGTTGTCTACATAAAAACTAGGCACATGAGAGATAGCTAAATTAAACAACTAGACATGAACAACATGCCACAATTTAAAGGTGGTTACAATTCAGATCCAAAACATCACCTTTAAGCATTCCGTGATGCTTATGCCCTTCAAAACATAGAGAGTAATTGGCAGAAATTGAAGCTATTGCCTAGAATACTTGTGAAGGATTTGGAAAGTTGGTATAGGTCACTAGAACCTAAATCCATCAGACATTGGAGTACCATGCTTAAAATCTTTAATGACAAATACTAGACTTATTTACAAGTTTCAAATCTAAGAAAACAAATCTAGGGTTAAAAACAAAGGACTCACAAAACTTTTGATGCAACAATAGGTAGATATTATTCACTATTACATAGATGCCCATGCCATGGATTTTCATCAAAGGAACAGCTTAAGCACATTATAGATTGGCTAAGAATAAAAACCAAAGAGACCCTAGGGGTTTATCCCCAAGGAATATCATCAAAATTGACTATCCATTGTATTCAAAGATTAATTGACCAAGTGGCAAAAGAGGAAGAAGAACTCAGAAAAATGAAATCAACTAAAGAGTATAATAGAGATCCATCAATTAGAGAGAGGGATGTATCAATATGTGATAAAGAAGAGGATGAAACCTTAGACAATGTCATCCCGCAAAAGACTCTACCAATCCAGAAGTTTATAAGCAATGTTACAACTAAGTTAGAGAAAATGTGGAATTTTGTTAACGATAAATTCACAATTGCATTAAAGAGAGTAGAGGAATGAACTGGACAAGCATTAGAAAGGGGCAAAGACAAAAGGAAAAAGAAAGAACTTGGATGCAAAGGACAATTTTCTTTAGTGGCTGAGTGCTCAAACACCAACTCCACCGATGATGAAGGTTGCAATGTGTACCAGTACGAACATCCTAAGGGATGTTGTCCAGTCATGGCACATTTGTAAGAAATAGGGGCATACACACTCAATCCCAAATTTTTGCAAAAATAAATGCCCAAACGGTTATCTTATCCTAAAGGTAACTATAGATAGAAACCACAACTAATGTATTATCCTAGTGAATCCTTGTCATAGTCGCAGGAGCAATACCATCAACAATGGCAATAGCCTCAAATGTGGGGTATGCTACCACTACACCAATAGTATTAATATTAACAACATAATTCTTATGAATACTACATCCAACATATGGTCACATCAAAAAATGCAACTATTCAAACTCCATAGTATTATCCACCAGGATACCACTGACCAACACCACCAAGGACTAATTCAAACTTGTATATGCAACCACAAGCACCTAATTTTTCAAATCCCAATTCAATAACTTTACCACCAATGCCACTACCCATGATGTAAGGGGAGTTGCCATCACAACCATAGCAAAAGAGAGCTGCAACGAGAGTGAATGTATAGATAGAAGATCTAACCACCAACACTAAGGGCCAAACAAAGAAACATCCTTTCTTTAGAATGAATCCAGGGAAGGTTGGTACAATTGGAGCTTTATCAAGACCAAATTCTTCTAAAACATATCTTCTTACTATTAACAAGTTTCCATCATCATTAAGGCCAAACATACAAGTTGTCATGCTTACTAAAATTGTCACTGGATGAATCAAGGTAGAACCACTCCCTAAGAAGAGAATTGATCAAGGAATTCCTCTGATTTATCTATGAGTAGCTAGAAATCTATCATGCAAACCAATGTTAGACTCAATTTCTGAAGTCAATTTTATCTCTTATAAAATATATCAAGACTAGAACCTACCAACATTGGAAGAATGCACCATCAAGTTGGAGCTTGCAAATCAATTTTTCACCACTCCTTTGGGACAAATAGATGATGTAGTGAACATTGTTAATGGGTGGTCCTATCCAGCAGAATTTCTAGTAATTGATATGAAAAATGTTAATAAGGAATTCCTAATAATCATGGGGAGGGCATGGCTTAGCACAATTGATGCTAAGCTAAGTATGAGAGATTTTTTGGTTGATATTTCTAAAGAAGACATGCATGAAGCCATGCTTATGCTTTATATGAGAAAGAGTTTGTGGATTGAAAATATGCTTTATAGAAACTCCACGTAGCAAACTCAAAACTAGAAATAGTAATGGTTGGCTACCATAGATAGAAAGATGTAGCAGCAAACCTAGCTAGAAGACTATCAAACTATCATGAACTAAGAGAGAAGGCTAGAGCATTTGAGGAAGAAAGGAAGCAATTCATAGCTTGGTATGTGAAAGCAAACCAAATGTTTTCACAGCTGCCATGCCCATAGGATGTGCCAGTTCCATCAAACATTGGTTCATTAACATGGATGGTTCATGATCTAAGGAAAAAAGAAGAAAAGCTTCAGGTGCTCCTAAACCAATACAGATTCCAAAAGCTTGACAATAAGGGGACGCAACCAATGGAATAGCCACCACAACCTAGAACCTCTTAAGGCTACATCCAACTTTGCCAATTTTTGTTCTTTTTGTAAAGTTGTCATGTCATGAAATGTGTCATTTTTTTAACACTCCATTACAGCATTAGAGTCATGTATATCTACCTTTCAATTTTGTAAGGAACTCCATCTTCCTTCTTTTTAACTCAAGGATGAATTTTCAGTTAATCGTAGGGGTATGATAAATTGAATTTTTTCTTGGCCATGATATTGGAGCTGCAATATTGGATCCTTGATATTAGGGCACAAGATACGATGTCATGTATTCGATATTATAGACATGTGAGCACCTATAAATACAAAACTAAGGTGCACCATCCAAACATAGTTTCATTTCATACTTAGAAAAATTCCATTAGTTTACTTTCTCAATTTTAGCACTTAGCACTTAGGAGTGTATGCCTGCAGTGTGATGTTTAGTAATTGAATAGAGTCTTTATTTGAGTGAAATGTACTTGAACACATTTCATGCACAGAAATAAAGATCGAGATTATCTACATCATTATAGCATCTCTTAGTATTTATTTTTACACTTAGAATAATTTTCTTGTTTTCACTTAGCTTAATGATTACTCTTTTCGTTAGTTACTGATTTACTTTCAATGCATTTTACTATTACTATTATTAAGCAGAATGAGTATGATTGATCTCGAATACTTAAGTGTAACTACTTGGTAACCTAGTAGTACTATCACTTGGTACACCCAATAGTGAGGTACTTCGTAATCCTAGTAGTAATTAGATGAAGTCTAAGGTGTGAACAGAAGGTTAGGACCAAATGCTCATTGCCTACGCTAATTAGATTCATTTGCTATTAGTTTGATTTAGGAACCTCCACTCCATTTACTTTATGTTTTCTAGGAGAATCATGGACAATACAACATCATCTATCATATACCTCATCATGAGTTAAACCATACGCCTTGACTTTACTAGCTCACATGGGAAGATAACGATAAAAAAATTTAATTAATTACTTGCATAATTACATTGCCTTGTTCACATAATTCAATCAGGCTACACATAAATACTCATAACTCATATGGTTGGGTGTTGAACTACTCCACTGCTCATCAATGAAGTTTTGGCAATTTTTAAAGCCCAAAACCTTCCAAAGCCCATAACTTTCAAACCACTTGTCCCATTAACACTGTTCTTTAGTCCTACAACTACTAGAGATTAGCTCTATGTCACAAGGGCCACAAACCTTAAGTTTTTCATGAAAAATTTTTTCGTATTTTTTTAACTCCCACAAGGTTTAACTGATAAAATCATATTAAAATCACTAATTTATGAGAGTTAAACCTTTCCAATTAACTTCGATAGACATTAAAATGAAATAATATAAAATAATCAAACATGCCATAATCACAACTAAGCCAAGTGTACATGCTAATCTTTGATCATGTTGTAATTATAGATGACACCAAGATCTAAGTGTCCACAAGAAGGAGGACCATCCCAACTGAGGGACAAGTAGCCCAAAACTAGAAGGGACCAAAAACAACAACAACCCCAAGAGTAGGCAGCTGAAACTCATGTAATGGGACCTCTTCAGGAGGAGCCTGAAGTGGAATCTATCTATCAAATTTCGGAAGCTAAAATGAAGCACTCCCACGGAGATGAGGCATCAAGACCAAGGTCAAACCTTGAGGTCACTTTGAAGAATACCTACCTTATGCAAATCCAGTCTAAGAAAATTCAACGTTGGATTCTCCAAGAGCTAAACTTTGGAACCTTCTTAGACTTTACCCCAGAAGACATTAGAACTCAGTTGCAAAGCTCTCCCATGTGGCCCATCATCACTTCTAGCAGGGAGTGGTACATGGAAGAGACATATCTCTTCTAGAATAGTAGGTAGCCTCATGCCACTATGAAGATCAAGGACATTAGTGTGTCCTACTCGATGGAGGCTATTTCTTAGGCACTTGGATTACCTAAAACTGGGACAAATTTAATAGAGATCTCAACACAAGAATACCTAGAGGTGAAAAAGGAGTGGATCCAATAGTGCTATGGAGTGGACCACAAAGAATATGATGCACTCACAATAGAAAAACATGCTTACTTTAACATCATGGCCTACCACCTCAATCCAACGGTGAGGCCAAGTAAGGTAATAGCCTTTTTTACCCATGCATGTTTTACTCTAAGGAGAAAATTTTTGGTTAACCTCCCACAACTGATCTATCTTAAGATAGAGAAGTGCTTTAAGGAAAACAAGTGTGGGAGGAAGGAACTCCCCTTTCCATGCCTAATCCAAAAATCGTTCAAAAGGGGAGGAATAGCCTACTATTCAAACAACACACTTAAATATGCTCCTATCACCTCTTGGGCAAAGATGAAGAAAGAAAAGGTCCCTACCATGATGAAAGAAGAGGAGCATCCATCACCACCACGCACTCATGAAGTCATACTAGAGGCTCATGCTATCATGGAGCTCATGCAAAAACTCCATGAGCAACTCTTGTAGTAGCAATAAGCTAGATCAATCAATGATCCATTTGTCTACTGACCAACCCTAAGTCATCTAAATGAGGTAATTAGTACCATCAGTTGGTTTTGGAGGACATGGGACCAACATTCTATGCCCAAAGAATGTAGATGCTCATGTGCTCAAATCTTAGTACCTGAGAGGTAACAGTGTCCATTCTAAGATAGCGGCAATTTCCAAAAATCTCTAGAAACATCACTACCTTCTTGATGCACCTAGAGGAAGGTGATAGAGCAACTATCTTGGTGATGTAACACCAAGGAAAAGAAATGATAGCTGAGGCGATAGCTAATAGAGTGGATGAAGCCCTTAATGTTCTTGTAGCATCTATGTCAAATATTTTTGCACTCAAAGATGTGCAAACATCCACAGGAGTTGCAAGTGGGAGATTCTACTCAACTTAGCATGAGGAGTTGATAGAATGACTGGTTGAAACTTGACAACCAATTCCAGAGGCATTTGAACTTCCATATGATATTTCTGGGATCCATTCAATGTTGTTGGAGGCTAAGGGCAAGTGCCTCATTGCCAATGCCCAACTTAAGACATCCATAGAGCAAAATCAGTTCTTGGTTATTAAAGTTATGAAGTTAAAAGATTGCCTTGCTAATCCCATCGTACTTAGCCAAGTTGTAACTAGATATGAAGCTTTTCAGCAACTTCAAACCAAACTTCAAGAGGCTATGTACACCAAGGAGTCGGCAATCTTTGACCAGTCCTTATCAGATCCCACTGTCTACAATGTTCAAAAGGACTTGTCAAAGGTTCATCAAGAGAATACCATTCTGACCAAGGATAATCATCGCTTGCACAATGTTGAGCACCAAAAATAACAAATGGTTGAATATATGAGACAACAGTAAGAGCATCTTGCCAAGGTGACCATGGATCTAAGGAGAAAATCATAATCTCTCGATGGAGGAGTTTCATCCTCTTTGTAAAAAGTCTATAATCAAAATTGCCGCTGAGAAGAATAAGGCCCTCAAATTTGAAAGGGTCAAGAACCATTATAGGGACCAAGTTGACCTGCAAAAATAAAATTAAAAAGAAATCAAATTGACAAAGGCAAAGGTTAATGAGGCCCTCTAGTAGCTCCAACAAGGAGGTGATGTCTGGCAGCTCATCTTTGATGGACTGAATACATACAATAAAGCAAACATCCACCTTAAGGAGGTGTAGATCGAGGAGATGATGGAGCACATGGAGGTTGCCAATCTTCAATATGCAAACTTAGCAATGTTAACCATCAAAAGGTCAAGGTTAGAATTAGGGAAACATGTAGCCAACTCATACCTATTATACAAGGCTGAGTTCAAGAATCATAACGAGATAAAGCAAAATCTTAAAACAACAAATGCTAAACTTGATGTTCTTAGAGGATTCTTTAGCAATAAATGGTCAACAACTGAGAACCTAGCCCATAGGATAAATGACTACCAGGAATTGCACAACACTATTGAGGCATTCGATGTTGAATGCAAACAATTCACAACCTAGTTTGTCAACGTGAAGGAGCTATTCCCTACAATGCCTTATTCATGGAATATTCCCATACTGGCCCACATTAGTAATGCTATATGCACCATGTACGATACCCAGTGTAAGAAGGAGAAGATGAAAGCATTTATGAATGCTTTCCATCTTTCACTAGTAGTTGTAACTATAGCTTAACAGCCACAACCTAGCCTCAACCACAACAACTACATGTACTAGAGGCAAGAGAAGGTTCTTTAACACCTCAAGAACCTTCACCATTTAGGATTTCTTGATTTTCTCTTCATCTTCAAGCTACCAGAGGAGTTGTTTTATCAATTTTTGTAATGGTGTTTAAATTTTTTATCATGAACATCAATTTTTGTAAAAGTTATAAATTTTTACACTTGGGCACTTAGCCTTAGTTTGAGTCAATGTGTGTGTTAGTTAGTCAGTCAATAATCCCATGCCTCCCCAAAACTTTGTAAGGAACTTATCCTTCCTTTTTTTCACTTGAAAACAAGTCTTCATTCAGTTGTGGAGGTATGATAAGTCATCGTGGGTTGATCGCATTAATGTGATCCTGTCAATGCATGGTTTGCTATGTCCATGCATACACATCGATGTAGTGTCTTGTGTTGCCTATATAAATGCATGTGCTAGTTGCACTTATGGCATCTGATTATTAGTTGCTAGCCAAACTCCTACCAAACTTAGAATATTTTCTAAGTGCCCATAGTAGAAGTTGAGAAGTGTATGAATTTTTATTCAAGCATTGATGTAACTAAGCACCTTAGTGTGAATAGCAACAAAGATAAGGTTTCTTAATAAACCTTGAAGCTATTGGACTTAGTTTAATGTTTACTTCATGCATTTATTATGCATGCAATTTACTTTAATTCATTTAATCAATTAATTAACACACATAAGTAGAACCACTTCGAGCATATGTTAACACTTGGTAATCCCAGTAGCACTTACGCTTAGTAACCCAGTAGCATTGCAACGTGTTTAGGATGTGTACGGGAAGTGGGAACGGATGCTTATGTTAGGATTAGCTAAGCATTAGTTAGTTATTAGATTAATTAAACATTTAATTACTTTATTTTTCGCACTTAGGTGAATTAAATGAAAAACATAAAATGATAAAAATCATATGCCTCCGTTACACTTAATCATACATTTGCAATTGAGAAGTGAAACTAAGAAGACAATGATCATATTGTCATTGAATTCTATGGACTAATAGCCTTCTAAGTATAGCGGTCTCTAGGAAGTCAAACTAATAGTTGCAATCATTATCTTTCCAATTACACTTGTGAAATGCAAAGGTATGCTTAAGTGCAATTAAGGTGTATGATTTTTCTCACTTTTTATGTTTTATGTTCTAAGTCACCTAAGAATAAAGAATGATGAATCAAGTAATTTAATTGTTAATTTAATCTAACTATCTAACATTTAACTAATCCTAACATAAGCATTCATTCCCACTTGTCGTACCCATCCTAAATAGGTTTAATGCCTCTAGGCTACCAAATGTTAAGCGTTACTGGGATTACCAAGCACCAAGCATATGCTTGAAGTGGTTGTATTTATGTGCTTAATTAATCACTATTTAATTTAGCTTAGTCTAGCTTAATTAACATAATTATATACTTAATTACTTAAAGCATTAAAGGAAATTACTTAAAATATCAAATGCATAAAGGAAATAATTAATCTATTTCAAAGTATTGCAAGGTTTATCAGAAAACTCATCTTTATTACTGCACACACTGCCATGCTCAAGTACAACGGTGCTCGAATAAAGATCCATACACTCTTTGAGTCTTACTACAGGCACTTAGGATAATATTCTAGCTTCTAAATGATAGAACTATAAGAGCTTCACTACAACTATACGACTTATGCCATAAATGTGACTGCTGAGCACATATTTATAAGAAAAAGAAGGAGCCCTATCGACAGGTACATGTCAACGAGTTAAACCCTACATTGATGGGATCACATCCACAAGGTCGCATTGATGGCATCCTATTGACATAGCCAACCAAATAACTCATCATACCCCCACAACTAAATGAAAACTCATCCTCGAGTTCTTTACAAAATTTGGAAAGGTATGAAATTATTAACACACAAAACAAACACAAAAACTACACAACAAAAACTAACTACCCAAAGTGTACAGTTTTACAATGATCACAAAATTTTGGTGTTCAAGACAAAAAAATTAAGTACTAGGAAAAAATTGACAAATATAGTTTCTCAAATGATGTGAAGACATTCNGCCTCTTATTTATAGAAATGGCGGTGGGACGCGATATCGCATACGCAATATCGTAGGAGAAGACGCGATATCGCGGCCTAGTGTAAGTCGCGTCTCATCAGGAGCTTTGTAAGAAATATGCAAAAGCATTATTCATCATTCAATCTAGGTTAGATCTAACAATCTTTCCCAAAATTTTTATGCATCAAACTAGCAAAGCTACATGGGATGCATTGGAGATTGCATACAAGGGATCATTAAAAGTTCATGTTGTCAAGTTACAAGTTTTAAGAAAATATTTTGAATCGTTATGCATGCTAGATTCAGAGAATATTGATCAATACATCAGCTGATTTCAACAAGTTTGAAATGGACTTGAATCTTGTGGAGAAACGCTTGAGGAAAGGTGTATTGTTGAAAAGATCCTTCGAAGTGTAACCGAATGATATGATCCTATTGTCATGGCTATTGAAAAAGCAAGAGATGTTGATAAGATGACCATGGTTGAGCTCGTAGGAAGCTTAAGGACATACAAGCAAAGAATTGTTGATCGTGAGAATTCAACAGCAAATGCATTTCAGGCACAATTTCAGAGGACATCCAATCAAAATCAAAATCAACATCAAAGATCCTCAAGTGGATCCTCGTTCAAAGGACATAGACACGATTGCAGTAGATCTAGAGGTTGTGGTCATGGAAGATCAAATCAATCAAAGGAAGGTAAGCATTGTGATTGTTGTGGTACCAACACCCACAATCCTTTTAAATGTTGGTCAAGGAAGAAGTATGAAAAGAAGGAAAAAGAAAAAATTGTAGAACATGAAGATCAACAAAAAGGTGAGAAATTATTTTATATTGAAAAGGAGGAAGATCAACTCTTGAACTCTACAAAGGCAACCATAGGTAATGGGAAGAAGTTAACCATTGCCAGGATTGGATCACTTGCCTTCACAACAACTCAAGGTAACAAATATGTTATTTTCCAAATCTATTTTGTTCTAGATCCTTCAAAGAATTTATTAAGTGTGGGGTAATGATGTCGCAATGGGTATCATGTTGAACTTGAAAAAGATGTTTGTAAAATTTCTAAGGTTGATGATGATAAAGGTATTGCAATTATCCCTATAAGCAAGAATCAGTTGTACAAGTTACAGATGCAAACGAATGTTCATTGTCTCACTATCACTGAAGAAATAGCTTGGTTATGGCATGCTCGGTTAGGAGATGTCAACTTTGGCTCAATGGACCACATGCAAAAAGGAGAAATTGTAAGAGGTAAGTCAAAATTTTCTTTTCCAGATAATCATGATTGTGGCATATGTCAATTAGGAAAAATTACAAGGTTATTGTTTCCTAGAAAAGAACATAGATCTCAAAAGAAAAATTAGATCTAGTTCATATGGATTTATGTGGTCCCATGCAAACATTGAGCCTAGGTAAAAACCAATATATGTTAATCATAGTGGATGATTTTTCAAGATATGCTTGTGGGTATTTTATGAAATTAAAAGATCAACCATTGGGATTTTTTAAAGAATTCAAGGTGGAAGTAGAAAATCAAAGTGGTAGTTCAATTAAGAAAATTCGGACAGATCATGGTGGTGAATTTTTATCAATTGAATTTGATGACTTTTGCAAGAAAAGTGGGATTATTCATCAAAAAACCACATTATTCACACCTCAACAAAATGGTATTGCTAAGAGAAAGAATAGAACTGTGGTTGAAATGGAAAGGTTTCTACTTCAAATGTCAAGTTTGGAGAATGAATTTTGGGCAGAAGCTTGTGCAACATCAATACATATTTTAAATAGTGTGCCATCAAGATTAATTCAAAATAAAACTCCATATGAATTATGGAATGGATATTCACCCAATATCTCTCATTTGAAAATTTTTGGTTCACCATGCTACATTCAAATTTCAATACAAAAAAGACAAGCTAGATAAATAGGGACAACCATGTATTTTTATGGGATATTGTGCAAATTCCAAGGCATACAGGTGCTATGATGTTGCAAATAAAAATGTGGTTGATTCACGTGATGTAAATTTCATGGAAGAAATGTTTCAACATTATAGTGGCATGGACATCCACGATGTTGTTTCTCCTCACTTTTCTACTGCTGCCAAAAATGTGCTTGTTTTTGCTGCCAAAAGCGTGCTTGCTGCTACTGCCAAAAACGTGCCTCTTTCTACTACCAAAAATGTGCCTGCTACTACCAACTCAGGACATGGATCTGTGGCAACAATAAACCAATGATTACCACAGCATACACAACCCTGGCATGGTCATCTAGTGCAACACCTTTCTCAACTTTCATTTCCTCTTCAAGGGCACACCTCTACATCAATGCCTTCTCAAATCATTTCATCTACAACACATTCTACCTTAACAATGTCCACCTCCTCACAAATTCCAGCCACCTCTCAGCTAGCTCAATATCATCCAGCCTCTAACATGCTAGATACAAATTTTACACAATGCATGACAAGAAGTCACTTTCATGGAGACACGGCTTCACCAACCCAAGACATGGAATCTATTGACAATGCTCATTTTACTATGATGGACAATGAATTTTTTGCACTACTTACGCTAATGAGGGGGAGCGATGATGGTTTAATGGAACCATCCACAGTCGTCAAAGTTGCACAAGATAACCATTGGATTGATGCCATGGAGAAAGAGCTACATCAAATTAATAAAAACAACACTTGGAGCCTAGTTCCTCATCCATCTGGTAAGCCTATTATTGGTTTAAAATGGATATTTAAACTTAAGAGAAATCAATATGGTGAAATAGAAAAATTCAAAGCTCGCCTAGTTGCCAAAGGCTATCTCCAACAACAAGGTAGAGACTTTGATGATAACTTTGCTCCTATTTCATAGATGGAATCCGTGAGAATCTTTCTTGCCATTGCTACACAAGTTGGCTACATGGTTTATCAACTGGATGTGGCTTCTACATTTCTCAATGGCGTTCTTAATGAAGAATTTTATGTTGAACAACCATCGGGCTTCATTGATGAAGGAAAACAAAATCATGTTTACAAGCTCCATAAAGCATTATACAGGCTCAAGCAAGCTCCACGTGCATGGTACGCACATATTCATGCATTTTTCATGCCAGAAGACTTCATTAATCTTTAGTCCCAAACAACAATATACAAAAAGGTATCTGGAGATGATTTTATTTGTGTTTGTTTATATGAAGATGATTTAATCTATTTTTCATCTACAATTGCATTAGGAAATAATTTTTTTAATGCCATTAAAAAGGAATTCAAAATGTCTAATTTAGGGAAAATGTCATACTTTTTGGATTTTCAAGTTATCCAAAGAACAAAATAAATTTCCATGTGCCAAATGAAATTTGTCCAATCCTTAATTGAGAAATTTGGCATGATTAATTTTAATCCTTTAGACATACCACTTACCCTCGATACAAAACTTACCAAGGATGAAAAATTCCCCTCTATCAACCATTCACTATATAGATCCCTTGTTGGTAGTTTAATATATCTCTCCAATACTCATCGAGATATCCAATATGTTGTAAACTACCTTTCTTAGTTCATGCAAGATCCGCATGAATCACATTGGAAAGCTACAAAATGGGTATTGCGATACCTGAGAACTACAACAGATTTTGGGATCACATTTCATCAACATACAAATTTCAAGATATGGGGATACACTGATGCAGACTAGGGAGGCGACCTCGAAGATCGAAAGTCAACTTCTGGTTTTTGTTTCTTCTTCGATCCATCACTTATCTCATGAGGATCAAAGAAGCAATCTACAATCACCCTCTCAATAGCTGAAGTAGAATACATTGCTACATCGAATGCTGCTACTCAGGCCATTTGGATCCACTCCATCTTCACTGAAATGGGATATACACTCAAACCTCCCATTCACTTATACTGTGATAGCACAAGTGCTATTGCAATGGCTTATAATCCTATTCATCATGGGTGTTCCAAGCACATAGATATCAAGCATCACCATCTCAAAAGATTGATCCAAGATAACATACTCAACATAGAGCATTGTGCAACTGAAGCATAAATGGCAGACACCTTTACAAAGATTTTGAGCCGTGAAAAGTTTGAGTCTTTTCGAAACTTCCTAGGAGTGGAACCTCTTACCATCATGGGCGGGGGGGGGAGGTGGGGGGCGCAAGTTTGTGGGACATGATGACTAGATGTTCCACAATAGAATTAGATAGATCTCATCCATTAATCTATTTTAAATAAGATGAGATCCTATTCATGTAATTCTTATCCAATCCATGTTTAGGACATCCCATATTAAGAAGATCCTTAAATATGATGATAAGGATCATCCCCATGATTTCCAAGATTCATACTTGTCTCTCCAAATCTATTCTTGGAAGATCAAGGCCAATATAATTGTAGCAGCATATATTCATTCATAATAGAAAAATAATAATACAGAAGACATACAGAAGTTAGAAAGTTTAACAAGAGTGTTCTTATTCTAACAAAGTTCTTTATTTCCTTTAAGCTTAGTTTGTAGATCCAGGGCCCTTTAGACTCTTCAGGCTCCTAAGGCTCCAAAGGACCTTCTCCTGCTTTGGGCACATGTAATGGTTCAGGAAATTATGGTTGTTCAAAAATAGCTGCAACATCTAGTGGAAGAGGAAAGGCATCCAATAGTGCCTTCATCTTCTCCTCCTTTTCCTTGGGATCGTCCACAATCTATGCAGCATCTTGAATGTGGACCGCAGTGGAAACATCCCAAGGATAGGGCATTACTAGGAATAGCTCCTTTATGTTTATAGGCTAGGTAGTGAAAAGTTTGCACTCCACATTGAATGCTTTGACTACATTTTACAACTCTTAGTAGTTCTTCATCCTTTAGGCCAGGTTCTCAGTAGTAGATCTCTGATCGGTGAATCACGCCCTAATAACCTTGAGTTCGGCATTAGCAATCTTAAGCTTTTTCTTGGTCTCATTATGGGTTTTGAACTCTACCTCATACAGTAAGTACAAGTTAGCCACTTACTTCTCCAACTTTTGCAATGGCCATTCGACAATCAGCATTGCCAGATTTGCATAATAGAGATTGGCGAGCTCCATATAATCCACCATCTCCTCAATCTATAGCTCTTTTGTAGATTTTCACTTTGTTATAGCTATTGAGCCCATCAAAGATAGGCTGCTAGAAATCACCTCCTTCCTTGAGCTGTTGGAGGACCTCATTAACTTTTTCCTTCACAACATGAATGTGTTTTTCATTGATTTCTTTCTATAGACTAACCTAATCTTTGTAATGGTTCTTGACTCTCTCAAATTTGAGAGCCTCATTCTTTTAGGGAGCTATCTCTATCATGGATTTTTGGAAAAGAACTTAGACTTCCTCCATGGAGAGATTTCTATTTTCAACTATTAATCTCCTCAGTTTAGTGTTACTCTAGCTAGCTGCTCCTACTATTGATGGATAAATTCTTGCATCTGCTACTTGTACACATCAACATTCCACACACAATGATTCTCTAACGATCAAGATTTCATTCACATGATGCATCTAGACCAAGTCCTTTTGAATGGTGTATGTCTTGGCATTAGCCAAAAATTGATCAAAGACAGTTGTCTGCTTTGTGTTCTTAACTTCAAGTCTATCTTGAATTTATTGGAAAGCTTCATCACATGTTAGTGTAGGATTGAGAAATGTAAGATCACCGAGGTGAGTTCTTAATTCTACAACCTTCATAGCCAATCATTGATTCTCAGCTTGGGTTATTTCGATTGCTCCTCCAATATCATACACTTACCCCTTACTTCAAGTAGCTCTAATTGGGTTGCTATAATGGTGTTTGAAAGATCAAAGATATCCAGAATCAGTTATCCAATTCCCACCAGTTGGCCTAACAACTCTTTATGCTAGGCTACACTAAATCTATTGCTAATTATTTTTATGAACATTTGCACATCTTTGAGTGTAGAAATTTTTGGTACAGAGATTGTAGATGCATTTAAGGCCTTGGTAATTCTATCAACAACCACCTTTGCTATTGTATCCTACTCATGGTGCTCCATTGCCAATACAATTTCCCCCTCATCCTCCTCTAGATGCACTGTAAAAGTAGGCGTTCCTAGAGATTTCTAGGAATTGCTACTATTGAAAGAGAGATATCGTTACCTCTCAGGCATTAGGACTCAATCTCTTTGGTAGCTACATTCTTTGGGCTAAGAAAATTGGCCAACCTCCCTCCATGTGGCTGATGGTTTGAGCCACTTCATTAAGCTACCTCATTGCTAGGTGATACATAGATGGGTTACCATCACTCGTTCTTGCGTGCTACTCTTGCTCATGCAAGAGCTACTCTTGAATCTCGTGCATGCGCTCAAGGATAGCATGAGCCTCTAGCATTGTTTCATGAGTGGGCAACAGAGGTGGTGGATGCTTCTCCTCTTCTTTAATGATCTTGGCAACCACCTTATCTTTCATCATCTCCATCCAATAAGTAGACAAAGCATATTGAAAAATGTCATTACTGTAGCATGTTATGCCTTCCCTCTTGCACAATTTTCTAATGAAGCATGGGAAGGGGAGTGCCTTCCTTCCACATTCATTTTCTTTAAATCAATTCTCTATTTAAGCTAAATCAGTTGTGGAAGGTTGACGAAAAACCAACCACTTAGAGTGGTACACAGACGAGTGGAGAAAGTAGTGACCTTGCTTGGCCTCATCATTAAATTGAGGTGGAAGGAAGTAATCTTAAAGTATGCATGCTCTGCCATGATGAGCACATCAAACTTCTTACAACTGACTCCATAACACTACTATGTCCATTCATTCTTAATGTCAAGATTTACCTACATGGAAATTTTTGCAAGGTTGGCCTCAGTTTCTGGTAACCCAAGTGTTGGCGACCGTTTGGGACGCGACTGCCAACGAGTGTCCTTGAACAGGATTTAGGTGCCTGCTGGTCTCTGGCAACACCAAGGCCCAGATACCTCCAAATAAACTTAGTAGTTAATGTGAGTATGTGTGTGTGCTGTTGCGGCGTGTGGTTGTGAGAAATGGAACGATTGCATTGTATGTAAACTACAAATGACTTACTTTGAAGAGATTCAGCCAACTTTGCCAAGTACTGTGAGTTGTTGAAAATTTCCTATTTTGCTCAACTGCCTAGTCTACGTGGTCCTTATAATACCTACTTGTAACAAATAAAATTTTGCAAAAACATTTGAGCACAACTCCGCAATCTACTCCTAATTTTCCCCAGAGAAAGAGATAGTTCCACAAGAAAACTAGAAATAGAGCAAGATTCAATGGAAATAAGCAGAAAAGAAAAGAAAGCAGATTTGTGTAGACCTCAAATATTTAAACAAGGTAAAATGACACGAGTAAACACTTCGCAATAAAGCTATCCCAAATTCAATATCTACGAATTGTTCAAACTTCCAAGGCTCAAACAAGCAATATCTTCAAGACAATCCTATTATGCTACCAAAAATTGCTGCGTAAACTACCACGTACGAGACTCCATTTTGACTAGATAATAGATGTCAACGATTGCATTCAAACAGAACCTTTAAAAGACTTGACAATTTCTGATTGAAATACCACGAGAATTCACTTTAAAGATAAAAAGAAGCTATTCTGGTCCCATCAAAATACCAAAGATTTTCTGAACCCTCTCGACTACTGAATTGTTCAACGGCGTGACTACAAACAGAGGCTCTCTTACAACAATCCCAATAGCAGTTCCCACACGTTGCACAATAATGAAATTTACTACTAAAATGCTCTTAAGGCTTTTAAACACAAGCGCTTCTATGGCAAAATTTTAATAGAAATTTCTATCGGGCAACAAGAACAGTAAGAGCAATCTAAAAATCCCAAAATTACTTGCCAAGGATGATACTATCTAAACCACTAGCTAAACAATTTAAACAAAACAAAAAATGAAATGCATAACTCACAGGACCATGACAAAGAGGCTGAAATCTTTATTCTAGCAAGCCATCTTGCAAGCAATCGTCACAACTTCTTCTTTACAAAATGCTCTTCTCCCCAAGACTCAAATTGTCTCCAAGTGAGAGCCCAAGTGCTAACTAGTAGCCTTCAAAGTGTGATGTATGAGACCCCAAGTGTGATGTGAGAAGTGATGATCCCCCCCCCTTTTTTATAGGGTTCAAAGGTAGGTAGGGAAGTTACAATTTCAAAAATATCTCACCTAACTTTTCTCCCAAGTAACTTGGCCAACCAATTAGGAGATTACTTGCCCAACAAGTTAGGAGGTTACTTGCCCAACAAGTTAGGTAAGTTACAACAATTTTGGGTGGTTTCAACCACCAAAGAGATAAAAATGCTGCAGCTGACACGTGTCCCATGTAGTTGCCAAGTGTCTTCATGTAGTTGCCAAGTGTCTTCATGCAGTTGCCAAGTGTCTTCATTCAGTTGCCAAGTGTCTTCATGTAGTTGCCAAGTGTCTTCATGCAGTTGCCAAGTGTCTTCATTCAGTTGCCAAGTGTCTTCATTTAGTTGCCAAGTGTCCACCATGGAGAGAAACAAGTTGCAGTTGACACGTGTCCCATTTAGTTGACAAGTGGCCATTGTGGAGATAAAGAGGTTGTAGTTGACAAGTGGCCTTTGTGGTGGTTATAACCACCATTTCAATTGACAAGTGTTCAATTCTCATAGGACTTTGAACAATTGTTGCATAAATTCCCTTTTTAAATCAATATTATATTTTATTGTTATTTATATCATAGTAGTAGAGATAATAACCATGGATTTGATGCATGGGTTGATATATAAATATATGTATGCGTATACAACCGAATGCATAAGTGGAGTTGTACTCTCACATTTTAATTTGTGGCACCTCGAATGTAATCCCAGTTATATCAAGGCCGATTCCATATTCATCTTCTCTGCACTTTATTACAGAAAAAGTAACTAGAGCTACTCTATCATAAGCTAGAGAGATATCTACAACTGCTACACCATTTTCTTTTGACTCTAGATAAACCCTCATGCCAACATTCCCAATTGCAATGTCATTATCCCTTGATTTTCAAAACATTCAATTCAGCAACATTTTCATTTCTATTCCAACTTCATGGTTAATTAACTGTTGCAGAATTCTTTACAAGAAAGACCATAATCCTCCTTGAACAGTTTCAGTTCATTAGGATTCTGTACCTCACCATTTGCAAATAAGTCCACCTGTTCCATGAAATGGTAAAAATGTGCCAACACCAAGGACCTCTACGATGGCTTTCACCAAGTAGGACACCAAAATGTCCTTGATTTTGACCATTGAACTAGCCTATTGATTATTCTAGAAGAGATATGTCTCTCCCATGTACCACTCCCTGCTAGAAGTTATTATGGATCACATGGGAGAGTTTTGCAACTAAGGCTTGACTTCTAACAGTGTAAACTCCAAGAAAGATCCAAAGTTTAATTCTTGGAGCACTAATTTCTGGACCTCCCTATTTGTGATCTTCCTGAGGTAGGCTTTTGTCAAGGTCACCTTAATGGTCAATCTAGGCTCAAGTGCCTCATCTCAGTGAGATTGTTCTATTGTCATAGCTTCTTTAGGGATCTTTTAGATAGATTCCACTTCAAGCTCCTCCCAAAGAGGTCCTATTGCATGGGTCTACTCGCTTGTGGCTTTGTTCTTGGCCTCTTCCCATTCCTAGCTATTTATTCCTTTGTTGGAATGGTCCTCCTTCCTATGCATGTTTTCCCTTAGGTGCCTTCTATGGTCACAATAGAATCAAGGATTAGCATTCAATGTATAACTAATAACATTTAAGTACCTTTCTTATTAGGTAGTCACACTTTAGGTTAAGTTTGGACCATGGTAAATTGATTATTTTATTATTATTTTGATGATTTTTAACTTAGAATGTTATCAAAGCTTGTTCGAAGGGTTTAACTCTTATAATTTGATGTTTTAATGTTGGTTTTTTTATAACTTAAGGTTTGTGGCCCCCATGACAAAGAGCTTACCTCCAATAGCTACAGGGTCGAACAGGGTCAAAGAACAAAGTGAATGAGACAAATAGTTAGGAAGATACGACTCTTGAAAGGTTCTTGGCTCTACAAAATTCAAAAACTCCACTGCACCCAACACACTCCCTCCCTTACAACCCCCCATCCCCCCCTGTTTATGAGAAAATGTGAAAATTAGTAAGTGTTTATGCCTATTTATAAGTGGGTGGACCCCTACATCAATGAGATCTTGTATACAAGGTCCCATTCACGTATGGGCTCCATCAATAGGTACTTGTCTATGAAGCCTATGCCCAAAAATATCACTTTAAATATCTTGAAAAATATGAAGAGGTTTCTTATGAAATTAGTATCCGTAAAGAGCCAGAAAAGCTATGAACATGATGAAAACATTAAAAGAGGGCTTTAAAATTCACAAAATTTGGAAAATTGGAGAATGAAATTTTATGGAGAAAATGCCTTAAGAAGTGCACAGTTGGATGGAACACATGAAAGATTTAATTACCAAAATGACTAGAGAAAAGGAACTTACCTATCCCAATAAAGAGATCTACAAGTGGGTCCTCCCCATAGTAGGCTCATGCTCTTTTTGTCCTTTCAAAACCTCAACTAAGGAGTCCATGAATCCCATAGTTAATTAATGGGTATGAAAAGTTAAGGACCAAATCCAGAAGAATCTATCTAAAAATTATGACACTTCAAACTAATACATTTAAAAAAACATTAAAACCGATAGTGAGGTGAGTAATGGAAAGCATTGATGGATGAGAGATGATGAAATGGAGTTCCTAATCATGGTCATATGAAGTCCATCATTAGTCCAAATGAAAACCAACCACTTTAACTGACTTTGCATCACCACTCTAAGACTGGTCCATCCCCTTGAGACACAAGAATGCTCCCACAAATCAATCACCATTCTTTAATTGAGAAGAAAAAAGAAGCAGGAAGTGAGAAAGGGCCTTAGTTAGAGGGAATCGTTAGACATGGGTAACATGTCTTTCTAGTCCCATAACTAGTGCTTATAGCCCATTATTTTGTCTATGGGATATGCTTTGAATTTCAATCATGTGTTTTTTTCTTTTCTCTTTCTTTTCTTTTTTGAATTTTATATTTTTATGGATTTTTGGATGGGAACTACACCATACAAAGACTTATTCAACTTCCTATTATTAGTCAATATGGAATAGTAAGAAATCCATGAAAAACACACTTGCACTTAAGTAACTAGAAAGGTACAAAGAGTATTAAATTCCCTTGAAGTCACACCCTATTCAAACCTTTGAATCTTTCCCAAGTTTGAAATCTACTAAGGTCACAAGTTCATTCAAGTTTATTAATGAAAAAGGGACCTCATACTTCCAAAACCAAGAAGACCATAGAGTTGGTGAATGGGTGGATGACATGGACTCACTACCTATTCCATGAAAAAGAAACTTTTTCATAGTCATCAATCATCAAAATTCAAAAACAAAAACCAAACATTAGTAATCAAAAACATTAATTACAAACCATCATTAGCAAATAGCTATAGCATCACTATGTCCTATTCACAACAAAGCACTTTTATGAGCAAAATAATAAGAAATTCTCCCAAAATAAAGTAAAATATAAAATAAATTGTAAAATATCATGGAAAGATAAAACATACTAACAATGTGGTAAAATAAAAATTGGAAAAATAAAAGTGTAAAAAAAATGTATAAAAACAAAGAAAGTGTAAAAAAAAGGTAGAAAAACTAAGAAGCCACTTTAATAATTAGCATGGATGGCCATCTCCCCCATGACTGAGTTGAAAGAAGAAGATTTGAAAAACTAAGCATGGGTGTCCATCCAATGAGGTGTTTCTTACATTGGCTTGCTTGGGCTCATGGAAAGGTTTGAGTTGTTGCATGTTGCCCAATTACTTCTTGTTTGGGCTCTCAAGTTTATAAATTAACATGGCCTCAAAAGAAAAGGGTTCATAAATGATATAAGGTCCTTTTCACAATGTTTGGAACTTAGTTTGTTGAGGTACATGTGTGAGGCTCTAATAGAGAACCTTATCTCTAGGTTGAAATTTAACTTATCCTAAGGTCATGGCACTTTTTGTTGAATGTCTTATACACTTCATTTAAGGACAAGCCCACCAATCAATTTTCATCTAGTACATTAAGGATGATTAATCTTTCCTTTTATGCTAAGCTAAGGTCAAGATCTAGGTCACAATCTATTGAAAGTCTACAAATCTTGGATTAAATGGAAAGAGTTGGAAGTTTTCTGTACACTAGCTCATAGGGAGAGTAGCCTATTGGAAGTTTCCATGTGGAGTGGTAGGCCCAAAGGGAATCATTGAGTTTTGTGCTCCAATCTCTCCTATATTTGCTAATTATTCTCATTAAGATCTTAGTGATCTCCCTATTGGTGACTTCAACTTGACCATTGGCTTGGGGGTGATAGGGTGTTGTTAGTTTATATTTGAGCCCCAAACATCACATCAGCTTGCAAAAGGCAGTGCCTGTAAAATGAGTACCATTGTCAAAAATTAGTGCACATGATACTCCAAACTTATTTATAACATTTTGTTGTACAAACTGCGTAGAAGTAGAAGATGTATAATTAGTGACGACTGCTTCTTCTATTCATTTGGTACAATAGTCAATAGTGACTATAATGTATGCCTTTTTATTTGACATGGGCATGATGCAACCCATGAAATCTATGCCCAAAATATCAAAGTATTCCAATGGTTGGATCCATTATTGAGGCCCCTCCATTTGAGTGATCATCCCACCATCTCATTGACAATGTTCAAGAAAGTGGACGAATTGGTGAGCATTCCTAGAGATTGTTGACCAATAATACCCTACTAATAGGATCTTAATGGTTATGCATCTCTCTGCATAGTGATTCCCATAAGGGCCCTCATGAGCATCTTGGAGAACACACAGTTGAGCCACATCAAGAACACACCAACAAACCATGCCATCAGTGCACACCTTATAAAGGTATTCGTTGATTTCCTTGAAGTGTTTGGCCTGATGAAGAAACTATTATTTCTTCTAGTGGTCTAACTCTTGTGATATCTCCTGAATAAGAAGATAAGGGAGAATTCCATCATACCATTTTGGTTAAGTAGGCACTTGTTCATTTATTGTACTAACAAAGAGAACTTCGTTGGGAAATTGATTAGAGAGCGGGCTCTCCTCCTCTTTGTTGTTCCATCATAATTGAAACAAGTGATCAGCGACCATGTTCTCAATTCCCTTTTAATCTGCCATTATAAGATTGAACTCCTATAAGATCACCAACCACCGTATGACATAGGGGCTCTCTATCAACTTGTCCATGAGGAAGCAAATGGCACTATGATTAGTGTGCACAAACACTTTGTATTCAACCACATAGTACCTAAATTTCTCTAAGGCATACACCACCATCATCGGCTCTTTTTCTATTATGGTGTAATTAATTTGTACACCCACAATGCTTTAGCTAGCATAGTGAATATAATAAGGACAATTCTGATCATCCACCTATGTAAGCATAGCTCACAAGGCATAGTTCGATGCATCCATCATGATGTGAAATGGATGGGACCAATCAAGTGCTCATAGAATTGGGGATTCTACAAGCTTTTCCTTAAGTTTCTAGTCCATATGAACAAATCATATTTATTTGTAAGCTCAACTAATAGTTTAGCCATCTTAGAAAACTTTTCTATGAATCGCTAGTACTAGTTAGTGCATCTAAGAAATGACTATAAATCTTTAATGGTTTTTGGTTAGTAGGTTATGTGGGTTATTCCTTGGATGATCCTAATCTTTTCAAGATCCACCGTAATCCCTACTTGTGAGATTTTCTGCCCCAACACAATGCCCTCCTAGACCATGAGATGACTCTTCTACCAATTGAGCCGAAGATTGGTCTCCACACATCTTCTAAGCACTTGCTCAAGGCGATCTAGGGCTTACTCAAATGTAAAGCCATAGGTGGAAAAGTTATCCATAAAAACTTCCACCCTGCTACCAATCTACTACTAAAAAATACTAAGGACAAGGCATTAGAATGTTGTAAGGGCATTGCATAAGCTAAAAGGCATCTCTTTATATGCAAAAGTCCCCCAGGAAGTTGTGAATGTTATTTTGGCCTAATCTTCTAGTGTTATCTAAATCTGGTTACAGCTACTATAACCATATATTAAGCTATAATAGCAATACCTAGAGATAGTCTCCAACACCTGTTCCACAAATGTCAATGAAAAATGATCTTTGAACATTTTCATGTTTAACAACCTAAAATTAATACAAACCCACCATTTGCCACCTATCTTTAGCATGACCATGAGTAGGCTAACCCACTCACTATCCAAAATTGGATAGATGAACCCTACCTTGAGGAGTTGTTCAATTTCCTCTTTGATGATCTACTTCAATTTGGGGTTCAACCATTGCTACAATTACATCTTTGGCTTCATGGCCAGATCGGTATAGATGCCATGCTAGCATATCCTAAGATCAATCCCTGTGAGTTTAGGATATGACCAAGTAAAGGCTATTGGCCATTTTTTGATCACCTTGCACATCATCTTTTTCTACTCAAGAGCAAGGTTGGTATTCATTATTACCAACTTACCATTTTTTAGAAATACATATTCCATGCTGGCAGGTAGGATTTTCAACTCTAAGGACTTCTATTTGAAATTTTTAGGGATCCCCAACTCTTCCAAATTGGTATTGATGAGTGTCAAATACCCCTACACTCAACCATATGAATCACTAAGCATTCACATGCAATCTGATCGAATTTCATGGACCCTTTTTCTTTCGATAAACTAGCCTCTAGGAAGTGGAACTAGCCCTGACAGTCATTTGTTGTCGTCCTAATTATACTTGTAATATTCAAAGGTATGGTTAAGTGCAATTGAGACATGATTTTTATTATTTTTATGTTTTATGTTTTGGGTGCTAAAAATAAAGGATGAAAAGAATGAAGTAATTTAATTGCTAATTTAATCTAACTAACTAACCAATATCTAACTAATCCTAACATTAGCATTTGGTCCCACTTTTTGTACACATCCTAAACACACATAATGCTACTAGGTTACCAAATGTTAAGCATTACTGGGATTACCAAGCATCATGTGCATGCTCGAAGTGGTTGTGCTTATGTGCTTAATTAATCACTATTTAATCAAGCATAATCTAGCTTATTTACTTATAAGCATTAAATAAAATTTCTGAAAACATTAAATGCATAAAGAAAATATTTAATCTAGCCAAAGTGCTACAAGGTTTATCAGAAAGCTCATCTTTATGATCACACACCCTACCATGCTCAAGTACAAAAGTGCTCGAATAAATATCTATACACTCAATGACTCTTGCTACGGGCACTTGGGAAAATATTCTAACTTTGAGGAGAAATATTACAAGAGCTCTACTACACTATGATAATATATTCCATAAACATTATGGGTGAGCATATATTTATAGGCAAAAATAAACACTATGTTGATAGGGCCATGTCAATGCATCAAATCATGCATTGATAGGGCCTAGTCAACAAGGCCTAGTCAACGAGGCCCAATCAACATACCTAATCTATGATTCATCATACCCCCATGAATAAATGAAAACTTGTCCTTAAGTTCTTTGTAAATTTGAAAAGGTATAAAATTATTGATTGATGACAAACATACAACAAACACAAATAAACACTAAGTTCCTGAGTGTACACATATACAATCATTACAAAATTTTCTAATGTTTAGGACTACAACAATTGAACACTAGGATAAAATTTAAAAAACACAATCCCTTCTACTAGCATGAAGATGATGGAGACGATTAAATGGTCCTAGGCAATGGAGGCTCTTGAGGTTTTGAAGAACCTTCTCCTACTTCAGGCACATGCTATGGTTGAGGCTATTATGGTTGTCCTACTATGGCTACAACTTCTAGTGGAAGATAGAAAGCATCCAACAATGCTTTCATCTTCTCCTTCTTACTCCTAGGATCATGCACAACCCACACAGCTTCACCAATGTGGACTAGAATGGGTACATTCCAAGGACAGGGCATTGTTGGAAATATCTCCTTCACATTAATGAACTAGGCAACAAATTTTTTACATTCGATGTTGAACACCCTGATTGCATTTTGTAGTTCCTAGTAATCATTTATTCTTCTAGCCAGGTTCTCAGCAATTGATCTTTGATCAATGAATTTTTCCATAAGAACTACAAGTTCAGTGTTTACAGTGTCAAGCTTTTGCTTAGTCTCCTTGTGGTACTTGAACTTTGCCCCATACGGTAAGTATAAGTTGGCCACCTACTTCTCTAACTCTAACCATAGCCATTTGATAGTTAACATTGCCATATTTTCATATCAAATATTGGTGAGCTCCATGTATTCTATTATTTCTTCAATCTGCAACTCCTTCATGCATATCTCTACTTTGTTGTAGGCATCTATACCATCAATGATAGGTTGCCACACCTCTTTTCCTAGCTAGAGTTGCTAGAGTGTTTCATTAACTTTTTCCTTAGTCATCAAGATGTGTTTTTCATTAACTTCTTTCTGTAGGCCAACCTAATCTCTGTACTAGTTCTTGACTCTCTCAAATTTGAGAGCCTCATTTTTCCAAGCAACAATCTCAATCGTAGATTTTTAGCATAAGGCACGGATTTCCTCCATAAAGAGATTTTTATTTTCTACTGTCAATCTCCTAAGCTTAGTGTTTACCCTCACTAGCTGCTCCTACTATTGATGGATGAATTCTTGTGTCTATTAATTCTGAACATCAAACTTTTGTAGGCAATGATTCTCTACAGTCAGCATCTCATTCTCTAGACACGTCTAGACCAAGTCCTTCTAAACTAAATATGTTTTGGCCTTAGCCATGGACTGGTCAAAGATTACCATCACCATCCCTACCTCAACCTATTTAAGTCTATCTTGACGTTGTTAAAAAGCTTCATCTCTTCTTAGTGCAAGGTTGAGAAGCACAGGATTAGCAATGTGGGCTCTTAATTCAACAACCTTCATGATTAAGCATTGGTTATGCACTTGAGCTATTTCAAGTTGCCCTTCCAAAATGAGGCATTTTACCTTTACTTCAAGTAACTCTGACTAGATTATGATGATGTTATCCAAAAAATCAAAGATATCTAGAATCAGTTACTTGGTTCCCACCAATTGGTCCAGTAACTCCTTGTGCTGGGCTGCACTCGATCTACTGCTAACAGTTCTTGCAAATGTCTACACATCTCTAAGTGCAGAAATGTCTAGTATAGATGTTGTAGGTGCATTTAGTACATCGATAATTTGATTAGCAATGACTTCCACTATTGTCTCCTATTCTTAGTGTTACATCACCAAGATAGTTGATCCCTTACCCTTCTCCAAGTGCACCGAAAAGGTAATAGCATTCCTAAATATTTTTGGGAATTGTTATTATTGTAAGAAAAACACCATTATCTCTTACGTACTGGGATTCAACCTTGTTGGCAACTACATTCTTTAAGCTAAGAATATTGACCCATCTCCCTCCATCTAACTAATTGTACAAGCCATTACATTGAGGTGACTCATTACAGGATGGTACATAAATGGATCTCCACCACTTGTTCCTACTTGCTACTCTTGCTCACATAAGAGCTACTCTCAAATTTCATGTAGGTGTTCAATGGTAGCACAGCCCTCTGACATTGCTTCCTGAGTGGGTGCTGGAGGTGGCGATTACTGCTCCTCTTCCTTGAACATAGTAGGGATCTTTTCTTTCATCATCGCTGACCAAGGAATAATGGGAGTATACCTTATTATGTCATTTGCATAACAGACTATCCCTATCCTTTTATAAAGTTTCTTGATAAGGAATGAAAAGGGCAAGGTTTTCCTTCCATGTTCATTTTCCTTAAAGCATTTATCCATCTCTAGATAAATTAACTGTGGAAGGATTATAGGGAATTTTCCACTTAAAGTGGTATATGCACAAGTAGAGAAAGTAGTCACCTTGTTGGGCCTCACTATCGAATTAAGGTAATAAGCTGCTATCTTGAAGTATATGCACTCCGCCAATGTGAGCACACCAAACTCCTTATAATCAACTCCATAACATCGCTAGGTCCACTCCCTTTTGACCTTTGGATCTGCTTGCGTGGAGATCTTTGCCAGATGCATTCCAGAATCAAGCAGACTAAGAGCCTAAGTAATAGCTTCTGCTAAGTAGGACACCTGCATGTCCTTGATTCTCATAGTGGCTCCTACCTTTCGATTGTTTCAGAAAAGATATGTCTCTTCCATGTACCACTCCCCACTAGAAGTGATGATTGGCCACATGGGAGAGTTTTGCAACTGTGTCTTGACTTCTAGTGAAGCATGTTCTAAGAATGGTCCAAAGTTTAGTTCTTGGAGAACTTAGCATTGGACATCATGAGGCTTGATTATATCAAGGCAGGCTTATGTCAATGTGACTTCAAGTCTTGGTACAAGCCCTCGTGACTCTCCTCTTTGAGATTGTTCTATTGTAGCCTCTTCTTTGGGAATCTGTTAGAGAAATTCCATTTTAAGCTCCTCCCAAAGAGGTCCTGTTGCATGAGTTTTTGCTACCTATTCCTAGGCTTGTTCTTGTTGTTCCCTTTCAACTCTAGGTCATTTGTCCCTTGGTTGTGATGATCCTCCTTCCTGCAATCGTTTCAGTCTTGGTGTCATTTATGATGACAACATGACCAAGGGTCAGCATTTAATTTATAACCTAAAATAATTAGAATACCTTATCTCTTTGGGAAATTTACAACTAGCTAATTATGATCATGGCTAATTTAATCATTTTAATTATAATTTTATTCTTATTTTAATATTAATAATTAATTTTCAGTTTACTAAAGTTTGTTGGAAGCGTTAAACTCTCAAAAATTGATGGTTTAATATTATTCTATTCATTAACCCTTTGGGGAAGTTAGAAAAACTTTTGAAAAATTTTCATCATAAAGCTTAAGGTTTGTGGCCCCTATGACTAAGAGCTTACCTTTGATAGCTACGGGATCAAAGAACAAAGTGATTTGGACAAACGGTATGAAAGTTATAGGCTTTAGAAAGTTTTTGGACTTTGAAAAATTACAAAAACTCAACTTCTATTTTGAAGCAAATGACAAAAAAGTTCAAAGTGTTGAATGGTATTTATAAAATTTTTAGGCTACATCAATAAGGCCTAGTCAATGAAACTATTAACCATCATTAACCAAGTTAAAATTTGAAAAATATAAGGAGTTTTCACATGAAAGGAAGATCAAATGGAATCCTTGAAAAGCCATCAACATGATGAAAATTTTACAAGAGGGTTTTGAAGTTCAGAAAATTGAGAAATGATTTGAGAATAAGATTTGATGAAGAAAAATGCCTTAAGGAGCACATAGTTGAATGCATAATGGAGCACAAGAAAGATTTGATTGCGGCAACTTCTAAGAGTAAGGAGCTTAACAAACCAAACCATGAGATATGCAAGTGGATCCTACCCATAGTAGAACATGCCTTTTTTGTCCTTGCATAACCTCAACTATGAAGTTCATGGGCCCCATAGTTGATTAATGGTTATGAAAAGTTAAGGACCAAACCCAAAGAATCTACCTAAGAATTTCAACATGTCAAACTAAGACATGAAACAAAAACATGAAAATTGGTAGTGAGGTGAGTTATGGAGAGCATTGATGGATGAGCTAGCAAATGAAATGGAGTTCCCAATCTTGATTGCATGAAGTCCCTTGTGGAATTCATGGTTAAATGACCCAACAAAGTCCAACCTTAGTCCAGACCAAAACCAACCACTTTCAATAATTTTGCATCGTCACTCTATGGCTAATCCACCCCCCTTGAGACATAAGAATGCTCTCACAAACAACCATCATTTCTTATTTAAGAAGAAAAGAGAAGCAGAAAGTGAGAAAGGGCTATAGTTAAAGGGAACCTTTAGGCATGGGTAACATGTCTTTCTAGTCTCATAAATTGTGCTTGTAGCCCATTTGTTTTGTCTAAGGGATGTGATTTGAAGTCCCATCATGTTTTTTTTTTTTTTGAATTTTTGGATGGAAACCACACCATGCAAAGACTTATTCAACTTCCTATTATTGGTCAACATGGAACGATAAGAAATCCATGAAAAATGCACTTCACTTAAGATGGTAGAAGGTACAAAGAGCTTTGAATCCCCTTGAAGTCACACCCTTTTCAAACCTTTGAATCATTTTCAAGTTTGGAAACTAACAGGGTCACAAGTTCATTAAGGTTTTATTAATGAAAAAGGAACCTCATGTTTCCAAAACAAGGAAAATAATAGAGTTTGTGGATGGGTGGATGACATGGACTCACTACCTGTTCCATGAAAAAGAAACCTATCTTAATTATTAGTCATCAAAATTCAAAAATAGAAACCAAACATTAGCAAACAAAACCATTAAGTACAACCACCATTAGCAAACAACTGTAGCACCACTGTGTCCTATTGGAAATAAAGAACTTGTATTAGAAGATGAGAAAAACTCACACCAAAATAAGGAAAAATATAAAATAAATTGTAAAATATTTAAGAAAGATAAACGTACTAACGATGTTGTAAAATAAAAATTGGAAAAATTAATAAAGTAAAAAATAAAAATGATATAAAAATAAAGAAAGTGTAAAACAAAAAAATAGAAAAAGTATGAAGCCACTCAATAGATTATCATGGATGGCCATCTCCCTCACCACTAAGTTGTAAGGAGGAGATCTAAAAGATTGAGTGTGGTCATCCATCCGTTGAAGCATTGCTTCCACTAGTTTACTTAGGTTCATGGAAAGGTTTTACTTGTTGCATGTTGACTACCTACCTTTTGTTTGGGCTCTCAAGTTTATAAATCAACATAGCTCTAGAAGGAAAGGTTTTATAAATGATATAAGGCCCTTCCCACAATGTTTGAAACTTATTCTATTGAGGTATGTGTGTGGGGTTCCAATAGAGGACCTTGTCTCCATATTGAAATTTTATTTTCTGTATTGTAAAGTCATGGCACTTTTTTTGGAATGCCTTGTGCACTTCATTCAAGGATAGGGATACCAATTGATTTTCATCTAGCACATTTAGGTTGATTAATCTTTATTTTTTTGCTAGGCTAAGGTCAAGGTTCAAATCACAGGCTATTGAAAGTGTATGGAGCTCAGGTTGGATAGGTTAAGTTGGTAATTTTTCGTACACCAACTCATAGGGAGAGTAGCCTATAGAAAGTTTTCATGTTAAGCAATATGCCTAGAGAACATCATTTAGTTTTGTGCTCCAGTCTCTCCTATCTTTGCTAATAGTTCTTATCAAGATCTTTATGATCTTCCTATTCATAACTTTTGCTTGATCGTTGGCTTGGGGGTGGTAAGGTGTTGTTAATTTATGTTCAACCCCCAAGTGTTGCATAAGCTTACAAAAGATAGTACCTATAAAATGAGTTCCATTGTCAAAAATCAATGCAAGTGGCACCCCAAACCTATTTACAACATTTTTTTGTACAAACCGCACAATAGTAGATGATGTATAGTTGATGATGGTTATTGCTTCTGCCCATTTTTTGCAGTAATCAATGGTGATAGTTTTGTACATCTTTTCATTTAACATGGGCATGATAGGACCCATGAAGTTGATGCCCCAAATGTTGAACAGCTCTAGTGGTTGAATCCACTATTGAGGTCCCTCCATTCAAGTTGTCATCCCACCATCTCGTTGATAGCATTCACAAGAGTGGAAAAATTGGTGGACATCCCTAAAAATGGTTGGCCAATAATACCCTATCATTAGGATCTTACTAGTTGTGTCTCTCCCAACATAGTGGTCCCCACAATGACCCTCATGAGCATCCTGGAGAATGTGTAATTAATTAGCATCAGGTACACACCAACAAACTAGACCATTGGTGCACACCTTGTAAAGGTGTTTGATGATTTCCATGAAGCAATTGGCCTAATGAAGAAACTATTGCTTCTTCTTATAGTCCAGATCTTATGGCATCTCTTGAGTGAGAAGATAAGTGAGATTACCATCATACTATTTTGGTTCATCAGGCACTTATTCATTTATTACACCAATAAAGAGGAGTTCATCAAAAAATTGGTTAGAGAGTGGGCTCTCCTCTTTGTTATCCCATTGTAAATGAGACAAGTGATCAGCAACCACATTCTCAATCCTCTTTTAATCTACCATTGTAAGATCAAACTCTTGCAAGATCACCAACCACCGTATGATATGAGAACTCACTGATTTTTTATTCATAATGAAGCAAATGGCACTATGATCAGTGTGCACAAACACTTTATATTCAAGCACATAGTACTTGAACTTCTCTAGAGCGTACACCACCATCATTAGTTCTCTCTCCATTGTGCTGTAGTTTAGCTATGCACCCACAATGCTTCAACTTGCGTAGTGAATATAATATGGAACTTTCTTGTCATCCAACTACGTAAGCATGGCTCCCAAGGCATAATTTGATGCGTCTGTCATTATATGAAATGGTCTAGGCTAGTCAGGTGCTTGTAGAATTAAAGTCTCTATGAGATTCTACTTGAGGCTCTAGAATGCATTTTCACATTTCTTGGTCCAAATGAATAAAGCATCTTTCTTTATAAGCTTCACCAATGATTTTGCAATCTTAGAGAAATTCTCTATAAAATGCCAATGGTAGCCAGTGTGTCCAAGGAATGACTAGACATCTTTAATGATTTTTAGTTGGCTAGTTATTCCTTGGATGACCCTTATCTTATCAAGGTCCACCTTAATCCTTGCTTGAGAAATTTTCTGCCCCAGTACAATGCCCTCCTAGACCATCAAATGGCTCTTCTACCAATTAAGCTGAAGATTCATCTTCACACATGTTTTAAGCACTTGCTCAAGGTGGTCCAAGGCTTGCTCAAATGTGGCACCATAGGTGGAGAAGTCATCCATGAAGACTTCCATCCTACAACTAATTTGTTGTTGAAAAATGCCCAAGACCAAAGTGTTGGACTATTGTAAGAGCATTGCACAGACCAAAAGGCATCTTTCAACATGCAAAAGTCCAGTGGGAACTAGTGAATGTTGTTTTGGCCTAATCCTCTAACATGATCTAGATTTAGTTATAGCCACTATAATCATCAAGAAAGTTGTAATATCAATGCCTAGATATAGTGTCCAACACTTGATCCACAAATGGTAATGGAAAGTGATCTTTGAATGTTATCATATTAAATAGCCAAAAGTTGGTGTAGACCCACCACTTGCCATCTTTCTTTAGCACAATCATGCGTGAGGTAACTCACTTACTATCTGCAATGGGATAGATAAACCCTATCTTGAGGAGTTGTTCAATCTCCTCTTTGATGATCTGCTTCAATTTAGGGTTCAACCACCGCTACAGCTATCCATTTGGCTTCATGGTTGAATCAATAGAGATACAATGCTAGCATATCCAAGGATCAATCCCTATGAGTTCAAGATATAACCAAGCAAACGTTGTTGGCCATTTGTTAAGCATCCTTAATCGCATATGTTTCTATTCAATAGCAATATTGACATTGATGATTACCGGCTTACCATTTTTCAAAAATGCATACTCCAGGATAGTAGGTAGATTTTTCAACTCTAAGGGCTCTTGTTTAAAATTTTTAGGGATTTCCAACTCTCCCCAATAGGTACCATCATTTGCAACATCAAAGAGTTGGTGATGAGCTTACACCAGTTCATCCATGTTGTCAACATAGGCATAAGCTAAGCTCTCGATAGGTTTCATGCAAAGTGTGATGCTCTCAAAATTAGCTGTCAACCACTCGATGCCCTCTTGTTTTATGGCTACTGTGTACATGCACCTTTGAATATCTACCTCATTTGTATACTGTCTACATGCATAAATGGATACTCTTTTCATGGACCAGAGTTTTTGCACGTAGTTGCACCCTGTATCATTATACATGATGCATGGAACTTTCTTCTTCTCGATCTTTCTGAATGCATTTTCCTTGGAAATTTCTAGGGAAAGTTATTTGATGTCCATTCATGTATCAACAATGCTCAACGAAGCCCTTCTCATAATAATTAGGAAGTCTCCCTTACAATTGTCAACTTTGATTACTAGGAAATCAATAGGATATGACCATCTACAGACAGTGGTCACAATGTCCTCTGCTAATCCCAATGGAACAGTGATGGATTGGTCTACCAACTCTAATCTAATATTTCTTTTCTTGAGAGGTGGTAGGTTCTAGACAATATACATCTCTGATGAGTGGCGAGGTACCCCTACACTCAACCATACGAATACGAGTGTAACACGCACAATCCAGTCGAACTCCATAGACTAAGTGCCTACATGCCTCATGGAACACTTAAGGTTAATTATTCATTGTCTTCCCAGACTTACTTGTATTTGTCACGGTGTATGGTTAAGTAAGTCTAAGGTATATGATTTTTATATCTTTTTCTATTTTATCTTCTATGCTGAGTGGTGAAGGGTTGAAGAGACTAATTACTAACTCTAACTAACTAACTAAGTTTGAATTAATCTAGCGTCAGCATCCATTCCCACTTACTGTTCATACCCTGAACCAATGTAAGCATGGTTACCAACTGCTAGTTGTTGTTGGGATCACCACGCGTAACGCACATGCTCGAAGCGGTCGTACTGAGGCACTTTACTAGGAGAGAAGGGTTGAGAAAGATTTAATAACTAATAAAGCATTTAAATGAAAAATAATAAATAACAGTAAATAAAATCCTAATTAGCCTATTCCATGCACTACAAGGTTTATCCAAGAAGTTTGTCTTTATTGCCGTACACAAACATGTGTTCAGGTACAATGTCTGCTCGAATAAAGATCCATTTACTTTGGAGTTCCTACTATGGGCACATGGAAAATATTCTATCTCTGGAGAGATCAAACTGCCAGAGTTTCACTACAGTCTAAGCCTAGGATGGGAAACAAGAGAGAGTCGACTCTTATTTATAGATATGACAACGCACCACGATATCGTGGGGGACGACGCGATATCACGAGGAATGCGATATCGCGATGGCAGTGATATCGCGTACGCGATATCGCGATGGCAGTGATATCGCGTACGCGATATCGCGGCCCATGTGATATCACGTCCCATCATACCCCCATGACTAAATGAAAACTCTTCCTCGAGTTCCTTACAAAATATTGGGAAGGTATGGGATTATTGACTCAAAATGGAACTAATGGGATGACATGTGAACGGATAATCATTACAAGACACAACAAAACTAGTGTTCATGACAACAAGGGTGAACACCTTATTACATTGACATCAGGCCTCATTTGGCAGCTGAGAAAGAGAGAGAGAAAGAAGTTTTGCTACTGCCAATGCCAAGATTGCACCTTTCGTTATTCATCCATAAGCGTGCCATTGATCTTGCTCCTTGCATAGCTGTTTCAGCGTCGCTCCATTCCAAGTGTTCCCTCCAAATCTAATCCATTGTTGCATGATCATCATTTGCACATACAACACAGTCTTATATTAGCAAGTGGTAAATGAATCATCATGTAATTGATACCTTGCTTTGGTGTAAGTCCATTAGTTGAGTTGTGGTATGGCTGATTGCAGATCTAAAGATATAATATTAATGACTATCGAAGGTTTTTTATGTGTTTATGCGTGAGAACCACACCATGCAAAGACTTCTTATTTTTATTTCCTCAGCTTTCGATAATTGGGTAACGTCGAAACGATAAGAAAACTCAAGGAGAAAGCATCCAAGCACCCAAGAGAATGGCCAACACAAATACATCAAGTTCCCTTAAAGTCACACCCTTTTCAATCCTTAAGTCCTTTCTTAGTTTGAGAAATGCCCAGTCACCGATTTGTTAAAGTTCTTATTAGAAAGGAACTGTACATTTCCAATCTAAGAGAGACCATAGGAACTGGTGGATGAATGGATGAAGTGAACTCATTGCCTGCTATATCAAAAGAAGCATACCTTAGTATTAACATCATGACTTAAAGGTAAAAACCAAACATTAGCAATCAATATAAAAATAATTCATACCATCATGAAGAACACTTATTAGATGACAAACTTACAGGGTGGATCACACACACACACACACACACACAAAATGAAAAAGTATAATGATGTTGAAAAACAAAAACAAGAAAAGTTAAAGAAATTTTTAAAATGAAAATGTGTAAGAAAAAAACGTGTAAAACAAAAATGTGTAAAATAAAAAACTTGTAAAAAAAATGTGTAAGACAAAAACTTAAAAAGAACTTAGGACCCCCAATGATTAGCATAAGTGGCCATCTCCCCCATGACTGAATTGCAAGGGAGAGATCCAAAATAATAAGCACCTATTTGAATTTCTTAAAATTACCCAACTTCTCCACATTGATATTTATAGATTGAGGGGTGGAAGTTGGTGACGCTCATATTCCAAGGTATCTATGCCTTCGTTGTTGGCATGGGTTATTCTCCAGTTTGTTCCATGCATGTTTGTCGATTGCTCTTTTGACTAGCTATCAACCATGGGGTGTTTACTACTAGTTGTGTGGTTGCTACATATAGGCATCTTTGTCTCATAGTTTCTAGGGCACACCTGTTACATGGAGGAGATGCAAAGCATTCTTCTATGTCATCACCCAATGAATCACTGTATGTAATGCATGGAACTTTCTTCTTCTTGATCTTTTCATAAATATTTACCTTAGATATCTCCAAGGAAACATTGCGGATTCCTAGGTACGCATCTATTGTACTGAGCCATGGCCTTCCCTTTATAATTGGGACCCCTTCGTTGTTGTTAACTTCTATCACCAGCAAATTGACTGGGTATGACTAACCACACACAGTGGTAACTATGTCCTCCACCAATCCCAAGGAAATGGTGATGGACTGGTCAGCCAGCTCTAGTTGAATGTTGCTCTTCTTGAGTTGGGGCAAGTTCTAGGCTTGATACATTTCTTGTGAGATTAAGTTGACTTTGAAACTTGAGTCAAGAACAGCCTTATATGGTTTGTTCCCAGGGACTTGTAGATAAATTAGGGGACTCCCAAGGTTAGATAGTTTCCTGGGAAGGTGGCCTACCTTGATCCAGTTAGTTACGGTATGCGTTAACATAACTGTATGTGTTAAGCTCTGTTGTTGGATGGAAGGGAGCTCCGAAGCCTTATGCATTGGAGGAGTGTACCTAGACTCAACCACTTGTTGTTGTGAGAGCTTGTCTGGGCTTTTGGTTTTGAAGAAAGGTCTTCTCTTTTTAAGGTTGTCAAAACCAACAACGGGTTGAATGTTTACAGCTCTCGTAGCGTTACGTTGCTACGGTTCAGTGGGGAGCTCCCCTTGCATTGTTGGAGTAGGAGGTGTTATGGGAACTACTAGTGGAAGAGGTGCGGACGGATTAGGAGGATGGTATGGGTATGGAGCATCTCCTAGAGGAGAAGGAATCCTTATAAAGTACTCCCAAACTTGGTAGTCACGTTGGGGAGTTGTGTGACCCATGGAGTCACTTGGAGAAATCGGCTGTTGCACGTAGTATCCATAACGGTCTGGCTGCCAGTAAGGGTACTGTTGTTTCAGCGGTGGCATCCCCCATAACTGTGGGTATTGCCACTGCTGATGTTGTCCGATGGGTTGTGGTGGAGTTCCACTTGGATAGTACATTAACGGTTGGTAGAACTATCTTAGGTTATCTTGTGGATAAGGTAACCTCCGGGGTGTATGCCATCTATTGAGTCTCAAGTTGAGTGCATACACCCCAGACTCTTGTAGATGTGAGATGATTGGACAACATCCTTTAGGATGGTCATATTGGCAGATCTCACATCCACCATCATCATCTGTGTCTGAATCCACAACCCCATCGGAGATAGTTATTTTCCTCTTACCCTTGTCACGTGCAAGGCCTGAATCTCTCCGCTTTGTCTTGTTCTTGTCACTACTTCATTCCTCCTTAGACTCCTCTACAATCTTTAGGACAGTTTCAATTTTACTATCTAAGGAGCTCCATACTTCATCTACCTTAGTTGCCACTTCTATTGTTAGCTTCTGAAGCGGCAAGGTCTTCCTGTTCACCAACTCTTCGAGTGGTGACTCATCCTCTTCATCGCAAAATCTCACTCCCTTCTTTCGAAGAAAGGGATCAAGGTTATATTCTTCCGCGCTTTCTCTTTTTTGTAGCTCCCCTTCTTCTTTGGCTACTTGTTCCAACAAGCAATGAATTTCATGGGATCTAAGTTCTAATAATCTCCCTTGGGCATAAGTCCCAAGGGTTCTCCTAGTTTCATACCTTAGCCCATTTACGATGTGACGAAGTTGATCCCGCTATGCGTAGCCATGGCCCGGGCAACGATGTAGCAATGCATAGTAGCGGCCCATGGCAACATCCAAGGGTTCATGAGTACCTTGCTTCCATCCTTGGATCTACTTACGCAAGTTAGATACTCTAGAGTACGTTTGATATTTATCGTTGAAGAGTTCTAACATCGTACTCCACCTCCTAGTGGTTTCCAGTTCTAAGGACCGATACCAACTCTATGCTTCCTTGATGAGTGTCCTGGGAAACAACTTTAGTTTCTACCACTCGTTCTCTATGTTTTGCAAGGTGCAAGCATCGTGGAATGCCTGTAAATGATTTTACAGATCAGTGTTATATCCGCCTTCAAATCATGGGATGTTGTTCATGTCTAAACGCTTGATCCGACTATCTCTTTGATGCCTTGTCGATATTCTCACAATCTTCATTATATCTAGCATGCTTCAGGTGGCAAGTAGGGGTTCTTCATGATCATCTCTTTCATGACGTCTATGATGTCTATGTTGTTCCCTAGTTTCCCTTCATTCATGCCCTTGTCCTCTCTCTCAACTTTCCTGTCGAGGTCTCTCATTTTGCCTACCTCTATCCTCACCGTTATGCTCTTGATGGCTACGCCCAAATGTGGAAGGAGAGGGTGAGTGATGTGATGAAGGGAAATAATAAGGAGAACCATCACCATGACAATGTTTCCTACCTTCTCTTCTATGGTTTTGGCCCCGATCGTGATGACAATCCAGTGCCCATCCTTGTCAAGTGTTGTTGTTCCCTTGGTGAACAATTGGTGTTCACAGGGATCAGAACCAGGGTTGTGTATCATGGAGCAGAGGTTCTGATACCCCACCTCCTCACTTTCGTTAGGAGGAGGAACATCTTTCAATAGAGAACCAATTATGAGTGGTTCACCATCTCCGATTTCACTTAGGACGTGCGGGACCTCTTTGCCCTTCAACAGTGTATGTTGGCTCTCCTGCCTTGAGTCCCTTATACATTGAGTCACCTATAACGTATTCAGCATAGAGCTGAGTCATGCCAATCTGTACCAAAGCACGGAGGAGGATGTTGGGGACTGACCGATCTAGAGGTAACACTATGTTACCTTGCAAGTCTCTCCATCACAGCTGTTTGTCTTGATGGAGGATAAAGGTAAAGTCTGGTATGTACTCATCGGGATGAGTATATACTACCCGATGTTGTTGAGGAACTAGCTGATTTTGGTTATGTGTTTTAGATTGCCGACTATTTC
>MNCI01000491.1:212047-249398 GCA_015680685.1 Gnetum montanum | reverse complement strand
TACACAAATATGTGTTTAGGTACAATGTCTGCTTGAATAAAGATCCGTTCACTTTGGAGTTCCTACTGTGGGCACATGGAAAATATTCTATCTCTGGAGAGATCAAACTGCTAGAGTTTCACTACGGTCTAAGCCTAGGATGGGAAACAAGGTAGAGCCGCCTCTTATTTATAGATATGACGGTGCACCACGATATCGCGTCCCATAAATCTCATAAGAAATCATATTAACATCAAAACCTAAATTTAGAAGAGCTTTGCATAGTTCATTTCCAACAATCTACAAATAGATAAGTGGGCTTCCAAGATCAACTAATTTTTTGGAAAGGTTGCCAACCTTGATTCAATAAAATATAACATGTGTTAACATAACTGTGTAGATCTTAGGAGGCATTTGAAGGGCTCTTGAAAGAAATGGATGTAGATGATAAAGGAAATACAGGGTAACTAGCCACATAAATAGGTGAGGGTTCATTAGGGCTATTGGTTTAGAAGAATGATCTTTTATGGGATCTTAGTTCTGAACCACTCAGCTGAGGAGCTGGCTATAAGTTAATGACCCTAGTAGCATTACATTGTTGTGGCTAGGATAAATGCTTACCCTGCATGGATGGAGCAAGTGGTAATTGAGTTGAGGATAAAGGAGCATGTGCTGAAGGATGAGGAGGATGATAGGGATATGGAGAATGAGTTTTATGATACTCTAAAGGGTAGTAGTGATGCAGAAAAGAAGCATGACTAGAAGATTCACAAGAAGACATTGGTTACTGAGCATAGTACCTATATGGATCTGGCTACCTATAAAGGTACTACTACCTTGGTGGTGGCATCCCCCATGACTATGGGTGCTACCACTACTAGTACTACTCATATGGCTATGGTGGAGCTCCATTTTAATAATAAGCTTATTGTTGCTGGTGGAATTGCCTTGGATTTCCTTGAGGATAAGGCAATATTCTAGGTGCTTGCATTCCTGCCAATCTAGTATTCAACACATACATCCCAAACTCCTGCAAGTGTGACACGACAAGGCAACATCCTTTATGATGTTCGTATTGGCAAATGTCACATCCACCACCATCATCTAATTCTAACTCCACAACATCTTCTATTGTAGCAACATTGCCCTTACCCCTTTGGTAGGCATGTTCAGCTTTTCTTTGCCTCCTACAATCATGATCACTACTTTTTTCTTTAGATTCTTCTGCAATTTTTAGAGTAATTTGGAATTTTTCATGCAAAGCATCCCATAATTTATCAACCTTGGCCAATTTATCGAAAAAAAAATTTGAATTGGTAAGGTTTTTCACTACATCATCTCATTAAGTGATGCCTCCTCCTCATTATTGCAAAATCAAACCTCCCTTTTTCTGATAAAAGGATCTTGGTTATGCTCCTCAACACATTTCCATTTTCTCAACTCTCCTTCCTCTTTTGCTACCTGCTCTATTAGCCTTTTAATCTAATGGACTCTAAGTGCTAATAGTCTTCCTTGGCTATAGATCCCAAGAGTTCTTCTTGTTTCTAATCTGAGTCCATCTATGATGTGGTGAACTCATTCCTATTAAGAGTAACCATGGCTAGGGCATTAATGTATGAAAGAATAGTATCTACCCATGGCAGCATCCAAGGGTTCATGTGTTTTTTACTTCCATCCTTGGATTTGCCTTCTCAGATTAGACACTCAGAAATACATTTGATATTTATCATTGAATAACTCTAGCATTGTACTCCACTTGCAAATGGATTTTGGCTCCAAGGACTAATACCAGTTTTCTGGTTTCTTGATGAGTGTTATGGGGAATAGCTCGAGCTTTTGTCAATCATTTTCAATATTTTGTAAGGCACAAGCATCATGAAAGGCTTGTAAATACATTTAAGAATCTAAGTTATATCCCCCCTAAAATCTGGGGATATTGTTCATGTCAAGTCGTTTGATCAAACTATCTTTCACATGCCTAGTTGGAATTTTTACTACCTCTACAATATTTAGCATGCTCCGAGTTGCCAATAAAGGCTCATCATCATCATTATTTTGATGATGTATATGATGTCTTCTGCTACCCCTTTATTCATGGTGGGCCTAGTGATCATTATTGTCTCATCATTTACCTTCATCACAGTTGTCCTTTTTGAGGCATCTGTTAGAACCAAAAGAGGAAGAAGAAGATGCAAACAAAAAGGGCAAAGAGGGAGGGGTACTACCACCACCATGGTGTTTACCACCTCCTCTACACTTGCCATAGCCATGTTTGTCAGCTTTCTTGTCATCTTAATGCTTGCCTAAGCCCTTGCCTTGACTCCCACTTTTTCTTAAACCTAGATTATTAATAGTGGACTACAAATTCAAGTTCAAGCCCCCATCATCAATGTTAAGGGGTGGAGAATCTTCATGTCGAGAATCCCCAAAGGGAGGATCCTCATGGTTGTTTTGGTTGAGTAGGAACAAGGGATCTTAGAGAAATTCTCTATGAATCACTAGTAGTAGCTAGTGTATCCAAGGAATGACCAGACATCTTTAATAGTTTCCAGTTGGCAAGTTATTCCTTGGATGACCCTAATCTTTTCAAGGTCCACCTCAATCCTTACTTGTCAGATTTTGTGCCCCAACATAATGCCCTCCTAGACCATGAGATGACTCTTCTACTAATTGAGCTAAAGATTGGTCTCCACACACCTTTCAAGCACTTACTCAAGGTGATCCAGGGCTTGCTCAAATGTAGTGCCATAGGTGGAAAAGTCATCCATGAAAACTTCCACCCTACTACCAATATGCTCCTAAAAAATACTAAGAACAAGGCGTTGAAATGTTGTAGGGGCATTGCACAAGCTACAAGGCATCTCTTTATATGAAAAAGTCCCCTAGAGACTTATGAATGTTGTTTTGGCCTAATCTTCTAGTGCTATCTAAATCTGGTTATAGCCACTATAACCATCTAGAAAGTTGTAATACCAATGTTCAAAGATAGTGTCCAATACCTAGTCCACAAATGGCAATGGAAAATGATCTTTGAACATTTCCATGTTCAATAGCCTGAAATAAATACAAACTTGCCACTTGCCACCTTTCTTTGACACAATCATGAGTGGGCTAACCCACTCACTATCTGCAACTAGGTAGATGAACCCTCTCTTAAGGAGTTATTCAATTTCCTCTTTGAGGATCTACTTCAATTTGGGGTTCAACCATCGCTACGACTACCTCTTTGGCTTCATGGCCAAATCGGTATACATGTAATGCTAGCATATCCTAAGATCAATCCTTATGAGTTTAGGATATGACCAAGCAAAGGTTGTTGGCCATTTGTTGACCACCTTCAACATCATCCTTTTTTGCTCAGGAGCAACATTTACATTGATTATAGCTAGCTTGTCATTTTTAAAAAATGCATATTCCATATCGACAAGTAGAATTTTCAACTCTCAGGGCTTCTGTTTGAAATTTTCAAGGATCTCCAACTCTTCCTAATTGGTATTGATGAGTAACAAATACCCCTACACTCAATCATACAAATCACTAAGCATTCACATGCAATACAATCAAATTCCATGGACCATTTATCTTCTGGTACACTAGCCTGTAGGAAGTGAAACTAGCCCTAATAGTCATTCATTGTCTTTCCAATTACACTTGTGATATGCAAAGGTATGGTTAAGTGCAATTGAGGCATATGATTTTTATTATTTTTATGTTTTACGTTTTGGGTGCTAAAAATAAAGGATGAAAAGAATGAAGTAATTTAATTGCTAATTTAAACTAACTAACTAACTAATATCTAACTAATCCTAACATAAGCATCCAATCCCACTTTCCATACACATCCTGAACATGTAAAACATTGTTGGGTTACCAAACATTAAGCATTACTGGGATTACTAAGCATCATGCGCATGCTCAAAGTGGTCGCACTTATGTTCTTAATTAATCACTATTTAATCTAGCTTAATTTAGCTTAATTACTTAAAAGCATTAAATAAAATTTTTTGAAAACATTAAATGCATGAAGAAAATATTTAATCTAGACAAAGTACTATAAGGTTTATTAGAAATCTCATTTCTATTGCCACGCACACTGCCATGCTCAGGTACAATAGTGCTTGAATAAAGATCCATGCACACAATGACTCCTACTGCAAGCACTTGGAAGATATTCTAACTCAGGGGAGAAAAACTACAAGAGCTCTACTACACTATGACAAGATATGCCATAAACATGATGGGTGAACATGTATTTATAGGAAAAAATAGACACTACATTAATAGAGCCATGTCAACGCATCAAATCATGCATTAATGGAGCCTAGTCGATGGGGCCCAATCGATGCATCCAATTTACAATTCATCAGGTTCATCATTAGAGAGTTGACGATGAACTTGCTCCAATTCATCCATGCCTTCAACATAGGCACAAGTTAGGCTCTCATTTGGTTCATGTAAAGTGTGCTATTTTCAGAATTAGCTATCAACCATTGTGAACCCTCCTATTTTATGGCTACTACGTTCAGGCACTTTTGGATTTTAGATTCATCTACATATTATCTGCATGCTTTGATTGATGTGGTTTTGATAGACCATAACTTCTGCACATAGTTACACCTTGCATCACTGTATGCAATGCATGGAACTCTCTTCTTCTCAATCTCTCCGAATGCATTTTCTTTGGAGATTTCTAGGGAAAGATCTCTGATGCCCATTCGTGCATCAATAGTGCTCAACCAAGCCCTTCTCATAATAATTGGAAAATCCCCCTTACAATTGTCAACCTTGATCACAAGGAAATTGGTAGGGTAGGACCACCCACAAATAGTGCTCATAATGTCCTCCACTAATTCCAAGGTAATAGTGATGGACTGATTTGTCAATTCTAAACAAATGTTGCTCTTCTTAAGAGGAGGCAAGTTTTAGGCATTGTACATTTCATGGGAAATCAAATTAACACTAGAACCTAAATTAAGAAGAGCCTTGCATGGGTCATTTCCCATAATCTACAAGTAGATGATAGGACTTCCAGAATTAGCTCTTTTCCTAGAAAGTTTGCTAGTCTTAATTCAATTAGATACAATGTGGATTACCATGAATGTGTGAATCTTGGGAGGCATTTGGTTTGAAGGGTTCTCAAAAGGATTCAATGCAAAGGATAAAGAATACATAGGGCAACTAGCCACATGAGTCAGTGAATGCTTGATAGGGCTATTGGTTCAAAAGAATGATCTTGTTTGGGTCTAGATTCTGAATCACTCAATTGAGGAACTCATTGTAAGTTAACAGCCCTAATAGCATTGCTTTGCTGCAGCTACATAAGAATTTCATCTTGCATGGATGGAACATGTGGTAATTGGGTTAAGGGTGGAGGAACATGTGCTAAAGGATGAGAAGGATGAAAAGGGTATGGGGATTCCCCTCTAAGAGATGGAGAATGAGCTTTGTAGTACTCTAGAGGGTAGTAGTGATGTTGAAAAGAAGCGTGACTTGAAGAGTCACATGGAGACATGGGTTGCTGAACATAGTACCCATATGGATCTGGCTACCTGTAAGGATGTTACTACCTTGGTAATGGCATCCCCAACAACTGTGGGTGCCACCACTACTGATACTGCTCATATGATTGTGGTGGAGCCCCACTTGGATAATAAATTTTCTTTGTTGGTTGAACTGCCTTAGATTACCTTGAGAATAAGGCAATCTTCTAGATGCTTAGCTTCTTGCTAATCTAGGATTCAAAGTGTACATCCCAAACTCCTACAAGTGTGACACAACAGGGCAACATCCCTTAGGATGTTCATATTGGCAAATGTCACATCCACCATCATTATCTAATTTTGACTCCACAACCTCTTCCACTGTAGCAACATTGCCCTTACCCCTTTGGTAGGCACATTTAGCTTCCTTTCTTCTCCTGTGATCATGATCACTACTTTGCTCTCCAAATGTGTCTACTATTTTTAGAGCTATTTGAAAATTTTCATCCAAAGATTTCTACATTTTATCCACCTTGGCCAAAATTTTGAAAACAAATTTCTGAATCAACAAGGCCTCTCCCTCACTATCACAAAAACAAACCTCTCTTTTCCTGATGGAAGGATCTAGGTTATACTCCTTAGCACTTTCCCATTTTCTCAACTCACCTTCTTATTTTGCAACCTACTCAATGAGTCTTTGAATCTAATGGCCTCGAAGTTTTGACAATATCCCTTGGGCATAGATCCCAAGGGTTCTCCTTGTTTCTAATCGAAGCCCATCTATGATATGGTGAAGCTACGCCCATTGAGAATAACCATGTCCAAGACATCTATGCAAGAGAGAGTAATACCTACCCATGGTTGTGTCCAAGGGTTCATGTGTTTCTTATCGCCAACCTTGGATTTACATTCTCAAATTAGACACTCTATAGTATGTCTAATATTTGTCATTGAATAGCTCAAGCATCGTATTCCATCTGCAAATGGATTTCAACTCCAACGAGTAGTACCAACTTTTTGCTTCTTTTGTAAGTGTCTTGGGAAACAACTTAAGTTTTTGCCAATAATTCTCTATGTTCTATAAGAAATAGACATCATGAAAGGCTTGAAGATGGGTTTGTGGATCTAAGTTATATCCCCCCTCAAATCTAGGGATATTGTTCATATCCAACCTCTTAATTCTACTATCTTTCACATGCTTGGTTAGAATTTTGACTACCTTTGTGATGTTTAGCATGCTTCAAGTTGCCAGCAAAGGTTCATCATCATCATGATTTCAATGATGCCTATGATGTCCCTTGCTACTCCTTTGTTCATGGAAGGGCCTACAATCATTATCCCGTCATTCACCTCCATCATGGTTTCGTCCTCTATGGTGTCGATCAAAACCTAAAGAGGAAGAAGAAAATGCAAATGAAGAGGGTGAATAGGAAGAAGGACTACCACCATCATGGTGTCTGCCACCTCCTCTCCACTTGTCACAGCCATGATTATCAGGTTTATTGTCATCATGATGCTTGCCCAAGCTCCTGCGTTGACTTCCACTTCTACTTGAACCTAGATTGTTGATAGCAGAGTGTAAGTGTGGGTTCAAGCCCCCTTCACCAAAGTCAAGGGGTAGAGAATCTTCATGTTGAGAACCCCCAAAGGGAGGATCCTCCTTATCATTTTGATTCAATAGGAATAAGGGGTTGGTGAACTGTTTCCCCTTCATAGCTTCATGGTGCTTCTTCTAGTGTTGATCTATTTTGCATTGTGTTTCAATGGGATAGTAGTCTCAATAGTCATGGTCCTACACATTGTATTCATCATGGAGATCCTAGATGCCCAACCTCTTAAGAGTTTGGAGCAGCATCCCAAGAACAAATCAGTCGAGAGGCAACACAACGTTGCCCTCCATATCTCTCCATCGTAGTTGTTCATCTTAATGCAGGATGAAGGTGAATTCAAGCACAAACTCGTCTAGATGAGTATGTACCAATTTGAATTCTTGGGGCACTAGTGGCTTTAATTTATCATGCCTGTGAGAAGAAGATATTTTGGATTAAAGAAAAATTCAACATGCTTAAATTATAATTATAATTATTATTTTTTGAATAATTGCAACTTTAGAATTCATTTCAACGATCTCAAATAATATTCACTAAGTCCTAGATAGTGCACATGTCAAACTACAAGTCCCCAACAATAGCACCAATGATGAGCGACAAGTAGACCCTACACCCAACCATATAAATCACATAGCATTTATGCACAATCTGGTCGAATTTCGTAGACTTATAGCCTTCTAAGTACACTGGTCTCTAAGAAGTGAAACTAACCATTGCAATCATTGTCTTCCCAATTACACTTGTGAAATGCAAAGGTATGGTTAAGTGCAACTAAGGCGTATGATTTTTATCATTTTTTATGTTTTATGTTCTAAGTCACCTAAGAATAAAGAATGATGAATAAAGTAATTTGATTGCTAATTTAATCTAACTAGTTAACATTTAACTAATTCTAACATAAGCATTTGTTCCCACTTGCTATACACATCCTGAACACATTTAACGCCTCTGGGTTATCAAACGTTAGGCGTTACAAAGATTACCAAGCATCAAGCATATGCTCGAAGTGGTTATACTTATGTGCTTAATTAATTGCTATTTAATTTAACTCAGTCTAGCTTGATTTAGCTTGATTAATTACTTAATTACTTAAAGCATTAAAGGAAATTACTTGAAATATTAAATGCATAAAGAAAATAATTAATCTATTTCAAAGTGCTACAAGGTTTATCAGAAAGCTTGTCTTTATTGTCACACACATTGCGGTGCTTAGGTAAAACAGTGCTCGAATAAAGATACGTACACTCCTTGACTCCTATTGTGGGCACTTAGAAAAATATTCCAACTTCTAAATGACAAAACTGAAAGAGCTTCACTATAACTATCTGACTTATGCCATAAATGCAGCTAGTGAGCATGTATTTATAAGCAAAATAGGAAGCCCCGCCGATGGGTACACGTCAACAGGTCAAACCCTACGTCAACGAAATCACGTTGATGGCATGTCGTCGACACGACCAACCAAACGACTCATCAAAAATGATTGTGTTATGATTTAGCATAGGATGAGATCAAGTGAGAAGTCTTATGTTGGTTGTAGAAGTTTCATGCAAGGAGAGAAGTGAGGCTTGGTATTTTTATAATCAGAGCATAGAAACCCTTAAGAGTATTCATCATTTGATAGAAATACGATGAGTAGATATTAGTGGAGAGATAGAGAGTATTTTTAGGCATTACAAATGATTTGGAGCATTGGAGGTTTCATGTTGCAACAATAGCTAGGAGAACATGGTAGTAATAAAGATTTTGCAAACAAGTAGTGGTGTGCAATGAGTGAAATAGAAAGAGAACAATTATATTACTTGTTGTTCTTATAAATTAAACTATGTTGGTTAGGGTCATATGGGTTTTGTAATCTTTTAATGCAATAATGAGTCTCATGTTGGTTTTGATTTTTCTACAATTATTCAAGGTATTGTTGTTGATAAATTTAGGATGGTTGAGAAAGGGGAGGGGGTGTTTGACCTTTAAAATAATAGTAATAATAAACAAAATAATGTAATGTTCACCATATGTTTAACATCAAGTAGCAAACAAGAAAAACAACATGGAAAGTAAAAATCTTTCCAATTTTAGGGATGCCTACTTGCGTGTATAACCTTCAAATTGAAATAATGCCTTGAAAAATCAATAGAGGAAAATTAATTATTAGTAGGGAGAATGATTTGAGTCCTAACATTATTTACATCACTTTCAATATTTGTGTTTGAACTTAAAATGACAAAAGGATTCAAGGTAGCAATAGAAAGACTTAGCAAAATACCAACTTTTGTAGGAGAGGAAGATCCAATAGAAAATGATAACACAAATTGTCCAACACTATTGATCTTACATCGAGATTCTTTGCCATTAGCATTAGTTAACTTGTTAATATAAGTTTAAATCTTTGAGTTAATAATATTTTTGTCAGATGAGGAAAAATTTTCCGTTCAGGTTGTTTGGACTAATCAATATTTTATGTAGAGAAAATATTCACAAACGCTTCTATCTTCTTTGGTTTCTTCATTGTCATTTAATCATTCTTATCATTTATAGTAACCTAATTTTTCATATCTTCAACTTTAAATTGTTTTCTCTTATCTTCAACTTCAATATGTTTTCTTTATTTTCAACATCTTTTTTCATGAGCTAAAAAGGATAAACATTAAACATATCTCTTTCATGATGACAAAATTGCAAGAATTAGGAAGATTATAATATGTGATTGGCTGAATATAACTCTTTTTGTCTACTTGTAATACCAATTCCTTTTTACAATTAAGAAGATTGATTTGAACCCCAAAAGAATGTTTTTTAAAAAAAAGCATTTACAAGAACCAAATGGTATGGAAATAGATTCCATATGCTTAATGAGATCAAGAAAACTAACAATCTCTTGCTTAACTTTCTCAAAAATCAGCAAAAGATTTTAAAACTCGATAAAATGTGGAACTTTAGAATATTTTTTAGATTCGACATCAAAATTTGAAGTCTACTTACAAATGATGAACACTACATGTTTATGTATAAATGACTTCATATCTAAAGCACACTACACCATTGAGGCATTGCCCAGCACCTTAGCAAGTAAAAAAAAACAAGAATAATACCTTGCATAAATTACTTGAATATCATGTTTTTGTATTTGATCACTTAACTATGAATTGAAACTTCAATTACAAGACAAGTAACCCAAAATTTAAATGAACACACATTGAGATGTAAAATGAGCTATCAATGATTTGTATACATCATCAAAGAAAACAAAATTAGATGTCTTAGTTGTCTCAATATCACTCTAGAAGTAGGCATCTTAAATTTTTGCTTACTAGCTTATAAATTTTCATTCTTAAAATTAATAGAAATTTTCATATATGAATAGAAAATTAAAAACATTAGAGGTAATTTAGAATCCCCATAAAGAAATACTATAGAGATCAAATCATTTGCAAAAAATTCGAGAAAAGAAAAATTAGATTTACTATTTAAAAAATCAAATCCGCGGAGAAACATCAAATCAGCTATTATCAAATCAAGAGTATTATATTGTTTGAGTATATTCAATATTGTCATAAAAAATGCAATACAAATATGAATCTTTAAATATGTACATATGCATATCAAGGAAGGACTTTATGATGTTACCCTATGCTTTGTGCCAACTTTCAAATGGACGCTTGATTAAAATCTCTGAAACTATCGCGTAAAATCGAAAGCATCGAAAAATAATTTTGAGTTTCTAGAGCGGGTACGATCCTTTTACTAAACAAGTCCCAGCAAGCCACGCTTGTGGACTCGTTTTCTAACATTTTCTTATCTGGTAAGCGAGGGTTTATCTGCCTGCACAATTTCGGAGCTTCAAACTCGAATCGGGGCCATGGTTTCTCTCTGTACTTTCCAGGCTTGCAGTAACAATCTCAATGGAATCCGGGACCATCTTCCATGTGCGAAATCCGGCTACAGAAAATCATGTTTTTCTGAAACCAATTTCGTTTTCTTTCGTCCGAAAAAGATCGGGAAAAATAAAACGCGGCAGCTGAGTGCGTATGTTTCTTGCAAAGCCGGAAGGTTCGATGACATTCCCAAACACTTACGCGGAGAAAATCTGCCAGATGGATGTACGTACTGATACGTTATCATTTTATTTTAGCAACATATGTGAATCAGTTACATTTCTTAATGTCTACTGATTGTTGTTGAGTCCTTTTAAGGGATTCTTTATCGGTAATTTTCCACGGTAGAACGTTAAATGATCATTTCGCCACTTAATGATGTTTTATCATTTTATTGTAGCTTTTGACTTAATGATTATTTCTGATTAGATAGCTCTGGATTGTTTCCCGAATCCAAATCAGGTCGTCACTTTTACCTGCTGAACATTTTAGCTGGAAAATATTCACATGAATTGCTCATCAGATAGCAGTGCCGTTTATTTTTTGGAAACTTAAGTCATTGTGCCTCAATGTTTGGTTTGTAGAGTAGAATTTGAAAATTTTCTAAAGGCAGAACATACAGAGCCAGGCAGAAGAATGCCACAAAATCATAATATCAAACTATTGGAACTAGAAGAGCGTACCTCACATCTTCAAATGAATTAGCACTCATGCCCTAGGATATGGAATTTGGACAACTGCCAGCTGAGATTCATAGCTTTCTTTCTCATGCTGTGTTATCATGACTTAAAAGAAAATAAACTCTCAGATTCAACACATAAAAGCTTTATTCGAAAGGTATATTTGACAAGTACCACCTACGTTTTAATTTACCAGCACATATTGCAACGGTTTGCTTATCTTTCGTGTTTCAAAACGGAATATGGTTTTTGTAGTTCGATTGTTTATTTATCTTTCATGCCTCATGCAATGATTAACTTAAAAAGAAAAGGGTTTAAACATTTAAATTAAAAAGTTTTTTTCATGTGCTAATTGCTTGATTAACTTAAACTGCAGTAATGGAAAATTACAGAAACATTCCAGACTTTGTGTTCGGACTTCATCCTGCTCATCTGAAATCTTTTGCTAGCGAATGTGGCGTGATACAACAACAGGAAAAAAAGGTCACAGAGGTTTGTCTACTTCTCCGGCTGATTAAACCTTTTCCATGGAACTATCAAATAATTAGTGCTATCTTTTTCTGTCTTCGTGAAGTCATACAAGTTATTATCAAACACTGCTAACATTTGTAGAGTAAGATTTTAACTTACAATTGCCAGAACAACTACACCTTTAATCAATATAGACTTATCATAAAAAAGATGAAAGCTTAAAAATTATGGTTACTGCTCATGCAAATTCTCGAGGACCCTGTTTCCCACGTTAAAATGACTTTTGAGAGGGATTTTAGCAAATCCGTTAACACACAAACACATGCATTTTTAAAGATTCATGCAAAAATATTTTGAAGTATTACTTTGACTTGTCTTGTATTTGTCAATGATTGGGAACTTTAGAACATCTATGCTTTCACTTAGATGAACCATTAGTAATTGTTTGTAATTAATGCTTTAGAACGTTGAAGACATCAGGCATGATATGACCTATTTTTTGTATAACTATTTTATACAGGCTCTCATTATCATAGGCGTGGGTTGATTTCCTTCACCTTTGAGATTTGAGCATAACTGAAAAATGCATCTTCAAGAGTCAATTTAACAATAAAATTGTTATTGACAGGTGCATATAATTTAGTCATTTATCTAATCATCATCATGGTAGCTGTTATCCCAAAACATGGGCTAAGTCGTTAGGGCAAGTGGATGATTTGATGGGAGTTTTCACCCGATGCCCCTGAATGTATATTTATTTAATGGCTAATAAAATTTTTTAACATTTTGTATTTGTAATTTTTTTATGTTATTGGTGTGTTTTGGCGAAAGATTCTGGGGCTTTATGTGTGCATAGATTAACTAAATTACCCAAATGGCCCTGTATATGAAACTTGGGCTTCTTGCAGGAATCGTTACTGCCTTATGAGAAATACAAGCATTCTCCACTAGCCCTGCTTGATCCAAGTCAGAGAGGTGAATCCAGGTTTACAATGAGTGCCAATAAATATCACTATGGTGGATTTGACGGTCCAGACCCTCCGCCAGACCTTGTTTCCGCGTTTTTGGATGCCAATGTAATCTACATAGGCTCACCGGTATGCATGCATTCTGGTATTTCAAAGCCAATATAGTTGATTTTAGGTTTCACCAATATATTAGTTATTATAGTAGAAATAATTGTCCTCTTATTCAAAATTGTGGAAAATTGATATGATTTCTTTCTTATTTTACTTTGCATCAGCTTGAACCTGCTGTGACTGATCTGGTTATTTCACAACTGCTGTATCTGAATTCAGCACACCCTGGAGAGCCATTGGCTGTATACATTAATTCAACAGGAACAATGGTTAGTATTTATTTAATGTGGCGTCAACAGACGTAATTGTTTAAGAAATGTTCTTTACATTAAGCTTCCTATTGTCTTCGATCCTTGCAACAGAATGAGAAGGGCGAAACATTGACACTTGACACAGATGCCTATGCTATTGCAGATTTAATGCTGGTAAGTGTGAATACGTTACCTGATAGACAGTAGTGGGTACAGATAACAGAGTAAGGATAATTATTTGTCTTTTTTTTGGTAAAGTATCCGATATTACTTGACATTATAATCAATAACAGGCATCTCAAGACATTTAAAAATCATTATGATGTCTGCAACCACACAGCTGTGGCAGTATAATTGATGTTTATATCACATTTTCTTGAATTGAAATGACAATTTTGTATCATGAATTCTCTTTTCTTATGTGTGATATGTAGATTGTACGGTTCCTTATCAATGGTGTACTAATGCATCTCTTGGAAATAATCATGATCTTGGTGCCTTTATCCCAATAACATAGGCTAACCTGTTAATGTCCTGATGCCACACTTCTGAAGATATATTTGCATCATGTTACCTGAGGCACATGTCTCAGAATACCCCTTGGAATTATACCTGTGACTTGCACAACACCAACCTGCCACCTCTAACCAAAGTCATCTTTTGGGAAAGAATGTAATTCCTAAGTTGGATAGTTGGTGATGGGCGGTTGTTTCTGATCCATTTAGGGTTGAGAGAGATGATTATCATCTCAAGCTTTGAAGTCGTAATTCAGCCAGATCTTCAAATACAAATTATCCGTCAGCTGTGATTGATCAACTGCAAAATTAAAATAGTTCTATGAATTTGTTAGAAAATAAATATCAATAATAAAACCTAAATTAAAACTGTAGTTTAATTACATCTGAATAAAAGTATCAAAACTTCACTGTCCGAATTATACAAGCAAATTGCCTGTATTTGGATCCCATACTGTTTACATAGCTCAATGCGCGTGAAATTGGAACAATTTGGATAGAACATGTGTAAAATTTTAATGGTTCTGTTGAGCATCAAATCTTGACGGTCGAAAATTACACTCAAATTGCCTGCATTTGGATCCCAGACTGTCTACATGCTAAATACACGTCGAATTTAAAAAATTTGGAAAGAAACGCATAAAATCTTAATGGTTCTGGATCGATGTTGATTAAACAATGTAGTTGAACGAAGCAATATATGAACTGGAGAGGTTTGCTTGGCTCTTATCTTTCTGTAGGTGTGACATAAAAGGTATTGATTAGTTATTAGCGTATTCATATTTTTCATTTAAAATTGGCTTTGGTGTTTACGTATTTAATATTAAACCTGAACTTGCATCAGGCAGATCCTTCTCGGGAGGTTCACACCGTGAATACAGGAGCTGCCTTTGGCCATGCAGGGATGCTTCTGTCGCTTGGAACTAAAGGTTACCGGTTTGTTTCTACGCTTTCTGTGAGTGAGTATAAACTACCTTGGCATCTCCTTGGGGACGGTATAAACTGTTCTTAGTGATAGTTGAATAACTATGAGTTATCGACAAAGTTTTGTAGCGTTGGGATTCCTAGGAATATTTTCAATATTTACACAGGAGCTGTTGATAACATGCTCGATTATAATTTATCTTTTGCTTTCCTTGGAGAACCGTGCTGATGGGCTGTTTGATGTCACATAAAAGCATCTTTGCAGTTGCCAAGATCAGATGGAGAGTTTGGTACCAGTGTTGACATCCTTGGCACGGTGATTTTTTTGACGCCAGATTTATTTATTGAATTATTTCATTTATTTCGTAATTCACATGTAACTTTTCTTTATGTTTATCTTATAATTTATCAGGCTGAAGACCTGGAAGTGATGACAAATATGTATGTGAGGAACGTGGCACAGGGGACAGGCAAGACTGAAAAACAAATTCTTAAAGATCTGCGAGGTCCAATGACCTTTAGGGGACAGGAAGCAATTGATTATGGCATTGCAGACATTCTCATGTATCACGATCCTGACAGATTCTCGGTATGTGTCTATAATGACCTTATTTCGTTTTATTCTTAAATACTTATTTGTATTTTCTCATGGCAGTCTTTTTGTTTCAGGAGTTCTTGGGCTTAAAGGACAATATATTCTTATAGAGAGCTTTCCAGACTTTTTTCCTCCTATTTTGAAACCAACAAATATAGGCAACGTGGATGCTGCTTTCTTAGAACAGAAGATGATTGTATAATCAATTGGAGTTTAAAATCTTGAAAGTATGCCAAACTTCAAAGAAATGTCAACTTGCACAGATAGGATTTCTCAGAATTTCTATTGTCATTTCTAGCAAACAAGTTGTAGCCTACCGTATCGACAATCATTTTACGTTATCAAGTTTGGTAATTTTTAACAAATTCATGTGCCTCCGCTTTGAACGGTGCTTTATTAATTTGGTTTCAAACTGAAATCAGGAAGTCCACGTGTTACTGTTTGTTCTCTCACTAGATACAAATTCTATCATTTGAGACTGCTATTATCTTAAATATAGTTTCCTATCACACCGTTGGACTTCTTGACAAGTTTGAGGTTTGCGAATGGATCATGAAATCCCATAAAATTCCCGCACGCTTTAAAATAAATCGCATCTATTTTTACAGATATTATAACCTCCACGAGTTGATTCAGCATACTTTGACCTTAATGTTGAACGGTACAATGTTTATAGCAAGCTACCACCCAATGTTACAAAATGACAAAATAGGGACAGCTGCCTTACGTTGGTTCTTTTCTATGAAGAGCTCATGTAATTTCTTTTCATCATTTTCAATTATTTTTTTGTCTTTTTTGTCTTTTTTCGGTGTCTTTCTTATAACAGGAACTTGCTCGGTTCTTTTTAAGTAATGGAATTTCTGCAATTTTTTTCCATCATTTTTAGTTATTTTTTCCCGTGACTTTTTTTTGTCTTGTTTCGGTGCCTTCCTTAGAACAGCGACAGTGGCTTGATGACTTTCTTAAAACAGTGATCTAATTATTTTCTTCCTCGCGATAAATATGTTGATACAATGATAAAGCACGGAACGCCAAAAGATGCACTTCAGTTATGGATCCTTGCAGCCGGCGTGTGACCACTGGGAAGACAATATATACCCCAAACAATACAAAATGCGCTCACAGAAAGAAACAACTTGAGAGATGAACTCAAGACTTCTACGGAGCAACAGAAGGTAATGATGGTCTGATAACGATGCATGTTTCTATTGCTTTGAATGCCCTTGTGTTATGGCTTTGGTGGACGATCGAAATATCATTAGGAAAATAGATTCCTCACACTATTGCAAAATTATTTAACATAAACATAATTGCATGGCTTCCTATCCAAAAAGGATTGATCTTTAAAGAGTGCATTGCAGGTTTGCTTATGATGGCTATAAACTAAAAAGCTGTTGTTTTTTCCTCCCCAACATTAGATAAAGATCAGTGCTCCACGAACAGAGTATCATGATGAGTCGTTCTAACACTGCACCGACTGTCCTGAGCTTGGAAAAAGGTCAAAAAAAAACTGAGTAGATGAAAAGGATCTGAATTCATTTAACTGCCAAAGGAACAACCAGCATTATTCAAAGCATCATCCAATGATCGGTCACCACTATGAATTAGCAGTTGCAATCACACGCAAAGCCAATTTGCTGCCTCAGAGATCTCCTCAAATAAGGCTTGACAGGCTGCTGAAAATTGCAGCTGGTTAACGTATGTGCTCAACACATTGGGTTGAAACCTCTAGAACTTAATTCTCTTGACCAAACCTTTGACTTGAGGTGGCTATAAGACATCTCTCTTTCTCTGGAGAATCTTGATCAGAAACATAAAAATCAATTTCCTCAACGGAATGCGATTCTTGGGCAACTTTTTTGGCTAACGCATCTCGGGCACTTGATTGAGTACTACTTTCTCCAATTTGGCATTCCGTGATGTTCTTGCTGGATTTAGAAATTTGCATTTTGGGTAACTGGGTATGTGGATTTTCTGCACTAAGGTTTCTGGTGAAAACAGGGTTGGGAAACAAAGCATTCCATGTTGTTCTTCGGCGACTAGCAGATGGATGATCACTGTCATCAGGGCTCTCACCTCCCGAAGCTTCATAACCGTCACTTGTAGACCTCCAGAGTTTGACACCTTTGGAGAAGGATAAGGGTGCCCCTGAAATTGCTGATTGCTTAAGTGATATGGATTCCCTGAACGGCTGAATATCAGGAGAGGTCAGGCTACTTTCAGGTGAAGATATTAGCGTACTTCCAGCAGGCATTGATGTATTAGCACAGAATGCATTTCTTGCTTCCATTTGCAAAGGAGCCAAACTGCCAGAAGTCTCTGACATTGTGTGTGCATTTACATCATCATATCCAGCATCATGTCCAGTTTTCATTGTCGTTTTTTGAGGGAATCTGGATAATGACCTGGACGATCTTGGTGCTATTGAATATCTGGGAGGGGACTGCTGTTGTCTATCCCTTCTGAAACTTTTCTTCCTGTGATGATGCCTAGATGGGTTCCCTGGGAAAGCTTCTCGATTGCCATCAAAACTACTGTCAGTTTCTTCAACCAGTGCAGTATCTTGTTGAGACACAGGTTGCAGTACTTTTGACTTTCTCCTGGCCTGAGCAGCCACTCTTGAGACCTCTTCACCATTCAATCGTGCCAACGTCCAAGGGCTAATTCTTACAGTAGTACTCTTCTGTCTGAATCTTCCACTCTTCATTCCCTTTCCGGACCTATTGCCTGCCTCAACTGAAGCCATGGAAGGTTCTGGTTGCAATACCGAGAACTACAAAAAACCACAAAACACAAATCAGGTTAAAGATGTTGTAAGCACAAGTCAATCCTGAATACCGAGCATGGTAAATTCTTTGTTGATTACCTGGTCTTCAAAAAGCAGCCTTGGAGGAGTGCACCATGCACCCCTATGCAAAGCATTGAAGGAACTGGCACTGCTCATCCCTGTTGCAGAGCTAATAGTAGACATTTGTGGGCTTTGCCCCCCTAAGGCCTGGTCCTGTTCCCTCATTGCAATTATGTAGTCGTATGTGCTAATTCCCTGAATTTATCCAAACAATTATTAAAGAATATTCCTGGGAAAAAATAAAACAAAAACATAATCATTTTACAAAAAAAAATAATAAGGTTTACCTTTTTCATCAGTAAAATATGAAAGAAGAAGAGTTGCCCAAGAGGAAGAGTAGCAATCATTGCTAGGAGCGTGCAACACGTCTGCAATAAATTTCATCGTGAAATTAAGCCCAAGCCTTTGCTGTAATGCAAATTCTGAACTAATATTCGACAAGGTTCAAGAAGAAACTTACAACTACTATAATGAAGGGCACCAGGGAGAAGCTGCTGCCTAACTTTGAGATTATCTCCACATGAAATCGACTCCGGTTCAGGAAACAGGATACAAGCACCGCAATACCTAAGGCCCACTGCAGAATAAGCTGCAACCCCAAGCCCAAGACGTACAAATGACGAAGACCTGTCAATAATCAAGCAAAATACAAAAAAACTAAATAAATGCTTAGTTCATCTATGCCTCACTCAATCTCCATACATGGCAGGGTGTAGAAAACATTTTTCAAAAATACAAAAGAAGGCATAGTTTGAAAACTATCAGCAAGTGTGCAACTTAGCATAACATGCACTGATACAGTAGGGGGGAGTATAAATGGACGTGTGCAACTTGGGTCCTAATACCATCTTAGGAAACTAGCAAGGCAAATGTAAGATGTAAGAGAAAATGTTAACTTACAAGAAGAAATGCTGATACCATCAGAACAAAAAAGCCCTTGTAATTCTTCCGACCTATGCAGTTATTCAGCCACTGTTCATGTACATGCAAACGTAAACACAATTTTAAGACTCAAGAGGTAGAGATAAATCAACTACGACAAGAAATACTATGGGTGAGAAAATACAATTTCAAAAAGCATGAGAAACTGAAATGTGCAAATTGCGATATTATATACCCGACAATGATGATCAAATCCATCAACGCATTTGTCACATACTCGGCAATGCTTACTGAGCTTAGAAACCTGTACGAAACCCAAAATGAGTCAATTTACACACCTTCGCCAACTCATGATGGAAATACACCAAAGGAACAAAATCAATAAGATATAACTGCTTCTTGTTTGTCAATAAAGAAGAATCCATGAAAATATTCTCGATTAATTACTTATGGGTAAAACTCGTTCGTTATTATTCTTTAGTTTAACTAATCAAGCAGGCTCGGAAGTTTAATTATTGTCCTTCATTAGTATCTATAGTTGACAGCATACAATATCTCATGGCCTGATTACTGCCACTTTTGCCAGGTTTTCATTGTTGAGAGTTTCTCCTACTGGACTTAAACGTTTGCTACCCTAACGTCTGGACGAATTTAGAAACAAAGTTAATAAGATTTCCCTTTAGACGTGAGCCCAATGGTGTCGTGAAGTCCCCGTGTTTTTGCAATTGGCCAAGTTTGAATCCCGGAAGGCTCTTTAAACCATTACAGAATAATAAAATCTTCCCGCAATATTGCCTACATTTTTTGTAAAAATTACTAGTTAAAGCCGTCGTCCTACATGGTCTTTACTGCTGAGGTTCAATTAGTAGGATACATCTTGGCTTCAAGATCTTATGGAAAAAAAATACCCGTCTCAATTCCCTGTTGCCATTTAAATTCTAGGACCTACATTCTTGTTCAAATAGCCAGTGAGATTAGCAGTGATGTAAAAAATTGAAGCAGGATAGATGAAATAGCAAGAAGCTATTGGTATACCGTGTGATAGAAGAATTTTTGCTAAGTTAAAGGAAAAGTTCTACAGAACTGCAACCAAACCTGTGATTCTTAATGTTACAAAATTGCTAATCTCAGGTAGTTGGAATGACGCTAGAATAATGATGGCAATTATAATCAAAATGTTATATAGCACTGTCAATAATCTCTGATAAGACGCCCTAATCATATAGGGTCAGATCTATTCCTAAGATCCCAATTGCAGCCGCGGTTCATCAGTCAAAAACAAGGGGCACGTTCTCAATATTTTTGTTCCATTTCATCATGTCAACCAATTTTAAATCTCACACATTTTCTCAACAACTTCAAATATACTTGCTGTCACATCATAGTCCAATTTGTAAAAATTTCCTTGTTGACTAACAGAGCATGAGAAATGCTAAATTCAGTAGTTGTCTAAATACCCTAAAATTGCACAATTTTGTAAATACAGACTGGACTACCAAACTTTCCCATTTGGTTATTTTCGGAGACTTTAAACCAGTGAACCATCTGGGATCATCTCGCGGTCATTAGGAAACTGTTCAAATCGAATCTTCCAAGTAAATGCTACTAATACAGCTGTGCACATGAAATGAACAAAAAGATCATATACAACTAGTTATTTTGCAAATTTTTAAAAAGTGGAAAGCAACATTGGCTAAAGATTATATAAACTGAATTTCAGTATTTGGCTACGGTACCTCGACTTCACATAAACTGCAATACAGCATCTCATCGTCAGGGGCTTCTTCTGTGAAATTCTTGTTTGGGTTTTTTAGAATGCAACTACAAATCCCAAACAACCTAAGTAACGGATTCCTAACAAGTTCGGTCTTCACATCCGAATTGAGAGATTCATTTTCATGACCATCATTCAGCCCTCCACCTTCTTCTGACTGAATCTTTCCCTCAGTCGATTCTCTGTTCGCATCACCAGTGGCAGTTGACGATCCAGGTAGAGGGTTCTTTGCAGCAGCAGTTTTCTTTTCAATTGCAGTTTTGCTGTACTTTTTGGATTTAAATACCCCTGCATCTCCAGGATCAGTTGCAGCACACCAAATGTACAGAGAGAATGCCAGAGCCACCTGAAAATACCAACACCGAATGTCTAACCCAATCTTGGCGATGTTCTATAGCACAAAACTGAAATGTTCAGAAAAACCATCTCAGTAAGACATTATCATGTTTATGTTTTGTCTGTTGCCCTTTTTGCATTGATTTAAATACTAAACTACATTTGTAGAAATTCACTGGAAGTATCCACGAATTTTCGTAAAGCTGAGCTCCACTCCAACACATGAGCAATATCAGGGCAACATTGGATTACGTCCGCCATATCATATGTTACAATCACATTGAATTTACAAGGAATTAAACTTGCACATACAGAATCGAAAATCCTCCGCTTCGAGAAATAATAACAGAAAGCGTTCTGGGTTTTAAATTGTGGCCGAGTCATGATTACACCTGCACGATAGCTCATTAACAAACAGAAAAAGGGCTCCTGCAAGTCATAATTACAGCCGTCCCAAATTTCACTCAATTGTGGCGTAAACCTCCGCTGCTATTCTGCTAAAAATAGGTATCTACATATGCTTTTATCAGAAGCCAAACTAAAACATACCCAGTTGTTGCATAAGATTAGGAAATGAGAAAGAGTTCACACCAGGGGAGAATAAAGACCGATAGCTAGGTACTGAAACAGCTTCTTCCCAACAAATGGAACAAAGAAAACATAATAAGCAAACGCCAGAGCAAGAAACACAGCAACAGCCACAACCTGCTCAATCAATCAAGACAAACCCAACAAAATTAGCCGACGATATAGCCTGCAAAATGCATGGAATCTCCTGCAGCCACATTTTGACATGAACACCCAGAAAGTAAAAACAATAATATCAAAGATTTAAAACCTCTTTGTCATACACAATAGCCGACCGATATAGCCTGCAAAATGCATGGAATCTCTTGCAGCCACATTTTAACATGAAAACCCAGCAAGTAAAAACAATAATATCAAAGATTTAAAACCTCTGTCATATACAATCAGACCAAACCAAACAAAATTAACAGTAACTTCAGGTTCATAACCAGCAAACGCATGCAATCTTCCCAAGTAAATCTCTTCACAAGGACATAGAATCCAAAATTAAAAAGGCAGTACAGCAATCATTAAAAAACTGTCCTCCTCCTACCATACCTGCAGAGGATGGTAAGGCAGCTCCCAACCGTGTCTTCTCATATTGACAGCTTAACCAGTGCCCCCAACAAAAACACAGCCACCAAAAACAAAAACCAGGAGCACAAGCGATGACTGATACTGCTCGTAGGATCCAGGTATTTGCAGGGGGAAAAACATGAATCAACAAAGGCAGAAAACAAAGCTTGAAGCAGCAAATCCAAGAAATGGAATCCACCTCATATCAAAGCACGTTTCTGAATCATTACTCCAGCAGCACATCCATGGCATCTCATCATCACAAAAACACTCACTGCCATCAAGAAAATAAAAACATACCCATCACTCACTCACTGTAAAAAACTTTCCTCAAGTAAGAAAAGCACCCACCTCTCTCCAATCTTCAAACAAAATCATTCGTTATCTGGCCCCATTACAGCAGCCAACCTGTCACATTATTCACTGCTTCGACTTCAAGTTTGCTTCATTCCATCCATCCCTGTTTGACCTAAGAAGAAGAAGAAAAAGAAAAGAAAAGCAAAGGAGGATAAAAAAGCTTTAGGAGAAACAGCAATCAAGATAGGAGCATATCACAGTGAAAGCCAGGCAGGAGGCAGGCCCACAAACTGTGAGAGAGAGAAGATATGACTTGCCCGCTATCATCTATCACCGAACAAACAAAATCAACACAACAACAGCATTACCAAATCACGTCTTCTGATCATCCCCACCACACAACCCACATCCTCCCTCCTTCCTCCGTTGCCAGAACCAGAACACAGTCTGGTCCTTCCATTTCCAGCCCCGGGACCCCAGAACAGTCCACAATCTCAAACAAAACAAACTCCGCCCTGCTGCTGCTGCTGTTGCTGCAAACCAAACAAAAGAAAAAAACCCCCCCACTGTCCTGTTTCAACTTCACATCAAACTTTTTTCCATGCAAAAACATTTACTGATCCTGTTCCTATTTCTGCAACTTCATTAGAGTTCTGACATGTCCGTGTTCCTGCCCTCTGATTCCGCATTCAATGCTGCCCACAAACCCAAATCCATCCTCTTGATCAGCCAGATTAGCCAAAGTAATCTGCCCATTAAAAAGCTGAAAAACGAAAGAAAGAAAAACCCAAAACTGTAAATCTCCTGCAAACTTTATAGACCCCCTACCTGCCTGCCTAAATTCCAAAGCGCAAATCTTGTGATCCTAAAGGATTACCCCTACACACACACACTCCAGACCTGCAAACCTGAGTTCAGTAAACTTGAGTTGCAATCCTATCTTGCAAATGATGTGCAGAACATATGACCCTGTTTGTGCAGCGTACCCCATTTATCGAACTTAAATCTGAGGTGTGAGAATGAATGTTCTTTTTCATGCGTTTTGTTTCTTGGAATTTCTTGGTAATTTTTTACGAGGCAGCGGTGAAATTTTATGTCCTCATGCAGACGACATAATAGTGCTGGCTGGATTTGGACTTTCATGGGTAGCTCTGCCTCCTCACGTTCAAGAAGAAGAACCAACTATAACTGGTCGTCTGTGGCTGATTGACATACAATAAACAACAAACATAAAAGCAAGACAAACCTTTTGGTAATGCATAGTATATTCGTTTTTATCGATGTTTGCCATGGATGACGCAGGCTGGCTTTGATTCCCCTATCTTTTTCACCGTCCTACTTTGGTGGGCAAAGTTAAAGTTATTATTCTTGGGTCTAGCAAAGGGCATATTATTATTTTTTTTGATGCACATCTCTCTAAGGTCAGTCTGCCATGATTACCGCAACATAAACCTGGTTCGTCCATTTGTTGGAGCTTTTTTGTTCTCACATACTGCATCTAGCTGATAATGCACTTGAGAATCTTAACCAATCAACTAACCTCCGTGATTTTGATTTTCCGCCACTGTAGATCCATTACAATTTTTAACACATTAATTTGTGCACCGTGTAGTATCCAAGCATTTTAATTGCAAGGCCCTCTTCTGCATTTTCAGTTTACGACGTTGCCATTAATGCTTCTCTGGCCAAATCTTGCAAGCTATGGTTTGAATGTTTGCTTACATCATGGCGTTCATTTTGGGTATCACAGTGATAATACAGTAGAAGTAGAGCATGAGGCACGGTGTCGTTTTGTTGACGATGGAACATATAAACCTTCAATTTCACTTCTAAAATTAGGACAGTGGTGCTTCCCAAAATTACTGGGGTCGATTTGGGTTGAAAATCAGAGATAGAAAGTCCTACAAACTTGACATAAACGTTATGAAAATCTATACAAAGATTATTGTTGCAGGATGAAATTTCGAATTTCAAGGTTTTAACACACATGCAAGGTTTTGACCAATTCCATGGCCACATTAAGCGCTTTCTGAAAATAAATGGTGAAATTTAAGTGTAAGCGTGTGCATCCTAACCAATTAACCTTCTCGTCATATGGTCGGTACCATACATAAATGTTCTATTAACCACATACATTATGGATAGCCATGCAAAACTCGCTTTCTTGCAAGATCCTGCCATACATAGAAACATTTGATTTCATGCAGGCTTCTCTGGAACAAGAAATTCAACGTGCCATTCCCTGTAAAATTCTCAGCCAACGATGCTTTATAATACCTTGCAGCCGGAGAGAAGACTTCATGCGGCAATCCATTTTTACATGGCGTTTACATTTGTCAACATACAGAAAGTTCAGACACCCAAATCCCTCGTATTAGAAGCTAAATTAACATGATGAATGTTGCGCATCCTGCAAGAACATCAAGCTCCCAAAAAAAGCAATGGATAGTAGAAGAAAAGCATATTTTGCAACAAGTAAAATCGTGGGAATTTTAAAAAAATTTGATTGTGCTTCTAGGGTGCCCCCTTAAATTGATACCCTATCAACAGCAAGTACTGAGACTGCCAGATTAAGAATCAAGGCAAAATAAGCCATGGTCAAACACAAGCAAACGATTGAAATTCTAGTAAATGGTTGGACCTATTAGAACTTTGTAATCTGACGAACAGGCTGGTAGAAATTCAAGATGGTAGACGAGGCTTCACTTTCAAGGTGAACTAAATAATTTTAACAGTAAAAAAACATTAAAAAAAACCGAGAGACATGTCGTTCAGAATATAGCTGTTACTCAACAAAAGGGAATTTTATTCAAAAAAAGAGGACACAATGAAACATCGGAGATCAATTGAGCTCCAAGGTTACATGTTTACCTAAGATAAAGGCAAAAGCATTTTATTCTGATCCTTGTATTTTTAAGTGGAAAACCTGGGTTTGAGCTGGGCACGGCCATTCGAGCCCACTCGAAGAAGTTAAGCTTTTCCCTCATCTACAGACCCTCCCTGGGCTTAGGTTGCCGCTTGTCGGATTAACATTATGACTCGGAGCGATAATCCTTTAAAAAACACATTTTTAAAAAGGACTAATTTAAAAAATAACAAACTTCCAAGCCATAGCTGGCTGTAAGAACAGAATAAGAATGAAAACAAACAAATCTGCATCTGAAGCTAAACATACTATCTACTTTCTAGGTGTTTGGCATCAACAAGCAAGCAGAAATTTCCCAATCTTTAATTTATTAATACTTCATTCATACCAAACATGAACAAATATTTGAACTTTCTAGAATGTCTGGCTTTCAATTCAGCAGACCAAAAATAAAGATCCTTTTAGGATCTTTCAAAAACAAATAACGCGTTTCATCAGCATCCATGCTACATTGTTTCAATCCTCAAGAGAATACGGCAGGTTAAACATGAGATGATGACAAGCTAATTTTGAACTCACACTGCATCCAAATGTAGTAGCAAACCTTCCAAAACTTTTCAAAAACGAATTTCTAGATAAACCTCAGACAATGACATAGCCTGCATCTTTTCCTTTTTTCATGTACTTCTCTAGGAGATCATTTCTTTCCTTCTCAAGTTCTTTTGCCAATTCAAGTTCCTCATTTAGGTGTTTTGATTTCATTTCCCCCCTCCTATTATCATGCAATCTAATCAGTTCCTGTCTTTCCCGTTCATATTCTTCTTTATCTTTGGAGCTCATTTCCATTAGGGCCTTCCTCCTCCCAATTTCCTTATCAATACTGCAAGGAAGCATAAAAATGTTAGAATTGGCCGTCACAAATAAGTAAAATATAAAATATTTTGAAAGAAAAGAAAACATTGGGCACAACGATAAACCAATAAAGAGAAAAATCAAAATAAGAAGAAACCGCATCAAACATTTAGCATTCGCATCGAAAGCCAGAATGAAATTTGACATAAAAAGGGTAAAACTATGCCAGCTTCCAAGGATCATTGCCAACGGTAAATTTTCCCATAAAAAACAATAAATATGCCACGCATTCAATAAAAATTAAATGATGATAATGCACACAACATAGAATGTATGAGTCCCCAACTGCGCCAACTGGGTGGCTACCGTTGCAATGATGTGTTTGCAAATCTCTCCCTAAAGGCATAAAAGGTGATTTCTGGGATATGGTGAGACAAATGCAAACAAATACAATTCCTAAGTAGCTGCTTAGACCACCACCTACATAACACATAAAAACTGCACTCCAATGATAAATGCTAAAAAGGACTCCAGCTAAACTTGTATTAAGGTTAGTGGAAACTGGAAACTGGAAATTTTTATTAAGTCCAGAAAATCACAAAGGATTTTTTGGACAGTTGCAAAACCTAAACATATTTTTGAAGAAAGTTAAAAACATCATTGATGTAATGCCGCAAGCAGATAAGGTCAATTTGAAAGAAAACAATTAGTAAATTACAATTAATAGTATAATTCATTCAAATGTGAGCCAAAGATGGGGCAAAATAAAAAGATATGTTCTTCATCTTCTATGCTTTGTTTACATAATTAAAAAGATAAGTTTTTCTTGTCAACTGAATAATGAACTTATATACATTTGAACACAAAAAAGGCACAGCAAGCACAGGAAAAGCACTCTAGCCCAAATCCACAAATCCAAAATCTTCTCAATCAATTATTTAGACATAAACCCCTCGAAATCACCTAATCCATGTTAGATAATTACCAAGTACATGGCAAGAATTCAAAGGATTACCCAAAACATGTATTTGTAAATTTATTTAAAACAATCTTGTTAACAACAACGTTCAACAGCAGGAAATTGAATCCCATACTTGAATGCAATTCATTCATTTAAAACAATGAATTTAAGTATAAGAATGTAATGAAGAAAAACAAGAAACCAAACAAATTTGTAAACAACATAGTAAGCTAGACATGATTAGAAAGGCGGTAAACGAAATACTGTTTAATTGTAATAAAGACATGCATTTTCATTGAAGAAATGGAATGAAACAACTTATTCCCTTAACATTTGTCAATTAATTTAGTTAAAATGCTAATCAATTTCATCCAATTTTGTTTGGCTTGATCAGAAAATTCGAAGCATTTAAATACCAAATTCCAAAGTGTCTGGCGCCAAAATTCAACAAAAAAAGGAAAAAAAAAACACGCCCTAGCACGTTTGGTGATAATAATAGGAAATAAAAATCCAACGTATCAGGAAATTTTCCTATCAACAATCTTAAAGAGCTGACATTGAAAATGAACCATCTTCAGTTATTATACAGAAAACAAGAAAATAAAGAAACAATGTATCATTGGGACACCTTCCCTTATGTCAATGATAGCACCGTTGGGATCGATCGAACAAAGCACAGTTTCAGCAGTTCTTTTATGAAACTTAACTTTTACTATAACAATTAGGATTAAACCTATGAACTTTGGCATATAAGGAAACAAACCATATCAAGATGCATTACACATGAAAACCATACATCTTACAACTGTATTAACAAATAAAACTTGTGAATTATCAAATGAGTGCACAACATAATGTATGAATACAATTTACGGATATATACAGCAAGCACTTACTTCATATGTTCCTCTTTATGATCACCATTTTGGAATCTTTGACACTTTGAAGCTTCAAGCTCACTGCAACTATGCATATTCGATGAATTGAAGCCTTCCCTAAGATTTTCCAATTCGAGTTCTTTCCTGGCTATCTGTTCATTTAGCTGCTCAATGTGTTGTCTGAATGATTGCTCCAGAAAATCCATCTACAGAAAACAATCAATTGTCACTAAGAACAACTAAAATGTAAGAGCACAGTGCTCCTAAAAAACAGCAAATTTGCTAGAACAAATTCCATCATGGGTGAACAAGAGAGAAGAATGTCAGCGTTCACATGAACAACTGATTCAAATTGCAACAAATCATGCTATTCTGGATGATAAAATATTGCCGCACCTCCCTTTTATGATCTTCATGTTGATCTGTGGCTCTTTCTCTTATGATCTTTACTTCTTCGTGTCTTATGCGCAATTGTGATTTCATACGTCCAAACGTCTCCTCCAGGGTCTTGCTGTAGTCTTCTTGCTTAGCAACTTCATTCTCTAGCAAATTAAGCTTTTGATTGTCCGCATCCATCTGTCTCATTGGCTCAACGACCATCTCATTGTATGACCTTATATCATACTTCAACCTTGTTTTCCCTTCAAAATTTAGTAAAATTTAGAAACACAAATTCTTAAGTGATTTGAAATTAAATCTTGAATTGTCGACATTAACAAATGTATTTTATCATACAACTTTCCGAGATACATGTTCTATCGTTGAAGGCGAAAATAACAACATTGATCATAAAGGTATCAAGACTTGTTCAGGAAAAGGAGTACAACGCATGACAGTAAATCAAACCTTTTGAATGCTGGTTAAAAACTTCCATGTCCGCTTTAGTAGCAAAGTAGCCATACAAGTTTCTTTTCCCTCCAGGGAGGAACAATACCGGCTGGCGTTCCCAATCGTCCCTACCTCTGCCTTCCCTTAAAAACTGTTTATGCAGGCGTTCGGCCTCCATGAAACCTATTGCCGATTCCTCAAAAATCAAAACACTCATACCACGATGACCCCTTGGTCCATAAGAATGTCTTGCCTTTGAGGCCTTGAAACCTTTAAAATATTCCAGAAGTTCTTTATTTCCCATTCCGATCCACTGGATCAAAAACAAAATAATACAAATTATTACAACACCATATATAATCATCGTTTTATTTCAGGCATATTAAAACGCATAGCCAAGCAAACTAAATTACAATATGGATCGAACAAAAGAACGGCGTTATTTTTTTCTTCAAGCATACAACAAATTTCAGTTCCCTCACTCTAGAAGAGGAAAATTTCAAACCTAGTAACAAAAGAGCAGAAGATTTTCTCAAGAAAATCTGAAAAACAGTTAGCACGAAGATCCAAAATCCCTTGGAATACGATCGAACGAATGTGATGCAATATTTATCGAACTCTTAACAACAAAAGATTCCGAAAACGAATGAAACATTCAACACTTAAGAATTCCACATGCCAGCGAGATAAGCATACCTTCTCATTGTCATCCTGATCAAGCTTTGTATTCTGGATCACAACCATTGGAGGCCATATAATCTGATGGTCGACCACAGTGTCCTGCAATCCTTTCCATTTGCCAAACACCTCTTCAGCAATAACGCACCCTGCACCTCTCCTCCTCAATTCCTCCTCCAAAGCCTCAGCAAGTTTCCGGTGAAGTTTGACTCGCTTCGTAGTTATAGTCTTGGCATGAGACAGAACCGGCTGCATGCCTCTGTACCAGTCTATAGCTCCGACTCCACCCTTGCAAGCCGGGCAGTGCCACTGTCTCTCTGGATCATTGACCTCCTGAATAGTCAAAGCAGCCAAAGATCCGAAGAAGTCCTTAAACCACTTGTTATTCTTCAGGGTCTCGTGACTCACATTGCTGGAATCAGAGTCGAAACCATCGCTGCTCAAATACTCCTCATCACTATCGAGATTGTCAATCTCGGTTTCGGCTTCGCTATCCACATCGCCCGCCTCGTTCGTCCTGTTCAAACGAGAAGGTTCCCCTGATGCCTCAAAAGGAAGAAGTAAGGATTTTAGATTGTCCCCCAAGGGGGCTTTCCTGTTATCTTCTACAGCAGTCTGCCCAACCCCTTTGCCAAAAGGATCGGTACTGCCGTTTCTGTTCCCCCACTGCCACCCGTTTGCAAGAGGTGGAGTAACCACCGCAGCAGTTCTAACAAAAGAAGGATCTTGATTTCCCTGCCATACCGGATTCAGGTTGCTGTTTCTTGGGGGGTTTGAAGCCTCCAGGTTAACGATCTTCTGCGGTGATCTTCTCTGCTGATCCCAGGCACTGTTTCCGCTGTCCCAATTACTAGCAGGAGGGCCAGAAGCCCAACGGCCATTGTTGCTGTTCGTGTTAGAAGGCAGACCCCGTCCCTTTCCATTTGCTGGAATGGAAGCCGATCTATCCAGGGGAAAGGCAACTATGGGTTTGCCTCTTCCAGCTGCGGCCTGGTTCTGAGCCTTGCCCTTACGGGACGTAGCCACCTCCCATCCATCTTCACCAATATTCGCCATTCCCGCAGTCACAGAAACGCACCACCAAAGAGAAACTGCAGAAATGCGTAGTAGGGCTGATGTGCAGTAATTCGTCTAAATAGGCAAAATTTTTCAAAAAACCATGAATCTGTAACACTCGCGTCGTCGTTACTTGCAACGTGGGTCCCAAACGGCAGGCGGAGACAGGGATTGTTGCCTCACAGGGAGCCTTTGCTTGCTGCTGGATATTTAAGTCCACTTTCCCAGCTACCCTGAAATTGCGGAAACACTAAATCAGATTAAATGCTCTAGGATAACCATTCCACCGGAATTATCGCGGTAGGAGAAACGGCTGACGGAGAGTTTCTTAAACTTCATAATTTACTGTCATCTCTGCAAATTGAAGATGTGACCTGAGATTTCCCTTGATTGCTGATCGGATTGCCACTGTTCACATCGTCGTCGTCGTCTCCTTGCTAAAGCTCTTACCGCACGGCGTGCGCACATGCACATTGTGCGGTTTTGTTCAGTTTTAATATCGGACAAAAAAATTTCAAAGGGTAGAGTAGCGAAATCAAAAATTTCAAAGGGTAGAGTAGCGAAACTGTGCGTTATGTGTGCGAGTTACAGAAATTAGGTAAAAATGAAATGGAAGAAAATTAAAGTTAATTTGGTAAATTTTTTTAATTCGCACACTATTTTATATTCAGCTCTTGTTTTTCAACTAACTCTAAAAAAACCATGGAAAACTAAACTAAATTTCCTGGTCAAAGATAGATAACTGCTAACAGTAAATGGCTTAGATTTGTATTAAAAATTAACCCAGAAGAAAAAAAATTCAAGTTTTTCCGCATGTATTTTAGTTTCCAGCAATTGAAGTTCCCGCCTCGTGTTAAGTCCATACATGGCTAAAATCGCACGGCTCTTTTTCTCATGTGCATTATGAACATTATAATAAATAACTTTAGATTAGCATTACATCGCATCGCACTCCACTACCAACATTATAATAAATAACTTTAGATTAGCATTGCATCGCATCGCACTCCACTACCATTTGCATAGGACGTTATCGTCTAATGAATCACATTACGCTATTAAATTTGTCTCAACCTCGTAAATGAAAACATATTTTTTTAATAATTTGTCCTTGGAAAAATATAATAAAAGATTAAACAAGGAACGCGCAACGGTGGTTCGGCGTAGAAAATGGGTTTTCCTTTGTTATTCCAACCCTCTCGCACTTGCCGGCACAGTGCAATGCCAGGCCCATGAAGGACACACCACGGCAGGGCAGTGGGCTCCATGGATGAACATGGAAGTGTTGAGGTGGAGTACGGATTCTGATCAAAGCCGGGACGAAACCTCCTTCATTAAAAGCTTAAGCGTGCTCGATGTAGCCATTTTCTCAGTGAAGGATAAAGGAGGGGTGGTGCAGCACGGACGCTAATCAAAACTGAGACACAGGCTAATGCTCGATCAAGTAATCTCCTCTTGTAAAGCGTAGTTATTTTCTCATGTAAAGCGTTTAGGGGCTCGTATTTCCAAACGAAAAAAACAATAAACAAAGACAAGATACATGGTAACTGGACATTTGGTAGGTTTGTGTTTAGACGCTAGATCCGGAGCATCGGTCAAAGATTTAAGCGTCTTTAAACAAAAAAACCAATGAGAATCGTATTTATCGAGCATGGAATCTTCCGACGCGTTGTCACTTGTTTCTTAGACCAGGCAATGCGGGGCTGGTAGCCCAATCCCTACTAACACACCATATTGAGCATTCGGAAACGGTTGACCTTCATTGCCCAGCGAAAACAGTGGCTCCCGCTCTAGATGGCTAAGATTAGGCGAAAAAGATAAATAAAAAATCTCAAAATCTTCCAACATTCTACGAAACGCCTACGTTGAGAATTTTAGGATTTAAAAACGTCAGTACAATGTAACCTAAACATACATCTTCGAAAAAATTCCAAAAGATGCAGCAGAGAAATCAATCGCAGAAAATCTACAACACGTATTCTAACATCATTTCAAAATAATAACCTTTCAAAACGTTTTTAACCATAAAATTCAGGAAAGATGAACATTCATCGACCATGTAAAAAATCTAGATAATAATCGTTCGAACAACTAGACATGGACTGATGCAGTGGCTCTTCGTTTTACCTGAAAGTCGTTTTATAACAGCTTCAAATGAAATGTTTCTGCAGCTTTTGAAGGGAAACTACGCGTCTCCAAACACCTGAACACCTCTCAAAACATCTTCCATGGGAAATCCAGACAAATTGAACATTCAACACTTAAATACCGTTAATCGGACCTTCAAAACCAAGCACAAATCACCGTTTCTCAAGCGTGCAGTACACGCACCTCCGGACGGCGTTAAAGCAGAAAGAGACGCATAAACGCTTGACGACCTTTCAAAAGCCTCTGCAAACAGTCCACAACCTTACAAGCGAAGACATCTATATTGGGCCAGCAAAATAGATGATATGACAATGTAAACATCGATGAACCTTGCAACAAAAGAAAAGTATCTTTGAACGCCAATAAAAAACAGCAAAGCACGTCAAGATAAAGCAAAACAACGTGGAAAGACGAAATAATGCACCAGAAACAACGCGGAAAGACGAAATAATGCACCAGAAACAACGCGGAAAGACGAAATAATGCACCAGAAACAACGCGGAAAAAGAAAATAAAGCAAAAAGCGACATCCACATCCACATCCACGGCAAATAAGCCAATAACAACCTCAAATCATATAGATAGAAGCCACTGTTCCATCCACCCACGCAGATTGACGAAATTCCACTCTGAAACCCTAGGAATGCAACAACAATGCTTAAGATATAATAATCGCAAAAGAGGCGAAGTTACCTCGTCCCACGGCCACGACTCTTAAAAGAAAGGCGAAAAAACAACCAAAAGCGGAATGGCAACACCAATGCTTAAAATGTGATCGTCATCGCAGAAGAAAAGACGAAGTTACCTCGTCCAACGGCCACGACTCTTGAGAAAGGAGCAAAAACAACCAAAAGCCGAATCCGGATTCGCAACCAAAACAAAGGAAATCCGGATTCGCGGCCGAAACAGCGTGGTCGTGTCGTTCCTGTTACTCCTTTGTTATTTAATAATAAGGTGCTCTGACGGGGCGCTGCAATTCGGAAATTTCGCAACCACGCGTTATTCTCGTGAAATCCGCAAAAGTCACGGATGATTTAACGGAAAAATAGTCTGTGCAAACGCAAATGCAGCTTGATTTCCATCCGTGTCTTTCAACTACCTCAATGTTTTTGACCTTTTACTGGTCTACTGAATATTTGTGATAATCATGTTTTGAAGGTACGATGCATGGTTAGAATTGTTGTTTTGTCACGCAATTATTGCTGTTTCCTCTTTCAAAGATGAAGATGTTAAATGTGAAAAGACTTATTAGATATTACGGTGTTGGACACTGTATAATAGTTTCATGGTGGAAAGATGGTGGAAATTATGGGAGTTTTTATATAGTTTCATGGTGGGAAAATGGTGGAAATTTTGGGACCTTTTGTCATTACATGGTAAAGTATTGAGTTCCTTTGTTAATTTGTATGTGCATTTAAATTGAATTGGACGAGAATTGGAAGAATCCCTAGGCGTCTTTTCTTGATGATAACAATGGCCATTTCATGCGATGCACATGGTTGAATTAAAGCTTTAATTGAACTTATAATTTCAAATTAATAGTTTTAGTCCCGGATTAACATTTCGTTGAATAGACAATGAAAACTTTCCTAATTGTATATACAATGAAAACTATCATATTACACTTATTGGTCATTGTGGTCATTGTGCAGTGAGGTGTTAGCCTATTGGTAAAACTTTTGATTTGGGAACTCCAAGTTATAGGTTTGATTTTAGTAGATAATACTAAGTTATAAAATTCTAATTTGATTATTTGTCTTATGGATAAATATTGTTTAAAAAATGTTAAAATATTTACTCTACGCTAAGTAATTAATTTCTTAATCTAGTATCATTAAAAAATGCTATAATATTGGCTATGTGCTAAGTAATTAATTTCTTAATCTATTATCATTAAAAAAATGTTAAAATCTTTGCTATGCACTAAGTAATTAATTTCTTAATCTAGTATCATACCACTAATTATCAACTATTAATGCTTAAGATTACGTCACACTTAAATCAATATTCACTATGAGAGAAGTAAAATCATGGAAAAGAATTACAAAGAAAATAATTAAGTTTGACAAAATATAAATTACAAGTAAAATGTTAAGAGTGATGCAACGTAAGAACAATAATCTTGAGTTAATTGTTGAATAAAATTACATGGGGCACATAACTCCTTCAAATAAGACCCTGACAATTATGCTCATACATACTACAATGGTTTACTAATAATACTACTCAACTTGAAATCATAAAGACAAACTAAGAGTTTTAGGATGATGGTTTTGAAAACTATCTTTCTTAAGTGATACAAGCATCCAAAGACCCACATCAACGCTAATCTGCTAATTCAATGTGGTTGTGCTATAGCCTCAAGGATTAATGAATCACTTCTAAATAATAACCCCCAAAACTACACATCATTCATCTCTAATTCAATTCAATTTCATTTCATGCATGATGAGTCATCGTCATTTGTCTGCATTGACAAGTGGTTTACTATGTTAATGCATACATGTCAATGCAGTGTCTTAAGTCACCTATATAAATGCATGCACCAACCACATTTATGACATCTAATCATTAGTTGCTAGCCAAACTCTTGCATTTTTATCTTCACTAAGTTAGAATATTTTTTAAGTGCCCGCAGCAAGAGTTGATAAGTGTACAAATCTTTATTTGAGCACACATGTACCTGATCACCTTAATGTGAATGACAATAAATATGAGCTTTCCTGATAAACCTTGTAGCATTTTGATGAGCAGCAAGGTACCCCTACGCTCAACCATATGAATTCGAGCGTGTACGCGCGATCCGGTCGAACTCCGCAGACGGTCTAGTTGTGGCACCTAGATAGTTAGATGTTAATCGCAATTCGCTGTGTTCCCACCTGGATTAGTATTTGCTTTGTCACGTATGGTTTAGTCCAGAGTGAGGTGTATGATGTGATTTCTAACACTACGCTACTCCTAAGGACAATGAGAAGTAATCTTGATTAAGCTAATGAGCAATATGAAGTAAAATCTAAACTAGCCTAGGTGCGATGAGCATCTGTCCTTAATCATCCGTATGCATCTTGGACTTCGTGTACTACATATGGGATTACCAAGTGCACATTACTCAAGCACTACTTGATATGCTACTAGGTTTCCACGTAGTGACACTTAAATGTTTGNCTCGTTTCGTATGGTTGAGTGTAGGGGTACCTTGCCACTCATCAACGCNTCCTATGTTATCGAGGTGAAGGGTTGAGAAACTAACTAACTCTAACTAATGAACTAAGTTTAAATTAACTAGCGTTAGCATCCATTCCCACTTACCGTACACACCCTGAACTGATGCAATCGCAGCTACCAAATGCTAATCGTTGCTGGGATCACCACGCGTAACGCATGTGCTCGAAGTGGTCGTACTGAGGCACCTAACTAGGAGGAAAGGATTGAGAGAATCTATCTAGCCTAAGTGCGATGAGCAGCCGATTCCTTGACCAACCGTACACATCTGGGACTACCACTGGGATTACCAAGCGCAGATCCTGAATACCCCACTAGGTTACCAAGTAGTCACACAAGATGCTCATAATCAAGTCGTACTCATACCACATGCGATGAGCAGCCGATTCCTTGACTATCCATACACATCCTTAGATGCTTGTAATTAAGTCGTACTCATATCGCATTCTAGGAGTTTAAGGGTGAGAGAGAAACAATAAATAAAATCCTATTCCACGCATTGCAAGGTTTATCCGGAAAGCTCGTATTTATTGCCGTACACAACTTGTGCTCAGGTACAATGTTGCTCGAATAAAGATCCATTCACTTTGGGACTCCTACTGCGGGCACATGGAAAATATTCTATCTTTGGAGTGATCAAACTACAAGAGTTTCCCTACTTCTAAACCAGGATGGCAAAACAAGGGAGTGCCGCCTCTTATTTATAGATATGGCGACGGACCGCGATATTGCGTGCGCGACATCGCAGGGGAAGACGCGATATCGTGGCCTATGCAAATCGCGTTTCATCATACCCCCATGACTAAATGAAAACTCGTCCTCGAGTTCCTTACAATAATATTAGGAAGGTATGGGATTATTGAGGGGAATGGAACTAATGGAATGACATGTGAATGGATCATCATTACAAGACTTGACAAAACTGGTGTTCATGATAACAAGGGTGAACACCTTATTACAATGACATCAGGCCTTTGTTGGCAGCTGAGAAAGAAAGAGAGAGAGAGAGAAGTGTTGCTGCTGCCAACGCCAAGATTGCGTCTTTTTTGTCCATCTGTAAGCATGCCATCGATCTTGCTCCTTGCATATCTGCTTCAACGTTGCTCCATTCCAAGTGTTTGCTCCA
>MNCI01000491.1:155347-205177 GCA_015680685.1 Gnetum montanum | reverse complement strand
CAAGACACAAGTTAGAAGTACTTGGACAATGAGATGAGAGGAATCGTAGAAGGGACTGCAAACATCGAGATGTGAGGTAAACAACTCTTGGCATAATGAATCCAAAGTGTTGTGTGTGACTAAAGTACCATTAGCCTTTTACTCCAAGATCAAAACCAAGTCCATACCTCTGATTAGTGACATCGCATTGTTTCATCCAATGATGGACAACCATAAGAGCACCATGATAGCAAGGCATACGATCACTTGCCATTTTGTCCAAGGGAGGAGTGATTTGGAATTTCTTTGCAACATATTCTTCTTTGGTCTTTTCTTTGATGTTTTCTTTTCTTTTCTTCTTTTCTTCTTCTAGCTGCTTTGGCACTTTGTCCTTTCCAACAGTGAATCAGAGAAGCCGACAACCTTCAAGCATGGGTGCATGTCTTTCTAGTGGAACCCTTAGAACAACATTGAGTTTCTTTATTGAGTGCCTTTATTACTCTTACTCCCTTTTTCGTTAGATCTACAAGGACCTTAGTACAACCAAGCTACATGATAGCACCTACAAATGTTACCAAAGAGAATCCACAAGTCCCCTTGATGTCACACCCTTTCCATTCTCTCTTAGTTCATCACTCTTCACTCTGGGCATAATGAGTACAAAGCTGCTTTAAGTTTTAATGATAAGAAGAATATCATCGTACCTAGAGTAGAACCTCTTATTAATAGAATGGGTGGGTGGATGGTGTGGGCTCACTGTCCAAATAACTAGCATCTTGTGACTCAATAACATAGAACAACACCTCAACTGACAAGTCACATGAGTATTTTATTCACAGATGAGATCACCCTCAAAAAGATAAAACAATAAATTAAAAGATGAAAAATTAGAAAACAAAAAATTGTAAAACCAAAGAAAAAAGAAAAACATTTACTAATTTTGCTTGTTAGAATGGGGGGTGTCCCCCATGACTAAACCTTTGATTATGGCGACAAGTAATAAATGGAAATTTTGGATCCATGCTTGTTGGAAATATTGGGGTTCGATCATATCCAAACCATTGGGTGTCTTTTGATGGGGTGGTAGGAATGTACCCAAATTGGGGTTCACACACTTAATTAAAGTAGGCATAGTGGGGCAAATTATAAGATATGGTCATGTGATAAGAGGCTAACCCACTATGGCACCCATGACCATAAGACGGTATGCAAGGATTGACATGTTTCCCCATGTTGTTATATTCATTGGGTTGCATGGTTGTTGGAGTATTGATTGGTGGCCTGGATAAGGTAATAGGAGGCATTGATTTTGAAGAGGAAGGTGCATCACATTGTTGGGCTTGTGCTGAGTTGGAGGATGCAGTGGTTTCAGAACCATGCTATCTCTTTCTACGGCCATGCCTAAAGAAAGGATGTTTCTGACATTGTGAAGGAATCCCACTACTATTGATAGTAGTAGCACAAGTGATGTTCATTGGTTGGTGCTGTGGTGTCAAAACTTCTGATACAACTGGTGGTAATGTAGAAGGAGGTGGAGGATGAGAATATTGAGAGTAAGAAGGAGTGAAAAAGAAAATGAGGTGGTGATCTCGTAGGAGGGCATTGGCTGATGATACTCGGGAGAGTGATAATGATGAGGTGAAGTAGAAGACGTTGATCCAGTTGGAGAAACAGGGTGTTGAACATAATAAGCACTTGGTCTCGGGTGATACGAAGGGTGTGGCCAATTTGGTGATAGCCTCCCCCATGACTGGGGGTTTTGCCACTGCGGTTGAGTACAGTACTGAGGCTAGTGAGAATTTTCCCATGGATAGTATGATGAGTTGTGAAATTGCCCATAAAGTTGTGGGAAAGGGATGCACCCAACCATGTACTTCTATACAAAATCTGGATGTAACATTCTTCCCCAATGCTCATGTAGATGTGACAATATTGGGCATTAGCCTCTTGGGTGATCCTATAGGCAACCATTGCATTGATGCTTATGTTTTGTAGTTGAGCCCCTATCCTCATTTTCTTCAGCCCTTTGTTCTAATTGTCAAATGGTGTTCTATCATGTTTCTAGGTTTGGTATTCTCTGTTTGTTTTGGTCATCAAAGTTATCTTGTGTGGGTCTCCCTCTAATAATGTCTGCATATTCTCTACATTTTTTATGTACCCACTCCATCATCTTGTTGATCTTTGCCTCAATTTCATCTAGTGATTTTAGTATTGGCAAAGGTAGAAATGGTTTCACCTCCTCAAGGTGAATTGATTTATCCTCTTTATGATTATGGACCTTTGTTACTTCAAGAGTTTGGTCTTGTTGAGATTTTTCAACATTCTCCCATTTGGCTATTTCTTCTTCTTCTTTTGCTACCTGCTTAATAAGTTCTTGGAATTGATGGGTTCATAATTCATATAGTTGACTTGGGGCATACATCCCTACGGTCTCCCTTGTTTCATTATAGAGCCCATCCATGATGTGATACATTAGCCTTTCCTCGAAGAACCCATGGCCTGGGCAATTATTTAACAATGAATAATATCTTTCCAAGGTCGTGTCCAAGGGGCCATGTTGCCCTTGTTTTCACTCTTGGATTTGTCTCCTCAAGGTTGACACTCTTGCATAGGTTTGATATCTTTCATTGAAGAGTTTTATCATTGTTGGCCAATGTCAAATTGATTTTGGTTTTAAGGACCTATACCATACTTTTGCTTGGCTAACGAGTGTCATAGGAAAGAGCTTAAGTTTTTGCCACTCATTTTCAATATTGTTCCATGCACAAGCATCATAGAAGGCTTGTAAATGATGTTGTGGATCTAAATTGTAGCCTCCTGAAAACTTGGGAAAGTTGTTTAAGTCAAGCTTGGGTAGAAAACTTTCCTTACAATTCCTATGGGATATTTGAATAGCCTCTGTTATATGCATTAGGCTCTTAGTGGCCAGTAGGGGTTCATCGTCACTAAGTAGGTTGTGAGTTTGTGAGTTGGGACGATATTGTCTTTATTCATGTTGGCGTTGTTGATTTTGCCCATGGGTTTGATTTTTATTTCTACATTGACCCCTTGAGAAATAGTCATCCATGTCACAACTCGATGTTGAAGGAGTAGAGAAAGAGAGGGAACTGAAAAACTTGTCATGACTGTTGTAAGTTTTCCAATCATCCCTTGATGTTCTGTTGATACCCATTGAGAAGGTCCTAGGCCTTATGGGCCCCCTCATTTTAGGGGATGTCCCATCTTCACTAGGGGTGTCTAAGTTGGATGACAAAAGTCCTTGAGTATTGTTGGGGTGTCTATGAACATATGAAACTTTTGCATAAGATTGAGTACTCGAAACTTCTTCGTTGGTTCTCCAATGAATTGCCTCGCTAAATGTTGTGTTATCGCTATCTTGTGAAAGAAACATTCTTGTGAATTGTGTGTGACTTAATTGAATTTAATTTCTTTGTCTAAAAGATATATCGTTAATACCCTGTTACAATGATCTTGTATGATATAACTAATCTAGATAACTAGCATCGTCCTCGGCAATGGTGCCAATGATGAGCAGCAAGGTACCCCTACACTCAACCATACGAAATGATCATGTACGCGCGATCCGATTGAACTCTATGGATGGACTAGTTGTGGCACCTAGATAGTTATATGTTGATCACAGTTCACTTTCTTCCCACCTGGACAAGTATTTGCTTTGTCACGTATGGTTTAGTCCAGAGTGAGGTGTATGATGTGATTTCTAACACTATGCTACTCCTAAGGACAATGAGAAATAATCTTGATTAAGCTAATGAGTAATATGAAGTCAAATCTAAGCTAGCCTAAGTGCGATGAGCATTTGTCCTTAATCATCTGTACGCATCTTGGACTTCGTGTACTACATCTGGGATTACCAAGCGCACATTACTTGAGCACTACTTAATACGCTACTAGGTTTCCACGTAGTGACAATAGGAATAGTAAATGACGATAAAAGAAATATTAACTAAGAAAATAATAATAAATAATAAATAATTAACAATTAAAAACTAAGTGAATGCTACAATGATGGAGTAATCTCGATCTTTACTGCTGATCATGTGCATGTCCAAGTACGACACACTTAAACAAAGGCTCCGTACAATTACAAGCATCACACTGTGGGCATGCACTTGGAAAAGAATTGAAAGCTAACTAAAAACTAACAAAAAGACTCAACCTAAAGAATTACTAGCCAAAGACTCCTCCCCATGCGCCTAAGTGCTATATTTATAGGTTAACACAAGAATCACGATATTGTGTATACGATATCATATCCAGGTTGAGATATCGGGGCCTGGCAAACCACAATTCATCACATTTGGACTTAGCTTAATGTTTACTTTATGCATTTATTATTCACGCAATTTAATTTAATTATGCTTTTAAGTTATTAATTCATATGATTAATTAATGCACATAAGTATACTACTCAACTTGAAATCATAAAGACAAACTAAGAGTTTTAGGATGATGGTTTTGAAAACTATCTTTCTTGATTGATACAGGCATCCAAAGACCCACGTCAACGCTAATTTGCTAACTCAATGTGGCTATGCTATAGCCTTAAAGATTAATGAATCACTTTTAAATAATAACCCCCAAAACTACACATCATTCATCTCCAATTCAATTCAATTTCATGCATGATGAGTCATAGTCGTTTGTCTGCGTTAACGCATATGTGTTATGCAGTGTCTTAAGTCACCTATATAAATGAGTGTATCAACCACATTAATGACATCCAATCATTAGTTGCTAGCCAAACTCTTGCATTTTTGTCTTCATTGAGTTAGTATATTTTTTAAGTGCCTGCAGTAGGAGTTGAGAAGTGTACAGATCTTTATTCGAGCACCCATGTACCTAAGCACCTCAATGTGAATGACAATAAAGCTAAGATTTCTTAATAAACCTTGCAGCTTTTGGACTTAGCTTAATTTTTACTTTATGCATGTATTATTTATGCAATTTACTTTAATGCTTTTAACTTATTAATTCATATGATTAATTAATGCACATAAGTACAACCACTTTGAGCATACATTAACACTTGGGTAATCCTAGTAGTGCCTAATGCTTGGTAACCTACTCGCGTTGCAACATGTTTAGCATGTGTATGGAAAGTGGGAGTGGATGCTTATGTTATGATTAGTTAGTTGTTAGATTAATTAATCATTTAACTACTTTATCTTCAACACTTAGGTGAATTAATTAAAAACACAAAATGATAAAAATCATGTACCTCAGTTACACTCAACCATACCTTTGCACTTCACAAGTGAAACTGAGAAGACAACAATCACGTCCATTAAATTCACTACATAGACCTAGTGTACTTAGAGAGCTAAAGTGTGCAGAATTCGATTAGAACGCTTAGTGAATGTTAGTAATGCGTATGGTTGAGCATAAGGACTACCAACTGTTCATCATTAGCACCATTTGCTAAGGACTTTAGTTAGCTACACGTGCTACCTAGGAGGTAGTGAGATTATATTATGATGTTATAACAAACCTAAAAGTCAATATCATTAAGAAAAATAACAACAACAACAAAAGCATACTGTATTTCTTCCAATCTATATGGCTTCTTCTCACAGGGGAGATTCTCCACTACCATACGAAGGTGGTTCCAATTAGCAAAAATGTGACAAGCTAGAACCACCTGTGCCCCAATAATGCAAAGTAGTTTATACTCATGTAGATGAGTATGTTCCAAACTTCACCTTCATCCTACACTAGGATGAACATATGTGGTGGAGGAACATGGAGAGCAACATTATGTTGTTGCTCGATCAATCAATTCCTATGATGCTTCTCCACACTCTCGTGAAATTGGGCTTGTAGGGGCTTAATGTAGAATATGTTGTGTAGGACCATGACTATCGAGATTACCATCCCGCTAAGGCACAACGGAGGAAAGATCAGCAATAAGAGGCTCGCTACAAGACATCAAAGGGGAAATGGTTCACAAACCCTTTACTCTTGTTGGGCCAAAAGGAAGGAGAGGATCCCTTCTCTGGGGTTTCTCAATACACTGATCCTCCTCCTCTTTTTTTTGATGAAGGGGACCCTAACCAAAATTTACAGTCCATTATGAACAACCCTAGTTTGGGGAAGAATAGGTTCCATGCCCATGGGTTCTCTAAAGGAGGGAGTTAAGGCAAGAACCTGAACAAGCACCATAATAAAGAAAAACATGCTAATCATAGTGATGACCAACAAAGAGGGAATAGTAGGCACCATTTTGGTGCTAGTCCTCCTTCCTCTTTGCCTTAATTGTCCTTATCTTCTTCCTTCTCTAGCTCCAATCGAGGCTTAAGAGGATGAGACTATGATGGAGATGATCGACGGGACAAAGATGATCACAAGCCCCATTGGATCAATAGAGACCAGGGTATTGGACAATCAAGGGAGGTTCCCACTACAAAAGAAGGAATAACATAGGACATCATAGGCATCATGGCCATCATAGGGGCTCTGACTATGATGAGCCTTTGCTTGCAACCAGAAACATGCTAAACATTGTAGAGGCCATGAGAATTCTAACAAGGCACATGAAAGATAGTTGGTTCAAATGGCTGGATATGAATAATATTTCAAAGTTTGAAGGTGGGGGGGGGGTACAATTTTCATTCACAAAATCATCTCCAAGTCTTTCACGATGCTTGTGCCTTACAGAACATTGAAAATGAATGGTAAAAATTAAAGCTATTCCCTAGGACACTCATCAAGGAGGTTAAAAGCTAGTATTGGTTCTTAGAATTGGAATCAATTAGACAATGGAGTACGATGCTTAAACTCTTCAATGATAATTATCAAACATACTCCTAAGTGTCTAATTTGAGGAAGCAGATCTAAGGGTGGAGACAAGGAACTCATGAATCCTTGGATGTGGCCATGGGCAAATATTACTCTCTATTGCATAAGTGCCTAGGTCATGGTTTTTCTTAAATGGAGTAGCTCTGCCATATCATAGATGGGCTCAAAATAGAAATAAGGAGAACTCTTGGGGTCTATTCTCAAGGAAGACTTTTAGAATTGAGAGTTCATAAGATCCGAAGGCTGATTAAGCAAGTGGCCAAAGAAGAAGATGAGTTGAGGAAAAGGGAAAGTGTAGAGGGGTAGAACTAGGACCCTTCCATCTGTAAACGGAAGGTCCAATTTTATGATAATGAGAAAGAGGCAACACTTGATGAAGTGGTGTAATGTAAGACCTTATCCATACAAAAATCTATTTTTGAATTATTTGCCAAGGTAGAAAAAATGTGAGATTCTTTAGATGAGAAGTTCTAAACTACCCTTAGAATTGTAGAAAGTCCAAAAAGCAAGGTAGCAATCGTGATTGAAAGAGGATGAAGAAAGCTGAATGTATCCATCAGAGGTTTAAGGGCAAAGCTACTATTGTTGAAGAGGTTGTGGAGTTTGAAACAGATAATGATGGTGGGTGTGACATCAGCCAATACGAGCATCCTAAGGAATGTTGCCTTGTTATGTCACACTTGTAGGAGTCTGGAGTGTACACATTGGTGAGAAGGCAAGCACCTAGGAGGTTGCCTTATCCTCAAGGCAACTACAGGCAATTCCATCCATAACAAGCATACTATCCAAGTGGAGTTCCACCCCAACCTCATGAGCAGTACCAGTAGTGGTAGCACCCACAGTCATTGGGGATGTCACCATCAAGGTAACAATATCCTTATCAATAGCTAGATCCATATGGGTACTATGTTCAATAGCCAATTTCTTCGCATGACTCTTCCATTCATGCCTCTTTTCAACACCACTACTACCCTTCTAAGTATTACAAAGCTCAATCTCCAAGAGGGGAATCCACATTTCGTTATTACCCTCCTCATTCTTCTACACTTGTATGTTCTCCCTCAACTCAGTTACCACCAACTCCATCCATGTAGGGTGAAATTCCTACCCAGCTACAGCAAAGAAATGCCATAAGGGCTACTAACTTACAACCAGCTCTCTAGCTAACTAGTTTGGAGAATAAGCACTAAAAAAGACCTTTCTTCTGAACCAATAGTCCTTCTAAGCCCTCATAGATACCTACAGCTAATGATCCTACTTCTCCTTCATCCTATGTAATACCATTTGAGATCCCTTCAAATCAAATGCCTCCCAAAGTGCATACTGTAATGTTGACCCATGTAATCACTATTTGGATAAAGGCTAGCCACCTTCCCAAGACAAGATTAGATCCTAGGAGTTCCCTAATTTACTTGCAAATTGTTGAGAGTGAGCCATGCATGGCTCTTCTAGGCTCAAGTTCTAGTGTGAATTTGATTTCCCATGAAATGTATAAAGCCTAGAACCTGCCTTCTCTCAAGAAAGTAACATTCATCTTGAATTGGTAGATCAGTCCATCACTGTTCCCTTGGGATTGGTGGAGGACATTATGATCATTATCTATGGGTGGTCATATCCTGCTAATTTCCTAGTGATTAGAGTGGATAACTGTAAGGGGGACTTCCTAATCATCATGGGAAGGGCTTGGCTGAATACAATAGATGCACAATTACAAATTAGAGACCACTCCTTGGAAATTTCCAAGGAAAATGATTTTGGAAAGATTCAGAGGAAGCATGTTCCATGCATCACATACAGTGACATAGGGTGTCATTACGTGCAAAAATTATGATATGTAAAATGTACAATAATCATAGCATGCAGGTAGTGTTCAAATATGTATAAAATTCAAAAGTGCCTATATGTAGTAGTGACAAAATAGAAGGACACCCAATGGCTAACAATTGATCCTGAAAGTACCTCAACTTTGTGCATGGAACACACTGAGAGCCTTACATGTGCCTACATCGAAGGCATGGATGAGATGGAGCACATCCATAACCAACTCTTTGATGAACTTGATGACACTAATTGGGGAGAGTTGGAGATCTTTGAAAGTTTTAAACATGAGCCCCTTGAGTTAAAAACTCTATTAGCTAGAATGGAATATGATTTTTTGAGAAATAGCAAGCCAATTATTATCAATGCCAACTTTGCTCTTGCATAGAAAAAGAAGCTATTGGATGTGGTCATCAAATGGCCAATAGTCTTTGCTTGGTCATATCCTAAACTCATTGGAATTAATTCTAAGATATGCTAGCATTACATCTACATAGGTAATCATAGTGGTGGTTGAATCCCAAATTAAAGTAGATCGTGAAAGAGGAGATTAAACAACTCCTCAAGATGGGGTTCAACTATTTCATTATGAATAGCAGGTGGGTTAGCTCACTTGTGATAGTACTAAAGAAAGGTGGCAAATGGAGGATTTGCATTGGCTTTAGGCTGTTGAATCTAGCAACATACAAGGCTCACTTTCCATTTCCATTCGTGGACTAGGTGTTGGACACCATTTCTAGGCAATGCTACCATAGCTTTTTGGATGGATATAGTGGTTATAACTAAATCCAACTAACATTAGAGGATCAAGACAAAACCACATTCATAAGTTCCTAGGGGACTTTCTCATATAGAAAGATGTTGTTTGGCCTATGCAATGCCCCTACCACATTCTAATGCCTTGTCCTAAGCATTTTCCAACAACAAATTGGTAGCGGGGTGGAAGTCTTCATGGATGACCTCTCCACTTATGGGGCTACATTTGAGTAAGCCCTAGACTATCTGAAGTAAGTGGTGAAAAGGTGCGTAGAGATAGACCTTAGGCTCAACTAGTAGAAAAGCCACTTGATAGTCCAAGAAGGCATTATGTTGGGGCATAGAATTTCAGAATAAGGGATAGAGGTGGATCCTCAAAAATAAGGGTCATCTAAGGAATTACTTGATAGCCTAAAATAGTTAAAGATATGAGGCCATTTTTTGGCCACACTAGCTACTACTGGCGCTTCACTATGAATTTCTCTAAGATCACCAAACTATTTGTGAAGTTGACAAAGAAGGATGCTCCATTTGTCTGGACCAAGGAATGCAAGGGTGCATTCCAGCAACTCAAGCAAAAGCTCATAGACACTCCAATTCTTTGAGCACCTAATTAGTTCAAGCCCTTTTACATCATGATGGATGCATCCAATTATGTCTTGAAAGCCATGCTTACATAAGTGGATGATCAAAAATGTCCTTGCTACATACATTATGCATGTAGAAACATTGTGGGTGTATAGCTAAACTACATCACAATAGAGAAAGAATTGATGGTAATTGTGTTCGCTTTGGAAAAATACAAGTACTATGTGCTTGGGTATAAGGTGTTATGCACATAGACCATTGTGCAATTTGATTCTTGATGGATAAGCCAATGGTAAGCCCCTGTGTCATATGGTGGCTGATGATCCTGTTGGAATTCAATCTCACTATGGTTGATTGAAAGGGAACTGAGAATGTGGTTGTTGACCACTTATCTTGGTTGAGATGGGACAACAAAGAGGAGGAGAGCCCATTTTCAGATTAGTTTCCTAATGAAATCCTCTTTGTTAGGGCCATAATTAGACGAGTGCCCACTAAACCTAACTAGTACGATGACATTCTCACTTATCTTATGACTTAGGAGATGCCACAGGAGGAGGGTAGTAGGAAGAAATAATAGTTTCTTCACCAGGCCAAACACTTCATAGAAATCAATAGACACCTTTACAAGATGTGTGTTGATGGCCTAGTTTGATGGTGCATATTTAATGTTGATCAATTGCACATGCTCCAAGACACTCATGAAGGTCCTAGTGGGGGCCACTATGTTGGAAGATGCATGGTCATTAAAATCCCCATGGCAGGGTATTGTTGGCCAACACTTTTCACAAATGTTCACCACTTCATTTGCTGTGATAAATGCTACCAACATGATGGTGAAATGACTATTCACATGGAGGGGCCTCAGTAGTGGATCCAACCATTGGAGTCCTTCAATATTTGGGGCATTGACTTCATGGATTACATCACTTCCATGTTGAATGGAAAGGCATAAATCATAGTTGCTATTGACTATTGTGCAAAATGGATGAAAGTTGTAGCTGTCATTAATTGCACATCTTTTACGGTTGCTTTGTTTGTATAAAAATATGTTGTAAATGGGTTTGGGATGCCATGTGCACTTATTTGTGATAATGGAACTTATTTTACAGGCATTCGCTTTCGAAATCTCATGCAACACGTGGGGGTTAAACATAAATTAACAACACCCTACCACCCATAAGCCAATGGTTAAGTAGAGTTTATAAATACGCAAGTCACAAAAATACTAACTCGAACCATTAGTAAATATAGGAGGGGTTGGAACACAAAACTCAACGATGCCCTTTAGGCTTATCGCTTCACTTGGAAACTTCCTATTGCCTACTCTCCTTATAAGCTTGTGTACAAGAAATTACCAACACTTCTAATCTAAACGAAGCTTTGTACACTATTAACAACCTGTGACCTTGACCATGACCTAAGTCTAGCACAAAAAGAAAGATTAATGGACCCAAACTTACTAGATGAGAACTAATTAGTGGCCCTGTCATCTAATGAAGTACACAAGGCATTCAACAAGCAACGACATGATCTTAGAATCAAGAAAGTGAAATTTCAACTAGGAGATAGGATCCTATACTAGAATCCCACACACATACCATGAAGAACTAAGTTCTAGACATTATGTAAGGGGCCTTACATTATCTATGAAACCTTTTATTCTAGGGCCATGTTATTATACAAACCTGAAATCCTAAAAAAAAAGTTACTGGTCAATGTGCAACAATTTAAAACTTTCCATGAACCTAAGAGAGCCAGTTATCAAAGCACTTCAATGGATGGATATGTGTGCTTAATTTTTCAAATCTCGTCATTCCAATTTAGTCATGGGGGAGATGGCCATCCATGCTGATCAAACATGTGGCTCCTCAGTTTTTCACTTTTTTGTTTTACACTATTTTTAGTATATTTTTCCTTGTCTTGAATATTCTACACTTTCTTCTATATTCTACTTTATTTGGTTTGGATTTCTTTTATGCTTTTTGATGAGCAGTGAAGGTGTACCCCTATGCCCAACCATATGAATCACAAAGTGTTTATGTGCAATTCGGTTGAATTCTATTGACTCTCTAGTTTTTGGTGCACTAGTCTTATAGGAAGTGAATCTTGCCCTAAGGTTGTTCATTGTCTTTCCAATTACACTTATGAAGTACAAAGGTATGGTTAAGTGTAATTAAGGCATATAATTTTTATCATTTTGCATTTTATGGTTTTAATGCTTAAAGAGAGAGATGAAGTAATTTAATGACTAATTTAATTTAACTAACTAACTGGTCTCTAGCTAGTCTTAAGATAAGCATCTAGTCCCACTTTTTGTACACATCCTGAACCCATGTATCTATTGCTAGGTTACCAAGCACTATGCTACTAAGCGCATCAAGAAATAACGCTACTAGGATTACCAAGCAAATACGTGTTTACACTTGAAGCAGTCATACTTATGTACTTAATCTATTTAGCTTAATTAATTAAAGTCTAATTTAGCTTAGTTGATTGAATATTTAAGAGAAATAATGAATGCATANCCATACACTCAATGACTCTTGCTATGGGCACTCAAGAAAATATTCTAACTTTCAAATGTAAAAACTGTAAGAGCTATGTTGTTACTTTGACTTCTCATGCATAAACACAGCTAGGGAGCTCTTATATATAGTTTTTTCTTTAGGGCTATGTCGATGGGACCCCATCAATGTAGCAACTGCTACATCGATGCAACCCCATCGACGAGGCAACACAACATAAACAGGGGCCCGTTGATAAGGTTGCATCAATGGGGACTTGTCAATGTAACACTTTGATGCTCATCATACCCCCATGATTGAATGAAAACTCGTTCTCAAGTTCTTTTACAAAATTGGGAAGGTATGGGATTATTAATTGACTCTTAACAAATAAATGACTTGACAAAACTAAGTTCTCGAGTGTACGAATCAGTAAATTAAAAAAATTATGGTGTTCATGACATAAAATTGAACACCATGACATGACTACACAGAAATTGGATAACACTTCCTTTGATGACATGAAGGTGGTGGAGAAGATCAAACAATCTTAGGTGGTGGTGGCTCTTGAAATTTTGAAGGACCTTCGCCAGCTTCAGACATGTGTGGTAGTTGAGGTGGTTGTGGTTATCCTAATGCAGTTGCAACCTTTGATGGAAGGCGAAAGGCATTAAGCAATGCCTTCATCTTCTCCTCCTTACTCCAGGGATCATTCATAGTCTATGTGGTGTCACCAATGTGGGCTAGAATGGGGATTTCCCATGGATAGGGAATTATCTGGAACATTTCCTTTACATTAACAAACTAGGCAACAAACTATTTGCATTTGATGTTGAATGCCCTGACTACATTCTGTAGCTCCTAGTAGTCATTCATCCTCCTAACTAGGTTCTTGGTAGTTGGTCATTGATCAGTGAATCGTGCCTTGAGAACTTTGAATTCAGTGTTAACCACCACAATTTTGTTCTTAATGTTCTTATGGTGCTTGAACTTAGCCTCGTATAGCAAGTACAAGGTAGGCACCTATTTCTCAAGCTCTAACCATGACCGTCTGATAGTCAACATGGCTAGGTTTGCATAACAGAGATTGACTAGCTCCATGTACTGCATCATCTCCTCGATTTGCAACTCCTTCATGTAGATTTCCACTTTGTTGTAGGCGTTTATCCCATCAACGATGGGTTGCCAAACTTCTTTGCCTTGCTGAAGTTGTTGGAGGGCTTCATTTGCTTTTGTCATTGCCAACTAAATGTGTTTTTCATTTACTTCATTTTGCAGGCTGAATTGCTCTTGATAATGGTCCTTGATTCTCTCAAATTTGAGAGCCTCCAATTTCCAAGCAGCTACCTCAATAACAATTTTCTAGTGAATGGCACACACCTCCTTCATGAAGAGATTCCTGTTCTCTACTACCAATCTCCTCAGTTCTATGTTTTCTCTTGCCAGTTACTCTTGTTGTTAATGGATGAAGTTAGTTAATTGTTGCTTATGTGCATCAACATTTTAGAAGTAATGGTTCTCTATGGTCAATTGGACATTCTCTTGGTGGGTTTGATCAAAGGCCTTCTAAATCTTGTGCCAAGTGCCCTCTACCTAGGTTTAATAGAACACCATCATTTCCATTGCACCCTCAATCCCTTTGAGCTTGGTCTGAAGTTGTTCCATAGCTTCATCTCTTATTAGTTCCAGGTTGAGAAATGTGGGATCAACAATCTAGGCTCCTAATTTAGTAACTTCTACAATCAAGCATTTGCTTAGTTATTTGATTATTTTTAGTTTCCCCTCTAAGATTATGTTCTTGCTCCTTACCTCTAGCAACTTCGAATGGGTTGTAGTAATGTGTTTCAGAAGGTCAAAGACATCTAAAAGCAATTGCCTAGTTTCCACCAGTTGGTCCAATAGTTCCTCATGTTGTGCTACATTTATTTTATTGCTTATGGTCCTTGCAGATGTCTGCACATCTCTAATTGTAGTGATGTCCAGTGCAAATGCCATAGGTGCATTGAGAGTCTTGACAATATGATTAGCGACCACTTCTATTGATGTCTCTTGCCCTTAGTGTTACATCACCAATACAGTTGCCCCTTCACCCTCCTCCAAGGGCACCGAGAAGGTCACAACATTCCTAGAGATTTTTGTGAGTGATTGTTGTTCTGCAAGAGATACTGTAACCTCTCTAGTGCTCAAATTTGACCTCACAGGTAGCTATGTTCTTTAGGCTGAGAAAATGAATCGACCTCCACCCATCAAACTAATTATCCGTGCCACCTCATTTAGGTGACTCATTGCTGGCCTATAGATAGATAGGTCCCTACCACTTGTGCCTGATCATTGCTCTTGTTCATTCAACAATGATTTTCTATATTCTCGCAACTATTGGGCGATTGTAGCGATGTCTGGCACAGTTGTTTCAATGGTAGGTGGAGGTGGTGGTTTCTACTCCTCTTCTTGAATAGTGGTTGTATGTGTCTTATCGTTCATCATTTTTGCCTAGTTGGCAGCCAGAACAATTCTAACTGTGTCATTGGTGTAATAGACTATCCCTTCCCTTCGATAGAGTTTCATGATGAGGCATGGGAAAGGAAGTGTCTTCCTTCCGCATTCATTTTCTTCAAACTACTTTTTCATCTCTAAATAGATCAGCTACAAAAGGTTGATAAGGAATTTTCCACTTAGAGTGATGCATGCTTGGGCAGAGAAGGCGATGATTTTGCTTGGCCTCACCATGGGATTGAGGTGGAAGGCCACAATCTTATAATGGATCATCTTTTTTGGTGTGAGTAAGCTAAACTCCTTACGGTCGACACCATAGCATTGTTACACCCATTTTTTCTTGATACTAGGATATGCTTGCATTGGGATCTCAGTAAGATTTGTCCCTATTTCAGGTAATTTAAGCATCGCAGTAATGGCCTGCATCGAGTAGGACACTGAGATGTCCTTGATTTTCACTATTGATCTAGGTTGCCTATTGTTCCAAAATAGGAAAGTCTATTGCATATACCACTACCTAGTGGAAGTGATGATTGGCCACATGGAGAGGTCTTTAGCTGGTCTTGCACTTCTTTTGATGCATGGTCTAGGAAAGGGCCAAAGTTTAACTCCTAGAGCATTGGTTTTTGGAGCTCTCTTGATTTGATTTGATTTAGGTAGAGCTTTGTTAAGGTTACCTCAAGATTTGCTGGTTGTGCTAGTGTGTCATCCCAATGGAAGTGTTCTGTTGTTGCTGTTGGTTTCAAAGTTTGTCAGATAGATTCCACTTTTTCCTCTTCTCTAAGAGGACATGTGGCATGTTTGCAAGTGATTCTTCTTGGGGTTGTTCTTGGCCCATTCTTGTTTTGCGCCATTTCTCCCTTGGTTGGGATGGTCCTACTTCCTATGTGTGCTTTCCTTTTGGTGCCATATGTGGCCACAACACATCTATGGATTAGTAGATATAATGTGTAACTTTAAATTTTTGAATACCTTCTCTCATTAGTTAGTTACACTTTAGCTAAGGTTGGACCATGGTAGATTTATTATTTTATTAATTATTTATTATAAATGTCATTGAAGCTCATTGACAAGGCTTAACTCTTGTAATTTGATGTTTGATAGCTAATTGTTTAGTTAAACCTTTGTAGGAGTTAGAAAAAATTGAAATTTTTTTTTGTCAAAAATGGCACATTTGTTGCCCCCACGGCAAAGAGCTTACCTTTGGTAGCTACAAGGTTGAAAAATAGAGTGATTTGGATAAATGGTTTGTAAGTTATAGGCTTTGGAAGGTTCTGGGCTCTGAAAATTTGAAAAGCTCCTTTAGCGTTTATCAGAAAATGTAAATTTTTCTAAGTGGGGTTATGCTTATTTATAATATTTTTCCCTTATGTCAATGGGGCCCCATATACGGGGCCTTGTATATGGGTCAGCTCCGTCGATAGGGCCCTATATATGGGGCCCCACCATTAGCAAAAATGTTCAAATGTTAATATCTCAAAAAATATAAGAAAATTTTCAATGAAATTGGGGTTCATGGAATTCCAAAAAAGCCAAGAATATGATAAAATCATTGAAGAGGGTCTTTGAAAGCTCAAAAATTGAAAATTTTTATGGAGAACATATTTAATGAACAAAATATATAAAGGAGCACATGGGCTAATGTGGAAGATGGATGTACAAAAGATTCTGGTTGCAAGAATGCTTAAGGATAAGGTGCTTGATGAACCTGACCAATGGATATGCAAGTGGGTCCTCCCCATAGCAGGCACATGCTCTTTTTGCCCTTGCATAACCTCAACCTAAGGAGTCCATGGGCCCTAGATGTGATTGGTTATCGATGGAAGTTAAGGACTAAAACCCAGAAGATTCTACCTAAGAATTCAAATATGTCAGACCAAGACATGAAATCAAGAACATGGACATCGACAATGACATGAGTTATGGATAGCATAAATAAATGATATAGAAGGTGGAATGGAATTCCAACTAAGGTCACAAGAAGTTCCTGTTGGAGTTTATGTTTAAAATGACCTAAGAAGATCCATCTTTAGTCCAAACCAAAACCAACCTCTTTCAGTGACTTTGCATCACCACTCTGAGACTGATCCACCCCCTCGAGACATAAGAGTGCTCCCATAAAACAACCACCATTTCATAAAGAGAAAAAAAGAGAAGTTAGATGTAAGATAGGACCTTAGTTAGAGGGGACCTTCAGGCATGGATAACATGTCTTTCTAGTCTCATAACCAATGCTTGTAGCTCGTTTATTTTATCTAAGGGTTGTGCTTTGAATTCCCATCATGTTTGTTTGTTTTTTTTTTTTGTATTTTGTTTTTGTTTTTTTCTTTTTGGATGGAAACCACACCATGAAAAGACTTTATTCGACTTCTTATTAGTGGTTGGAATGGAACAATAAGAAGCCTATGAAAACACCCAGGCACCCAAGTAAGTAGAAGAGTATTGAGTTTTCTTGAAGTCACACCATGTTCAAACCTTTGAATCCTTCCTAATTTTGAAAACTACCAAGTTCGCAAATTTATTAAAATTTTATTTAATGAAAGGGACCTCAAACTTCTAGAATAAGAAAAACCATAGATTTTGTGAATGGGTGGATGTCATGGACTCATTGCCTATTTCATGAAAAAGAAACCATGACTGAGTCATTGGTACAAAAATTCAAAAATAGAAACTAGACATTAGCAAACCAAACATAAAGCACAAACCACCATTAATAGTAGCCCTAGCACCACTATGTCTTGTTAACAATTAAGCACTTTTATTAGCAAAAATTTGAAAATCACACTTAAATAAAACAAAGTGAAATGTATAAAAAAATGTAAAACATCTAATAAAGATTCAAACGTACTAATGATGGTGTAAAATATGAAAAATTTGGAAATTAAAAAGTTGTAAAATAAATAATTTGCAAAGGAAAAAATGTGGAAAACAAAAAATAGAAAATTTGAGGAGCCATATGGATGATTTAGCATGGATGGGAATCTCCCCCATGATTGAGTTGGAAGGAGTAAATCTAAAAAATTAAGCATGATTGTCCATCTGTTGAGGTATTTGTTGCACTAGCTTGCTTGGGCTCATGGAAAAGCTTTACTTGTTTGATGTTGATGAACTACCTTTTATTTGGGCTCTCAGGTTTGTATATGGTGATGGCGTTAGAAGGAAAGGTTTCAGCAATTATATAAGGTCCCTCCCACAATGTTTTGAACTTTTTTTTGAGATACGTGCATGGGGTTCTAGTAGAGAACCTTATCTCCAGGTTGAAATTTTACTTTTCGTATTCTTAGGTCATTTCATTGCTTGTTGAATGCCTTATGCACTTCATTCAAAGATAGGACCACTAATCAATTTTTGTCTAACACGTTAAGGTTAATCAATCTTTCTTTTTGGGCTAGACTTGGGTTAACATTTAGGTCATAGGTTGTTGAGAGTGTATGAAGCTTGGATTGAATTGGGAGCATTGGAAGTTTTCCCTACAGTAACTCAAAGGGAGAGTAGCCAATAGGTAGTTTCCATGTTGAGAGATAGGCCCATAGGGCATCGTTGAGTTTTGTGCTCCAATCTCTCCTATATTTTCTTATGGTCCTTATTAGGATCTTTCTAATCTCTCTGTTGGTTACCTTTGCTTGATTGTTGGCTTGGGGGTGATAAGGTGTTGTTAATTTATGTTCAACCCCCCAAGCATTGCATAAGTTTTCAAAAGGTGGCACTTGTAAAATGAGTTCCATTTTCNATAAGTTTTCAAAAGGTGGCACTTGTAAAATGAGTTCCATTTTCAGAAATTAGTGCACATGGCATCCCAAACCTATTTACAACATGTTGTTGTATAAATCTAGTAGCAGTGAATGATGTGCAATTGGTGACAGCTATTGCTTCTACCCATTTGATGCAGTACTCAACTGCTACAATGATATACACCTTTCCATTAGACATGGGTGTGATGGGACTCATGAAGTCAATGCCCCATATGTCAAAGGGCTCTAGTGGTTGAATCCACTATTGAGGATCCTCCATGAGTGTGGTCATCCCACCATCTCTTTGACAATGGTCACAAGATCAAAAAAATTGGTGGACATCCTTGAAGATTGTAGGCCAATAGTATCTTGCCATTAGAACTTTTATGGTCATGCATCTCCCTACATAGTGGCCTCTACAAGGGCCTTCGTGAGCATCTTAGAGGATGTGTAGTTGATTTGCATTAGGGACACACCAACGAACTAGGCCATCGATGCACACCTTGTAAAGGTATTTGTTGACTTCCATGAAGTACTTTGCCGGATGAAGAAACTGTTGTTTCTTTTTGAAGTCTAGATCTTGTGGCATCTCTTGAGTGAGAAGGTAAGTAAGGATGCCATCATACCATTTTGGTTCAAGGGACACTTGGTCATTTATTACTCCTCTAAAGAGGAGTTTATCTAGAAATTGATTAGAGAGTGGACTCTCCTCTCCTTTATTATCCCATCTTAACTAAGAGAGGTGGTTAGCAATCACATTCTCAGATCCTTTTCAATCTACCATTGTGTGTTTGGATTTTTTGCAATATCATGAGCCACCGTATGATACGGGGACTCATCATTAACTTGTTCATTAGGAATCAGATGGTACTATGATCCCTGTGGACAAACACTTTATAGCTAAGCACATAGTGCCTCAACGTTTTGAGAGCATACACCATTATCATTAGTTCTTTCTCAGTTGTGATGTAATTCAATTGTGCACCCATAATGCTTTGGCTTGCACGGTGGATGTAATATGGATGTTTCTTATCATCCAACTACATAAGCATGACTTCTAAGGCATGATTAGATGCATCTATCATTATATGAAATGGTTTGGACTAATTTGGTATTCGTAGAATTGGCATTTCTACAAGTTTTTCCTTTAGCTATTGGAATGCATGTTCATACTTCTTGGCCTAGATGAATGGTGCATCTTTCTTTGTAAGCTCAACCAATAGCTTTACAATCTTAGAGAAATTCTCTATAAACTGCCGGTAGTAGCCAGTGTGTCTAAGGAATGACTGGATGTCTTTGATTAGCTCTAGTTAACGTGTGATTCCTTGGATGATCCTTATTTTTTTGGGTCTATCTCAATCCCACCTGAGTAATTTTGTGCCCTAGTATTATGCCTTCATAGACCATTAAATGGCTTTTCTACCAACTAAGCCTAAGGTTTGTTTCGACGTAGCTTTTCAGAATGTACTCATGGTGGTCCAAGGCTTTCTCAAATATAGACCCATAGGTAGAGAACTCATCCATAAAGACTTCTACCCCGCTACCAATGTACTATTTGAAAATACTAAGGACTAGGCATTGAAATGTTGTAGAGGTGTTGCATATACCAAATGGCATCTTACAATATGCAAAAGTCCCCCAAGGACTCACGAATGTTGTCTTGGCCTGATCTTCTAGTACAATTTGGATTTGGTTACAACCACTATAACCATCCAAGAATCTATAATAGCAATGCTTAGAGATAGTGTCAAACACTTGGTCCACAAATGGCAATGAAAAATAATCTTTAAATATTTCCATATTCAATAGCTTGAAGTTGATGCAGGCCCACCACTTGCCACCTTTTGTTGGCACAATTATGAGTGGGCTAACCCACTCATTATCTACAATGTGATAGATGAACCCTTCCTTGATGAGTTGTTCTATTTCCTCCTTGACGATTTGGTTCAACTTGGGATTCAGCTGCCTTTATGGCTACCTTCTTGGCTTCATAGTCAGGTTGGTGTAGATGTGATGTTGGCATATCCTTAGATCGATTCTTGTTAGTTTGGGATACAACCAAGTAAAGGTTATTAGCCATTTGTTGATGACATACAAAAACTTATCTTTTCATTTAGGAGCAAGATTTGCATTGATTATGACTGGATTGCCATTGTTTAAAAATGCATACTTCATGCCAGCTAGTAATATTTTTAACTCTAAGGGCTCTTGCATGAAATTATTAGGGATTTCCAACTCTCCCCAACAGGTATCATCATCTTCATCATTAGAGAGTTGGTGATGAAGTTGCTCCAGTTCATCCATACCTTCGACATAGGCACATGTCAGGCTCTCAGTAGGTTCCATGCATAATGTGTTGATGTTAGCCATTGGGTGCCCTTGTATTTTGTGGCTACTGCATATAGACACCTTTGGATATCTGTTTCTAGTGCATATTGATTGCATGCTATAATGAATGTACTCTTGATGGACCAGATCTTTTGCATGTAATTGCACCTATTATCATTGTACATGATGTATGTCCAATGACCTGTAAGTAAATGAGAGGACTTTCTAGGTCAGATCTTTTTGTGAGGAGATTTCCAAGCTTGATCTAATTGAAAACAACATGAGTTAACATCACAGTACGGATCCAAGGTGGTGTTTGGTTTGAAGGGCACTCAAATGTGTTTGATGCAGAGGATGAGGATGTTGGAGATATAGGGTGACTAGCCGCATTAGTTTGTGAGGGTTTGGAATGACTATTGGGTTAGAAAAAGGGTCATTTCTTGGATTGATTGTCTAAACTACTTGGTTGGAAAGCCGATTGTGAATGTACAGCCCTCGTAGCATTTCATTGCTACGACTGTGGAGGAATTTCACCTTGCATGAATGGAACAGGAGGTAACTAGGTTGAGAGCATAGGGATGTGTGCAAATGGATGTAGAGGGTGGTAAGGATATGGGTGTTCCCATTGAGTAGATGGTGAATGAGTTCAATAGTGATGCTAAAATGAGGTGTGGCTTGTAGAGTTTTATGGAGAAATGGGTTGTTGAACATAGTACTTGTATGGATCTAGTTACTTATAATGGTACTACTATCTTAGTGGTGGCATTTCCCATGACTATGATTGGTGCCACTATTGATATTGGTCATATGGTTGTGGTGGAGCTTCACTTAGGTAGTAAGCTTGTTGTTGTTGGTGGAACTGCCTTGGATTTCCTTAAGGATAGGGCAATCGTCTGGGTGCTTGCTTCCATGCTAGTTGAGGGTTCAATGTGTACATCTTAGACTCTTGTAAGTGTGACATCATAGGGCAACATCCCTTAGGATGTTCATATTGATAAATGTCACAATCCATGTCATCATCAAAGTCTATCTTCACAACTTCTTCTACTACAATAGCTTTGCCCTTATCTCTTTGGTAGGCACATTCAACTTCTTTCTGCCTCCTATAGTTATGATCACTATTTTGCTCTTTGGATTCTTCAGCAATCTTCATAACAATTTGGAATTTTTTCATCCAAAGAGTCCCATAATTTATCAACCTTTGTCAAAATATTAGAAACAGATTTTTGGAGGGGTAAGGTTTTCCTGTTCACCGCTTCATTGAGTGGTGACTCCTCCTTATCACAAAATAGGACTTTCCATTTCCGTATGGAAGGATCCCTATTATATTCTTTTGCGCTTTCCCTTTTTCACAAGTCACCTTCTTCTTTTGCAACCTGTTCTATAAGCCTTTATATTTGATAAGCTCTTAGTTCAAACAATCTCCTTTGGGCATAAATCCCAAGAGTTCTTCTGGTTTCTACTCTGAGCCCATATATGATGTGGTGGAGTTTCTCCCTTTGAGAATAATGATGGCTAGGACATCAATGCAAGAGAGAATAATATTTGTCTATGGTGATATCCAAGGGTTCATGTGTTTCCTATTTCTAGACTTGGATTTGCCTTCTTAGGTTGGACACATTGGAGTACATCTAATATTTGTCATTAAATAGCTCTAGCATGGTACTTCATCTATGGATAGATTTTAGCTCCAAGGATCAGTACCAACTTTCAGCTTCTTTGATGAGTATCTTAGGGAAGATTTTGAGTTTTGGCCAATCATTTTCAATGTTCTGCAAGGCATAGGCATTGTGGAAAGCTTGTAGATGTGTTTGTAGATCAGAGTTATATAGCCCCTCAAATCTTTGGATATTATTCATGTTTAAGCACTTAATCCAACTGTCTTTCATATGCCTATTTGGAATCTTGATTGCCTTCATAATGTTAAGCATACTTTGAGTCACCAATAAAGTTTCACCATCATTATTATTTTGTTGTTGCTGATGATGTCCTTTGTTACCCCTTTGATTATTGTGGGCATGGTGATTAGTATTACTACCTCTATGCTCACCTCCATCACGGTTGTTCCTTTTGTGACATCTTTTAGAATCAAAAGAGGAAGAAGAAGTATATGTGGATGAAGAGGGGGAAGAGGGAGAAGGATTCCACCATGAAATCTACCAATTCCCCCTTGGCTATCATGACCATGTTCATTATTTTTTATATAATCTTGATGCTTGTTTGATCCCTTGCCTTGATAATCATCTTTCTTTGAACCTGAATTATGGATTGTAGACTACAAATTCAAGGTCATATCCTCATCATCAGTAACAAAGGGTAGAGAATCTTCATGCTGAGAGTCCTCAAAGGTAGGACCTTGTTGTTGTATTGGTTCAATAGCAACAAGGGATTAGTGAACCATTTTTGCTTTTCATCCTCATGATGCCTCTCCTAATGTCAATCTCGCCTGTGTTGTGTTTCAGCGAGATGGTAGTCTCGAGTGTCATAACCATTCACAATGTATTCCTCTTGAAGATCTGAGATGCCTAACTTCTTCAAAGTTTGAAGTAGCATCCCAGGCATAGATCGATTGAGGGGCAGTACAATGTTGCCTTTTGTATCACACGATTGTAGTTGCTCATCCTGGTGTAGGATGAAGGTGAAATTAGGCACAAACTCATCTGGACGAGTATATACTACTTTGCACTCTTGTGGGATTGGTGATTTCATATCATTTCACCTATGAGAAGAAGACATTTTGTAAACAAATAAAGTATCAGTGTGCTTTTGTAGTTATATTATTTGGAAATGATATTGACCTTGGGGTTTGTCCAACAATATTAATGATATCCACTAAGCCTAGATAGCACATGTTTCAACAAACAGAGTTCCCAGAAATGACATCCATGATGAGCTATGAAGGTGTACCCCTATGCCCAACCATACAAATCACAAAGTGTTCATAAGTGATTTGGTCAAATTCCGTGGACTCTCTCATTTCTGGTGCACTAGTCTTCTAGAAAGTGAATCTTGTCCTAAGGTCATTCATTGTCTTCCCAATTACACTTGTGAAGTACAAAGGTATGGTTAAGTGTAATTAAGGCATATAATTTTTATCATTTTATGTTTTATGGTTTTGATGCTTAAAGAGAGAGATGAAGTAATTTAATGACTAATTTAATTTAACTAACTAATTAGTCTCTATCTATCCTAGCATAAGCATCTAGTCTCACTTTCTGTGCATGTCCTGAACCCACATATCCACTACTGGGTTATCAAGCACTACACTACTAGGTGCACCAAGTAATAACACTGCTGGGATTACCAAGCAAATATGTGTTTACGTTCAAAGTGATCATACTTATGTACTTAATCTATTTAGCTTAATTAATTAAAGTCTAATTTAGCTTATTTGATTGAATATTTAATAAAAACAAGGAATGCATAAATAAAAAATTTAAATTATCTAGAATGCTACAAAGTTTATCAAGAAGCTCATCTTTATTGTTGTACACATTGGTGTAGTTCAGGTACAATAGTACTTGAATAAAGATTCGTACACTCCATGACTCCTACTATGGGCACTTGGAAAAATATTCTAACTTTCAAATGTAAAAACTACAAGAGCTCTGCTATTACTATGACTTCTCATGCAAAAACATGGTTGGGGAGCTCGTATTTATAGTTTTTGCTCTAGGGCTACATCGACGAGGCCCTATCAATGTAGCAAATGCTATGTCAATGTGGCCCCATCAATGGACCAACACCATGTAAATGGGGCCCCATCGATGAGGGCCCATCGACAAGGCTGCATCAATGGGGGTCTATTGATGAGGCCACGTGAACAAGGGCCCATCAACGTGACACTTTGATGCTCATCACTTTTCTTATGTTTTGTTTTCCTTTATTACTACTAGGACTAAGTTCAATGTTCATTAATGGTGGTTTGTACTATAATATTATTAATTGTTGATGTTTGGATTCTATCTTTGAGTTTTAATGTTGATAACTAAGACATGGTTTCTTTTTCATGATAACAAGTAGTGAGTCCACATCATCCGCCCATCCACAAAACTCTATGGTGTTCCCTTATTTTAGAAATATGGAGTTCCTTAAATGAAACTTTTAAAGAACTTGTGACCTTGGTAGTTTCCAAAGTTGGGAAGGATTAAATGGATAGACATGGGTGTGACTTCAAGGGGATTTCACGCTCATTGCACTTGCCTATACTCTTGGGTGCCTAAGTGTTTTTATAGACTTCTTACCATTCTACTGTCGAGCAATAACAAGAAGCTAAGTATTTGCATGATGTGGTGATGAGCGATGAGGTAACTCTATGTCCAACCATATGAATCACTAAAGCGTTTATGTTTGATCAAGTTGAATTCTGTGGACCTATAGTTCTCTAGAGTGCTAGTTCTTCTAGGAAGTGAAATGGGCATTGAGAACATTCGTTGTCTTCCCAACTACGCTTGTGAGTCTCAAGGGTATGGTTTAAGTGTGATTGAGGTACATGATTTTTATTGTTTTATGTTTTATAAATTTGATTGCCTACAACAAGAATGACAGGTTAAGTAATTGAAGATCTAATTCATCTACTACCTAGCTAGCCTAACACAAGTGACTACCCCACTTTCCTAGATATATCTTGAACACATATAATGTTGCTGGGCTACCAAATGTTAAGTGTTGCTGGGTTACTAAGTACTATATGTATGCTCGAAGTGATCGTGCTTGTGTGCATTAACAACTAGAAATAAATTGTTCAGTTTAAATGCATTAAAGTAAAGTGCATGAAAGTAAAGTACATTAAAGAAAACATTAATCTATTCTTAGTGTTGCAATGATTATCAAAAGAGTTTATTTTTATTCCCATCACATTGCTGTGCTTAGGTACATCAGTGTTCGAACAAAGAACTGTACACACTTAGACTTCTTCTATGGGAACTTAGAAAATATTCTAACTTTGAAGAAAATAAACTGCAAGAGCTTTACTACTTTGACTAACAACTAAAAAATGACTACCCAATCAGGAGCCTAGGCACTATATTTATAGACCAGTGTATACCACTTGACGTCGAATACTCGATGTTGCATCAAGACCTTGACGTCGTAGCTCCGACGTTTGAGCAAATGAACAAATGCACTTCATCATACCCCCATGACTGAATGAAAACTTGTCCTTGAGTGAAAAAGAGGAGGAACAAGTTCTTTCCAAATATTAGGTAGGTATGGGATTATTGACTAACAACTAACTCAAATGGAATAATGGGCTTTGAGTGCCCAAGTGTACAGAGATACAATCTTTACAACATTGGGTATCCATGATAAGATAAGGGAACATCCTAGATAACACTGACATCCAACACCTCTTGGCAGTAGAAGAATGGGAGAGAAGATCCAACGATCATGAATGTTTGTCATTGTGTGGTACTACTACATCATCCTTGGTGAAGATAGTCTTGCTTCTAGCCCATGCTTCCCATTGCAGTCACAACAGAATCATGAATTAGTATGCAATGTGTAATACATAGTTGTTAAATGTCTTGTCTCATTGGTGGTTACAATTGGCTAAGTTGTGATTGTGGTAGATTGATTTCTTTAGTAGTGTTAGTGGGAAGGTTGACAAATAGGGTTAAATAGATAAGTAATCCATTAAATTTGAAACAGTTTAACACATGAAAATATTTGAAGAGGGTGTAAGAATTCACAACAATAAAAAGGAAAATTCACTAAAAAATGTTGTGAAGATGTGCACAATTGGATGTTATTGATGGGGTAAACAAAAATATTTGATTGGAAGAGTGCCTAGGGATAAAGAACTTAACTAACCTAACCAAAAGATATGTAAGTGGATCCTCCCCAAAGTAGTCATAGGCCTTTTATGCCTTGCATAACTTCAAACCAAAGAGTTTATGGGCTTTGTGGATGATTAATGGTTACAGAAGATTAAGTACAAAAACCTAGAAGAAACTAACTAAGAATACTGACACATCAAACCAGGACATCGAATAAGAACATGCAACCAATAGTGAGGTGAAATATGGAAAGCACAAATGGATGAGAGAGAGTGGAATAGAGTTCCTGATTAAGGTCACATGAAGCCCTTTGTGGAATTTATTGTTAAATAACTTTAATAAGATCCATTCTTAGTCTAGACCAAAACCAACCACATTCAATGACTTTGCATCACCATTGTAAGACCAGTCCATCCCCTGAGATACAAAAGTGGTCCCACAAAACAACCACTGTTTCAATTAGAGAAGAAAAGAGAAGTAGGAAGTGAGGAAGGGCATTAGTTAGAGGGGACTAGTTCCATAACTAGTGCTTGTAGTCCATTATTGTGTCTAAGTGGTGTGCTTTGAATTCCCATTGTTTTTTTTGTTTTGTTTTTGTTTTTTTTAAATGGGAGCCATACCATGCAAAGATACATTCATTTAGTTTGTCCAAGGGGTATTCTTTGAATTCTCATTGTTTTTTTCTGATGAGAACCACACCATGCAAGGACTTATTCAACTTCCTTTTATTGGTTGACATGGAATGATAAGAAATCCATGAAAACACACATGCACCTAGGTAGACAGAAAGGAAGAAAGAATACTGAATCCCCTTGAAGCCACACCCTATTCAATCCTTTGAATCCTTTCCAATTCTGGAAACTACCAGAGTCACAAATTTATTAAAGTTTTGTTAATGCAAAAGGGACTACACATTTCTAGAACAAGAAAAACCATAGAGTTTGTGGACGGGTGGATGTTGTGGACTCACTACCTATTACATGAAAAAGAAACCATGTCCTAATTATCGGTAATGAAATTCAAAGCTAGAAACTAGACACCAACAATCAAATAACAAAAATAGTACATACCACCATCAAGAAATGCATTACCACTGTACCTGGCAGTTATTAACAAAAATTTAGAAAATCACACCAAAATAAAATAAAAGAAAATATAAAAGAAAGTGTAAAATGTTCAAGAAATAGAAAATGTACTAACAATAGTGTAAAAAAAAATTAGAAAAGAATAAGAACATGAAAACAAGAAGTTATAAAATAAAGAATGTGTAAAACAAAAAGTCATAAAACAAAAAATGTGTAAAACAAAAAGTTGAAAAATGAAGGAGTCACTTATATGGTTAGCATGGGTGGCCATCTTTCCCACGACCAAGTTGAAAGGAGGAGATCTAAAATATGGAGCATGGTTGTCCATCCAATAAGGCTTTTGTTGTATTAGCTAGCTTATACTCATAAAAAGGTTTAATTTATTAGATGTTGACCAGCTGTTTCTTGTCTAGGCTCTCAAGTTTGTAGATCATCATGGCCCTAGAAGAAAAAGTTTTATAAATGATGTAAGGTGCTTCCCACAATGTTTGGAACTTAGTTTGTTGAGGTACGTGTGTGGGGTTTTAGTAGAGAACCTTATCTCCTAGTTGAAATTTGACTTTTCTGATTTTAAGGTCATGACACTTTTTGTTATAGGCCTTGTGCAATTCATTGGATGGTAGGGCTACTAATTGATTTTCATCTAGTAGGTTGAGGTTCATTAGTTTTTTCTTTTTGGATTAGACTCAAGTCAAGGTCGAGTTCACAAGCTGTTGAAAGTGTATGGAGCTCGGATTGAATAGGAAGTGTTAGTAATTTTTCATACACAAGCTTATAGGGAGAATAACCTATAGGAAGTTTCCATGTTGAGCAGTAGGTCCAAAGGGCATCCTTGAGTTTTGTGCTCTAGTCTCTCTTATACTTACTAATAGTTCTTATTAGTATCATTGCGATTTCCCTATTGGTAACCTTAGCTTGACCATTAGCTTAGGGATGGTAAGGTGTTGTGAGTTTATGTTCAACCCCAAGCGTTGCATGGGCTTCTGAAAAGTAATGCCTATAAAGTGAGTTCCATTGTCAGAAATTAATGCAAGTGGCACACTAAACCTATTTATAACATTTTTTTGTACAAACTGAGCAGTAGTAGAAGATGTACAACCGATGATGATTGTTACTTCTACCCATTTCATATAATAGTCAACAATGACTATGATGTACACCTTTTCATTTAACATGAGCATGATGGAATCCATGAAATTAATGCCCCAGATGTTGAAGGGTTTTAGTGGTTAAATCCATTATTGAGGTTCCTCCATTCGAGTAGTCATTCCACCATCTTGTTAGCATCGTTCACAAGAGTGGATGTAATGGTGAGCATCTCTAAAGATTATTGGCCAATAGTACCCTACCATCAGGATTTTAATGGCCATGCATCTCCTAGCATAGTGTCCTCCACAAGGACCTTCATGAGAAGTTTGGAGAATGTGCAGTTGATCAGCATTAGGGACACACTTGTAAACCAGGCCATCAGTGCACACTTTGTAGAGGTGTTCATTGATCTCCATGAAGTGTTTTACCTAGTGAAGAAACTATTGTTTCTTCTGGTGATCCAACCGTTGTGGCATCTCTTGAGTGAGAAGATAGATGAGAATGCCATAATAACATTTAGGCTCATTGGGCAATTGTTTAGTTATAGCCCTAGTAAAGAGGAGTTCATTAGGAAACATATCAAATAATGAATCTTCTTCCTCTTTATTGTCCTATCACAACTAAGATAAGTGATCAACAACCACATTCTCGGTGCCCTTTTGATCTACCATCGTAATATTGAATTCTTGCAAGATCACCAGCCACCGTATGACACGGGGGCTCACTGTTGGCTTGTTTATCAGGAAGTGGATGGCACTATGTTTCGTGTTTACAAATACCTTATATCCAAGAACATAATTCCTGAACTTTTCTAAAGTAAACACCACTGTCATCAATTCTTCTTTTGTAGTGGTATAGTTTAGTTGTGCACCCACAATGCTTTGGCTAGCGCAATGGATGTAATATGGACGTTTCTTATCATCTAACTATGTAAGCACAACTTCCAAAGCATAATTTGATGCATCTATCATGATATGAAATGGTCTAAACTAGTTAGGTGTTTGTAGGATTGGATTTTCTACAAGTTTTTCTTTTAGTTGTTGAAATGCTTTTTCACATTCCATAGTCCAGATAAAGGGGGCATCTTTCTTTGTTAGCTCCACCAATAGTTTTGCTATCTTAGAGAAATTCTTTATGAATCATTGGTAGTAGCCAATATGTATAAGGAATGATTGAACATCTTTAATAATTTCTGGTTAGTAGGTTGTTCCTCGGATGACCCTTATTTTCTTAAGGTTTACCTCAATTTTTGCTTGTGATATTCTGTGCCCCAATACAATGTCTTCTTGGACCATTAGGTGATTTTTTTGCCAATTGAGCCACAAGTTAGTCTCAACACATCATTTCAATACTTTCTTAAGGTGGTCCAGGGCTTGTTCAAATGTAGCTCCATAAGTGGAGAAGTCATCCATGAAGACTTTCATACCACTACCAATCTGCCGTTGAAAAATACTCATAACCAAGCATTGGAATGTGGCAGGAGCATTGCATAGACCAAATGACATCTTGTGATATGAAAAATTCCCCTAAGGACTTGTGAATGTTGTCTTGGCTTAGTCCTCTAGCATAATTTGAATTTTGTTATAGCCACTATAACTATCTAGAAAACTATAGTAGTAATGCCCAGATATTGTGTCTAGCACCTGGTTAATAAATGGCAATAGAAAATGATCTTTGAATGTTGTCATATTCAGTAGCCAAAAATTGATATAGACCCTCCACTTGCTACCTTTCTTTGGCACAATCATCTATGGACTAATACACTCACTATTTGTAATGGGATAAATAAACTTTGCCTTGAGGAGTTACTCGATTTCCTCTTTGATGATCTGCATTAGTTTGGGATTTAATCGCCTTCGTGGCTATCTTTTTAGCTTTTTAGATGGATCAATGTAGATGCAATGCTAGCATATCCTAGGATCATTCCCTATGAGTTTTAGATATGACCAAGCAAAAGCTGGTGACCAATTTTCAACTTGAAGGTTGGAAAGTAGAAATGTGATTGGAGGGATCACGTGGAGACAAGGGTTATTGAACGTAGTAACCATAAGGATTAGGCTATCGGTAAGAGTATTGCTACCTTGGTGGTGCCAGTGCCCATGATTATGGTTGTTGTCACTATTGATATTGCTCATAAGGTTGCGGTGGAGCTCCACTTAGAAAATATTGCTATTGTTCATAGAACTACCTGAAATTACCTTGAGGATAAGGTAATCTTATAGATGTTTACCTTTGTGTGAGTCATGGATTTAAAGCATACATCCCAGACTCCTATAGATGTGACACTATGGGGCAACATCCCTTAGGATGTTCATACTAACAGATGTCACACCCATCATTATCATCTAATTTACTTTCTGCAACTTCTTCTATTGCAACAATCTTGCCCTTACCTTTGTGATAAGCACATTCAACTTCCATGCACCTCTTGCGCTCACGATCACTACCTTGATCTTTGGACTCTTTAGCAATTTTTAGGATATCTTGAAATCTGCTATCCATGGAGTCCTATAACTGATCAACCTTGGTTGTAATTTTAGATTGGAATTTTTGGAGTGGCAAGGCTTTCCTATTTGCCACCTCATCAGATGTAGATTCATCCTGACTATCGCAGAATTGAACCTCTCTCTTGCAAAAGGAAGGATCACGGTTATATTTCTCTGTACTTTCTATTTTTCTTAATTTTCCCTCCTCTTTGGCTACCTACTCGATTAATCTTTGTATCTAGTAGGCACTTAATTCTAATAATCACCCTTTGGCATAGACACCAAGGGTTCTTCTCATTTCTGATTAAAGCCTGTCTATAATGTGGTGAAGTTGATGCAGTTGAGAATAACCATGGCCAAGACATTTGTGCATCAAGGAATAGTATCGGTTGATAACGGCATCCAAGGGTTCATGTGTTCCTTGTTTCCATCCTTGGATTTACCTTCTCAAGTTTGGACAAAAAGGTAGAGTGCCTTGAATGGTCCGCACACAGATCAAACAAGGACTTCCCTGAACATACGCAATCGCGGCACGTTGGGTTATACGTAAACAAATGCAGAAAAAGACTGAACGTAAACAAATGAAAACGTTTAAACAACGAAAACAGAAAAATGTGAACAGAAAAAATAATGTAAACTGTTTGTATTGATAAACAATTAAAGTGTGCACCGGTCAGAACGCAGTTGCGAATTGGTTGCAAGGCAGACATTTAGCCCCGATGGATGAGAACGGATGCTGGGAAGATGCAGGTTTTGGATTGCAGGTGTATGACGTCCAAGTTTGTATGCAGCCCCCGCGTGTGAGATTGATGCCTAGATTTCTTAAGTGTGTGAGATTCAGATTTTTCCAGCCTCGATCTAGTGGAAAAACAAGAGATTTATACAATTTTAGGCATGAGATTCGGATTTGGGAGATAGGTGTGTGCGTTGACCGGATGCACGAAATGTTACAACGTACAACATGCAACATGACCAAGATCTCTTACGCTAACATGTGTAATCCACAGCGTAAGAGCTTGATACACTGAAAAAATGCAAAATGTACAAAGAATGTTAAAGTAAAAGAGTGGATCTAGATGTCTAGCCTTCAGATCTGCAGATCTGTGCTGTTTTTTGCTCCGCCAAGGCCTCCAACGTGCGTGGATCTAGCTCAAATGTGTGTGCAGCCTGTTCTGGCATCAACGTCAGTGTCCAGCGTCAGAGTCAGCGTTAGTGTCAATGTCAACGTCAGTGTCAGCGTCAACGTCAGCGTTAGCGTCAACATCAACGTCAACGTCAACATCAGTGTCAGCGTCACTAATAGCGTATGACCTGAAAAAAGTGCATTTTGAGCCCATTTTGACCTGTGAGACCCGTTTTTAGAGTGGATTTGCATGCCATGGGTCATGAGGGTTCTGTGTACCAAATTTGGGTTGATTTGGATGTCCTTTTGGCTTTGTTTCGGGGCTCCAAAAATTGGTGACGCTAAGCCTTACGCTGAGCAGCGTAAGAAAAGTAACCCCAGCGTCACCAAGCCAAAGTGGCACATTTGAGGCCCAAATCTTGATTTTATGGAGGCTGGGACCTGCTAGGGACCTTGGTGAAGGTCATGGGGGGTCCCTGTGCTTGATTTCGGCCTATTTTGGCTCAGTTTTGGGGCTCCAAAAGTTGGTGACGTTGAGCCTTACGCTGAGTAGCGTCTGAAAATGTAGCCAACTTATACTTAGCCAAAACCAAGCATTTTGAGCCCAAAACTTTTGATTCTGGATGTCGAAAGTTGGTGTAGTCGCCTGTGGGCCTTGGGGGAACCTTGCTTGCTCCATTGCTCACTCCATTGTATGTCATTTCATGCCATTTTAGAGGCTCTCAAGTTTGGTCATGCTATAATCATGTTGGGCAGCAGCATGACTTAGCTTGATTCTTGTCTAAAAGTGCTAGGCCTAAATTTTGTGGTGTTTCATTGACCCCTCTTTGTTGATGCCTGGAGGAATCTACCCGAGAGGCGTCGACAAAGAAGTATAAAACACCACGAGCAACTGGGTATCAAGCATTGTTCTTTGGCACTTGGCCAGATGTCGTCGCACCATGTTCAGAAGTACCTGGGATGGGGAAATGAGGTTTTGAGATGTATAGGGAGAAGGTTTGTTACTGTGGGATCAGGGATTGATGAAGGGATGATTTTGTTTAACTGTAGAAAGGGAAATGTTCATGTGCGAACACATCATGTTGGTCTTTGTCAATAGCCAATATTTAGCGGACTTAGGACCAAGGCATGAGATGTGCATCCTTTGGAGAAACGAGACTCTTGTATCCTATTTAAGAGAACTTGTTGTCACAACCAAAGCCACGCAGTGAGGTGGTGCGTTCTTTGGAGAAACAGGACCCTTGTTGAGTGTTAAAGGGAACCCGTTGTCCAACAGCCAAAGCCACGTAGTGGGATGCAACATGATTGTTTGAGACACGAGTGTTTTCTTCCAAAACAAGTACCTTCCTGCCTGGGGCTTGTATGGGAAGTGCCAAGGGTCTTGTGATGGGTTTTGCTCTTTGATTTTTTTTGTTTGGCTTTTTTTTTTTGTTTTTTTTGTTTTTGTTTTATATGAAAAAAGCATTTTTTTGTACTCATGCTCGTGTGCTTGTAATTGTATCATGGGCTATGCTGTGTTGCACAATTGCTTGGAGAGTTACAGTGTGCAACAGTGTGGTTCAAGTTTGGGGGTGACTGGGATGTATCGGGGAAATGGATTGAGAGAACATGTTAGGGAATAAGGGGCATTTGGGGAATTGGGAATGTACTTATGAACGGCTTGATTAACCTGGTTACATGCATCAGGAACAATGTGGTACCTCGTTGTCGTGATGAAATACATCCGTGTACAAACACCTTTAGGTGTCATCCTGCAAATACAACTCCACGAAGACAAGAAAACCATGATTGAATGAGTTAGTTTAACACTTTAAACATGGATACAACCGATGTGATGGAGACACAGCGTGCAACAGCAGGCAAAAAAAATTGAGTAGCAGCAATGTTGTCAGAGTCCATGTGATGAATTCATGTAGCGGGTTGATGAAGACATGTCGTTTGATTACAGCAACGGATTCGTAGGCCAGTGAAGAAGTTGCCAGTTTATAGTCTTGGCGGACTATCGTGGATTAGTTTTACGTCATAACTCGTTGGATGTTGCCAGTTTATCGTCGTAGCGGACGATGCAATGCTAGTTTATAGTCGTGGCGGACTATGGAGAGGCGAGCTAGTTTATCATCTTAGCGGACTCTGGCAGATGAGAGCATGGTAGTTTATTGTCATTTCGAACAATCTGTGGTATCAATTTAACGTCATGATGCTAGGACGAATCTGTGGTATCAGTTTAACGTCATGATGCAGGATGAGTCTGTCGTATCAGTTTATCGTCGTGATGCTAGGACGAATCTGTGGTATCAGTTTACGGTCATGATGCCAATACGAGTTTGTGGTATCAGTTTATCGTCGTGATGCCAGGACGAAGTGTGGATGCATGCACGTACGTCAAGGTGATCCTGTAAACAAAGAGACTAGAGAAAATAATGTTAAATAGCAACTACAGAAAACGTGAATGGAAATGCACAAGTAAATAAAAAAAAATGCAAAAATGTGGTAGTTTAAGGCCATTTCGGGCCATGGGTGGCAGTTTAAGGTCATATCGGGCCAAAGTGTGGTAGTTTAAGGTCGGGCCTTATGCGTGTACAAGAAAATATATATTTTTTATATAGATTTTTTTTTATTTTTAAAGTTTAAGGTTTGGGCATTGATAAAAGAAAAAGGGGTCAAAGTAATCAAAATAACACAGAAAATCATTATGTATTTTACTTTATTTTTAGAGGCTTTTACAGTTTGGTTTTCTTGAAAGGGGGCAGTGTAATTAAAAGTAAATATATTATTTTATTTTGTAATTTTTATATTATTTTATTTTTATTTTAGAGTTTTTACTTTTAAGATGTGGGCATTTTACCTGGGAGGTTATCTCAAGACAACGGGGTAAAAATAAGAGTAATGGTAAAATACAATAAAATAAAAAAGGTTTGACGAGTAAAAGTAAAAGTTATTTCATCATTTTACAGCGTGAGTATTGGAAACAAGCAACAGTGGCAGCGTGAGCAAGGTGGGTAGTGGACAGCCCACATCAGAGGCAGAATCAAGGTGTGTTTAGCAGCGTACGGCGTTCTGAAGCAGAGCGTGAGTAACTATTGCCCCTAGATCCACAACACTTAGGGCCAGATCTGCAGCTACAATGTCTAGATCTGCAGCGTACGGGCAAAATGGGTAAAGGCAAACAAGACAAGGGCAAAGGAAAGAAGGAGGCGACGTTAGCGTTCTTGGAGGAAAGCGAGGAGATGCTTCAATGTCTTCCTCAGCCCAGGATCCCTTCATGCCGGTACGCTCCCATTTCATGTTTCATTAGCCTTTTCTTGCTGTTGTTGTTGTTTCAATGTGTACGCCCTGAAACGATCTGTTTTGGAATTTTTTTTTTTGTGAGTAATTTACAGCGGCAGCGTGAGTAATGTTTTTTTGCCTGGCAGCGTGATATCCTGTCTCTTGCTTGTCAGCATGAGTTATCCTGGCTTTGCCTGGCAGCGTGAGTAACCCACCTTTTGCGGCGGGATGAGATGGATCACAGAAAACAAGGGAGTAAAATAAACATTATGGTAAGCGAAGGCCGAAGGGGCGAGTATGAGCCATATGGGAATCCAACTTTTGGACGGGGCGTGTAAGGAAAACGTTGCATTTGCGTGGATCGGCCTGCCTTTGGGAGCGTCAAAGGTTCAGCGATTTTATTTTCCATTGCTAGTTTTTGCTCTTTTTCTTTCATATTTCTGCTGAAAACACAAAAAAAACAAAGCAGGGTCAGCGTCGTGGCTAATGGGTATGATGACGGATGGATGCTTGGGGTTTGCTTGTTCAACTATTTTAAAATCTGTTGTACCGTCCTTAGCTTGGCAAAAGAAAGATAGACACGGTTAAACGGGGTCCAGGCAATTTCAGCGGGCCATGTGTTAGTCAAATCGGGCCATTGAGCAGCAACAAATTTGACTAAGGACAGAGTTGGCCGGGTGCCGACCAAAAATTTCAGTTGGGGGAATGATCAGAAGTTTCAGTAAAATGCACTTGTTTACGTATAATAATTTTTGTGAAGGGCACTTGTTCGATTATCGTTTGGCACTTGTGTACGCTGAAATTTTTTTGGGTTTGAAATAAACTGTCTTTAGTCATGGCCGCGTGTTGCCAAGTTTGGAAGAAAATGGCACATTTGAGGTGCAAATTTTGGCATGCAGGCATTTTCCTCCAAAGCAACGAATCCCACCAACACATGGCCAATGGCCGTATGCAACTCATGACCTCTGGGGGAACCGACTCACACTGCAGTGTACTGAATGGCATCATTTAGTCCTCCATGTCGACATCACCAAATGTTTGTACAGAGGGTTGCACGTAGCCACTGCAATACGTCAGGTCAATGTACTAGACTCTGCTACGCTGGTATGAAGGGCTTGGGTATGAAACTCTCGGTATTTCACAGATTAACACTGAAGTGTTAAAAGTATATATTTTTACCATTGCTAATCTGTAGAACTTGTCATTGTTAATCTGTGTTATGATTATTGCTCGCTCCATTGCAACCCTTCTTCGCAGCGTAAGGTCAGTAAAGACAATCCACGAGATCCACCCTTAATCTGAGGGTTCAACATTTAGATCAGCGTGAGTATGGGTTGTTGCCTACATTTCCGTCGTAGCGTGAGTTTTCCGGTTTGGGTAAAGTATCACTGTAATTCGACGGAAAATCTGAGCGCTCGTTAGATGACTGTAAAATAATGGCAGCGTGCATTTGGGAGGACGAACGTAGCGTGAGTTACTTTTCTGACTGGAGAAAGGAATGGTACGTATAACCCCGATGAAGGGCTTTGATAAATATAAGGTTCAAATGCGCCGCTTAATATATTTCATGAATGAAGCTAAGAAGTACGTGATAGGTAAATGGCTGCCTGAGTGACTGACTACGGAGTCATCGTTCCTAACCTATTGCATGCTGCCACACCCGTTACGAAAATATTTGTCTACCTCACCGGACATTCGCGTTCAGAATTTGAGACCAATCGTCAAGAATAGTGAATGCCGGTTCATTGTATTTTTAGTTCGTAGTCCCCTCATTTGGCTGCGGCGCACCTGATAAAAAGAGACTAGCCGATATTAACAGTTTCACAGAAACATGACATGCTATTTCACGGAAACGTAGCTCTTTACTTTAATTGACAATGTAAAGAAAAAAATAAAGAAATCCAATTTCATTATTCCATCATCTAAGATAATATGGACTAACTCCTATTTACCCATGGTTGTAATATAAATTATTAATCATAATTTTTGTGAACGTTATCATTACGAATACTGGAGTTCTTGTACCATGGGGTATACAACTTTTGTAGTTATTCATTTTATTATTATTTCTCTTGCTAGTTCTCTTTTGCATATTTATGCTTTGTTGATGGTTACTTTCATTTTGTGTTTGTTTATAGGATCGTGGAGATGATGGAGTGGGCCCTAGTGGAGCAAGAGCCGATGATGTAGAGAGATTTGAAGATCAAGCCTCTCCTGACGTTGATGTTTAATTTAACTTGTTATTGTTGTTAGCTTAGTTATTATTATTTTTTTTGTTGAAATTTTGTGGATTGTATGAAAGCAAATGTATGATACAATGTTAACATTTGATATTATCCATTTATACATTTATGCATTTTTTTTGCTGTTTTTTGATGTTATTCAAGTTTTTTTTCTTTTTTCTTTTTTTTTCTAAATTTTGTCCAAACTTTGGATAGACACAAGTGTAAACGCAAAAGATTTTCTTTTGAATTGATTTGATTTTGTAATCTGTTTTTGTTGTTTTGGCTGTTTATAAATATAAGTGTGAATGTAACTGAAATGGTAACAACGTGGAAGAAATGTAAGGGGAATAATGATTCGTAGAGCAAGGATGCAACTATGCATGTAAACAAAAATGTAATTTTAAGGAAACAGAAATGTAACTTGTTCTAGTTTAAGGCAATTTTGGGCCACAGTTTAGTTTAAGGCCTTTTCGGGCCATATGTAAACGCGTAAGCTAGTACAATGCAAACAAAGGCGATGTATGCACAACGAACAAAGGTAAAGAGTGGGCAGGAATTAGATATGGTTTTGGCCATAGGGGAGCCTTGATCGTGTGGTTGTTTCTTAACCGGATGTGGTTTTGGAAGCGTCTTAGGCTTAGGTTCTGTTGGGAGGCTTATGGTTTTCACCACTCGTTCGGGCATTTTAGCTCTAGATACTGTGTTGGTTGCCACTCGTTCGGGCGTTTGGGCTCTAGGTGTTGCGTTTGTTGCTGTGTGTGTTGCATCGAGAGGCTCCTCTTTCAAGACCTGTGACATGTCTATGTTGTGGATGGCTTGAAAGGGAGTGTTATCACCGTGTATGATGATTTGTCCACCTTCTTATGGAAGGCGGATTTCTTGATGTATCGGTGAGGAAATAGCTCGTTGTTAGGCTAGCTAAGGTCTGCCAAGAATCATGTTGAAACTGGGCATCTCTTCTATAACAGTGAATTCTGGGCTGGTGGGGAATTGTTCTCTTGCCACAAAGGTTAAGTTGATTGTGCCCTTAACTGTGACACGTGATTTGTTGAAAGATTTTAAACACGTGGTTTCTATTGGCATGATCTCGTTTGCCATGCCTAGTTTGTTGATGACGGAGTATAGAACTATGTTGGTTGCTGCATCTTCATCAAAGTGCACTCTGTGAATGGTACATTGTCCAACACGTACGCTAATCGACAATGGAGCTATTGTGACTTCCCCTCGTTCGGGGTTACATTTAATTGCATCATCACGGAAGGCTAAAGTGTTTGAACCCCATCCTTGTGGTGTGTGTTGTGAAATCGTTGCACGGATGGATTCCATGTTAGCAGGGATGTCCTCTGTAATAGGAATGGAGGCTAACGTTTGCGCTAAGGCTTCGCGATGAGCCGATGAAGTCATGACCAGGTCGTACAAGCTCATGGTTGTGTTCTTTTGTTTGAGTGTTTGTTTCACCTGGGCCGATGTAGCTACAAAGTCCGTGTTGTTTTCCATTGTGTTGGTTGCCTCTGTATGGGTCGAGGGCTTGGGCTTGGTTTGTTTGGGATTAGGAGCAGGGCCCCCAACGTTCGATTTTTGTGTACTAGGTGTGGCCTTTGCTTCAGATTTGGGTGTTGTTCGTTGTTCGTTCGTCCTCTTCTGTTGCCATTTGGTTTGCTTACCCATGTTGCCTACATTTGGGCTTTGGGTAGGTGAGGAGCCACAGTGTGGTGGCACCTTTATGAAAAATGTTAGTTTAGGAGGTGTCGTTGTTGTTTGACTATCTTGTTGTGGCACCTTGATAACAAAAGGTTTCTTTGCTGTTGTTGTTGGTGCATCGTGCTAGTTTAATGTCTTAGCGGACGATTGTGGTGGTACTGTGACCACGAAAGGTTTTACAGGTGCTCAAGGTGGCACTTGGATGACAATGGGAGATCTTTTGCTCATAGAGGTGGAGGGGATCATTGCCTTTCTGGGAGGCACACAGATCACAAAAGGTTGCCGCACAGGTTTAGGCTTACTATTATGCCAATGGAGTTTATGACATAGGAGGCATCATCTGTGCTAGGTTGATTTAGGGTGTTGATGTTGAGTTGACCCTGTTCTATCATTGCTTGTAGATCATTTTGTAATGCACGGTAGGTGTCGGTGTTGTGACCAGACATCTGATGGTAGTGACAAAATTGGTCTAACTTGAAATGTTGTGGAACTGGGGGCTCGTTTGGTGCTGCTAAGGTGGGATTCCTCAGTAGCTCGCAGTACCTGTCGTGTCGATGGCGAGCATTCTCTGCTACGTGTTTGTATTGGATTTTCTCGACTTTAAGAAGTTGCTCTAGTAGTTCAGAAGGTCACGCGGGTAGCGACGTATATTGAGAGCGATCCTTGCGCTGAAATTTGGGCCTTGGGGTGGCCCCTGTCATTGCAGGCGGGTTGGTACTGGTGTTTGTTGTTTTTGTGCTTGCGGTTACAGTTTCCGTTGTTGTCTGTTGTTTGGCAACGTGTTGGTTCTTGTAAGCCACATAAGCAGGATCATTGCTGGTTTGTGCAGCTTGTTCAATGTTCTTGATCTACATGAAGGCTTGGCTCAACATTTGAGCACTTAGGTAGTACAGTTTTGACTTAACGAAGTCATTCACGGCTCCCTTTAGAATCGTAAGTAAATACATTTTAGGGATGGGCTCATGAAGTTCGTTAAGGGCTGCACTCCATCGTTGGATGAACTTTTGCATAGGCTCAAGTGGTGCTTGTTTCACCTATATCAGAGTATCTAGTGTGGCCTTAGGCTTGAGGTTGTACTTAAACCGAGTGACAAATTGATGTAACAAATCCTCCAGAGAGGATATGGAGTTACGGGGCAGAGCTCGGTACTAGTCTAAGGCTACGCCCGTTAAGGACATAGCGAACACGCGCAAGATTACGTGGGGCCAAGCTTGAAGTAATAGCGTTTCTGATCGAAATGTGACTAAGTGAGCATTCGAATCTCCCTTCCCATTGTACTTGGCTAACTGGGGTAGTGTGATTCCCTTGGGTAAAGCTAACGATGGCACTGAAGAGCTAATTGGATCATTTTGGTAGAAGTCCAGTACTTTAACTTCTTTGGTGTTGGCGGTTTTGAGGTGCTTTACCTCATCAGCTAACGCTTGCATCCATTGTTTTGCTTCTACCCACTTTTGAGCAGTAGGAAAATTAGTTGGTTGGGGAGATTATTGGGTTGTCATTTGTTGCTGTGAAGCAATGTTCAAAGTTGTGGTTGCGAGGTGTGGCACGTTGAAGTGAGTGGGTTGTTGAACAAGGGGTATGGTTCCTTGCCTAGCCACAAACTATGAAGTGACACCCTGGATGTGTGGAGCTGAAGTGATGAAAGGGGCTCTATGTGTTTTCACATGCGGTATGTACTGGGTGGAGATGGGCATGGGTAATCTTTGTTGGGATACTGGTGCTTGTGTGCTTGTTGACACTTGGTGAGTGGTTATCTGTCCCATGTGAGGGTGGAATGATGGGTTCACGTAGGCATGGGGATTGAGGGTATGGTATGAATCCTCAAGTTCAGATTGTGCCTCGAAGTCATCTTCCTAGTCTTGGTTTTGGGGCTCCTCAGTGGGTTGTCGTGTGTTTTGGCTCCTTGCCAGAAGGAGCTGAGAGATGAGTCGATGGTGAGGCTCAGAAAGAGGGATGATGTCATATACAGAGGGGATAAAGTCATGACCTCCCATGTATATGCGCTCGAAGTTTCGTTTTGCCTTCTATTCTGTGGTGTCAAGGGGAAGGTTGGCCTAAATCTTCACATAGATAAAGTTGTATTGTTCCTGTGTGAGGATTACGAAGGTGCGTGTGTTAGAGTTCTGAGATGACTCCATGGTGATGTGCAATGGGGTAGCATACGGGCTGGCTAACAAGTGCCGAGTGTGTTTTGGGCTAAGTGTGTAGTGTGTGCAGCATATGGTCAAGGCTGAGTGTGTAGCGTGTGCAAAACTGCAGCATGTGAAATCTACAGCGTGTGAAATTTAAGTTGCCAAAAATTTTCTAAGTATAAAACTGCAGCGTGAGTAAACTGCAGCGTGTGTTGAAGAGAGAAAATATGGCTAAGTGCTGAACAGCGTATGAAGGAGCGTTAGCTTGACCAAACGTTAGCGTGACTGAACATCAGCTTGATCGAATGTCAACGTGACCAAACGTCAGCGTGACCAAATGTTAGCATGATCAAATGTCAACTTGACCGAACGTCAGCTTGACTAAATGTCAGCATGACCAAATGTCAGCTTGACTGAACGTCAGCTTGATTGAACATCGGCTTGACCAAACATCAGCTTGACCAAATGTTAACTTGACCAAACATCAACGTGACCAAACGTCAGCTTGACCAAATGTTAACTTGACCGAACGTCAGCGTGACCAAACTTCAGCGTGACCAAACATCAGCTTGACCAATGTCAGCTTGACCAAATATCAACGTGACTAAACGTCAGCATGACTGAATGTCAGCTTGACCGAACATCAGCTTGACCAACGTTAGCATGAGAAAACTAAGTGTTGGACGTTATGATTCAAGCAGGGATGTGTCTAGAAAATTTTGAAACGACGTCTGGACTGGATAATAGGATTTATGAGTAGGAAACAGTGCCTGAATGCTGTGAATGGGGCAGCGTAGGAATGCTGACAATTACAGCTGCATGTGGACGCTGGATGTGGTGCAGATCTGAGAAAGAAAAATGCAGATATGCAATGTTTGAGCATAGATCTGGTGGAACGGGACGTAGATCTGCAGTCACAGGGCGTAGATTTGTAGTCATAGGATGCAGATCTACGGTGACAGGGCGCAGATCTGCAGTCATAGGGCGTAGATCTGTAGTGACAGGGCATAGATTTGCAGTCACAAGGCGTAGATTTGCAGTCACAGAGGGTAGATCTGAGATAGAAAGACGTGGATCTAGGAGAAAAACAGCCCTCCTTCTAGCGCCATTTTACTGTACCATCCGAAATCGTCGGTGAGAGGCTGGAATGAACAAACATCAAGAGATCTACGAATGAAACAGTAAGACCCTGCCTTCGCCCAAGGGCCTGCTAGAAAAACAATGAAGGTAGAGTGCCTTGAATGGTCTGCATGCGAATCAAACGAGGACTTCCCCAAACGTACGCAATCGCGGCACGTTGTGTTATACGTAAACGAATGCAAAAAAAGACTGAATGTAAACAAATGAAAATGTTTAAACAACGAAAATAGAAAAATGTGAACAGAAAAAATAATGTAAATTACACAAATCTGGGCAATAATGTAAACTGTTTGTATTGATAAACAATTAAAATGTGCACCAGTCAGAACGCAGTTGCAGATTGGTTGCAAGGCAAATGTTTAGCCCTGATGGATGAGAACGGATGCTGGGAAGTTGCAGGTTTTGGATTTCAGGTGTATGGCATCCAAGTCTGTATGTAGCCCCCATGTGTGAGATTGATGCTCAGATTTCTTAAGTGTGTGAGATTCAGATTTTTCCAGCCTCGATCTAGTGGAAAAATAGGAGATTTATACAATTTTAGGCGTGAGATTCGGATCTGGGAGACAGGTGTGTGCGTTGACCAGATGCACGAAATGTTACAACGTACAACATGCAACGTGACCAAGATCTCTTACGTTGACGTGTGTAATCCACAGCGTAAGAGCTTGATATGCTGAAAAAATGCAAAATGTACAAAGAATGTTAAAGTAAAAGAGTGGATCTAGATGTCTAGCCTTCGGATTTGCAGATTTGTGCTATTTTTTGCTCCGCCAAGGCCTCCAACGTGCGTGGATCTGGCTCAGATGTGTGTGCAGCCTGTTCTGGCATCAACGTCAGTGTCCAGTGCCAGAGTCAGTGTCAGTGTCAGTGTCAGCGTCAACGTCAACATCAGCATCATCGTCAACGTTAGTGTCAGTGTCAACGTCAACGTCAGCGTCAGTGTCAGCATCAGTGTCAGCGTCACTAACAGCATATGACCTGAAAATAGTGCATTTTGAGCCCATTTTGACTTATGAGACCCGTTTTTAGAGTGGATCTGCATGCCATGGATCATGAGGGTTCTGTGTACCAAATTTGGGCTGATTTGGATGTTGTTTTGGCTTTGTTTCGGGGCTCCAAAAATTGGTGACGTTGAGCAGCGTAAGAAAAGTAACCCCAGCATCACCAAGCCAAAGTGGCACATTTGTGGCCCAAATCTTGATTTTATGGAGGTTGGGACCTACTGGGGACCTTGGTGAAGGTCATGGGGGGTCCCTGTGCTTGATTTCGGCCTGTTTTGGCTCAGTTTCAAGGCTCGAAAAGTTGGTGACGCTGAGCCTTACGTTCAGCAGCGTCTGAAAATGTAGCCAACTTATACTTAGCCAAAACCAAGCATTTTGAGCCCAAAACTTTTGATTCTGGATGTCGAAAGTTGGTGTAGTTGCCTGTGGGCCCCGGGGGAACCTTGCTTGCTCCATTGCTCACTCCATTGTATGTCATTTCATGCCGTTTTAGAGGCTCTCAAGTTTGGTCATGGTGTAATCATGTTGGGCAGTAGCATGACTTAGCTTGATTCTTGTCTAAAAGTGCTAGGCCAAAATCTTGTGGTGTTTCAAAGGTGACAATGAAGGGAAAGAGGAAGGAGGACTAGCATCATCACGGTGCTTGCTACCACCTCTTTGGCGATTGCAACCATGATCATGATCTTGTTTCTTATTTTCATTCTTACCTTGAATTGCCTCTCTGGATCCTTTCTTGTCATTGGATCCATTCTTACCAAAACCAAGATTGTGAATTGTGGACTGCAAGTTCTAATTTTGACCTCCTTCACCAAAGTCAAAGAGAGGAATTTCATTGAATGAAAAATCCCTAGAGAAGGGTTTCCCACCAGCTTATTAGTACAATAGGAATGAAGAATGATTAAATCTTTTTCCCTTTGAAGATTCATAGCACTGTTCTAGCTATCGATCTTGTAGATGTTGTGCCTTAGTGGGATGATAATCCCTAGCATCAGTATCTTACACAACATACTCAGCATGACATTCTTGCAGACGATATCATATAAGCATTTGGTGGAGCATTGTAGGAATAGATTGAGCAGGCGACAACATAATGTTACCCTCCATGTCATGCCATGATAGCTGTTCATAATGGTGTAGGATGAAGGTGAAATTTGGTACATACTCATCAAGATGAGCATATACTATTCGATATTGTTAAGGCACTGGCTGATAAGCTTTAGCAGACTTAGGTGGAGAATCGCTCATGTGAGAAGAAGATATTTTATGTTATAAAAATAAAAATCATAGTGTGCTACTAAATATTGTTGTAGTAATTTTAAGATGTGATATGACTCTAAGGTTCATTCCAATGATTTAAATACTTTCACTAGGTCCTAGATAGCACACAAAACAACCAAAAGGTTTGTGGAAATGGTGTCAATGATGTGTGGTGAGGTACCCCTACGCCCAACCATATGAATCACTAAAGCATTTACGTGTAATCTGGTTAAATTCCGTGGACCTATAGTTCTCTAGAGCATTAGTTCTTCTAGGAAGTGAATGGGTGTTGAGAACATTCTTTGTCTTCCCAACTACACTTGTGAGACTCAAGAGTATGATTTAAGTATAATTGAGGTACACGATTTTTATTGTTTTATGTTTTATAAATTTGATCACCTACAACAAGAATGAAAGGTTAAGTAATTTAAGATCTAATTCATTTGCTACCTAGCTAGCCTAACACAAGTGAGTGCCCCACTTTCCTGGACACATCTTGAACACATATAATGCTGCTAGGCTACCAAACATTAAGCTTTGCTAGGTTACCAAGTACTATATGTATGCTTGAAGTGGTCATGCTTTTGTTCATTAACAACTGGAAATAAATTATTCAGTTTAAATGCATTAAAGTAAAGTGCATTAAAGAAAACATTAATCTATTCTTAGTGCTACAAGGATTGTTAAAAGAGTTCATTTTTATTCCCATCACACTACTATGCTTAGGTACATCAGTGTTCAGGCAAAGAACCATACACACTTAGACTCCTTTTGTGGGCACTTAGAAAATATTCTAACTATGGAGAAAATAAACTACAAGAGCTTTGTTACTTTGATTAAAAACTAAAAACTAACTACCAAGTTGAGAGCCCAAGTGCTATATTTATAGGCCACTGTATACCCCTAACGTTAGATACTTGATGTCGCATCAAGACCCCGATGTCGGATACCTGAAGTCACAACTCTGACTTGGAGTAGATGAACAAATGCAATTCATCATGTGGTTTCCATCCAAATATCCAAGAAAAAAACACAATAATGAGAATTTAAAGTAGACCCCTTAGATGAAATAACAACCTATAAGCACTGGTTATGGGACTAGAAAGACCTGTTACCCATGCCTAAAGGTCCCCTTTAACTAAGGCTCATATCACTTCTTACTTCTTTTTTCTTCTCTTTTAGAAATGGTGATTGATTTGTGGGGATGCTCTTGTGCCTTGAGGGGGTGGATTGGTCTTAGAGTGTTAATGCAAAGTCATTACAAGTTGTTGGTTTAAATTTAGACTATGGATGGATGTTATCAGGTCATATTAACCATGAAATCCATAAGGGACTTTATGTGACCATGATATGGGACCCCATTCTGCTCTCTCCTTCATCTACAAATGCTTTCCTTACGTCAGCTTACAACTTCTTTTCATTGTTTTGTTTAATTACTTAGTTTGATGCATCAAAGTTCTTAGATAGTTTCTTTGGTGATTTGGTGCTTAACTAATCATAATCATTAAGCATCCATGGGGTCCACGGAGTCCTTGGTTTAAGGGCATGCAAGGGCATGAGCCTGCTATGGAGAGGACCCACTTGCATACCCCTTAGTTCAACTAGTTAAGTTTCTCATCCCTTAGGCATTTTTGCATTTATATCTTTTGTGCTTCATGTTGGTTACATCAAGTTGTGCGCTCCTTCATGGCATTTCTCCATCATTCTCCTAATTAAATCTCCTCTTTTGTGAAATATCTAGCCCTCTTCATGCATTTCATCATGGTTTAGGCATCTTGGACTTCCTTTGGACTCCAATTTCATGTTAAAACTCTTTGTTTTCTTGTTATTTTTTAATGATAAAAATTTTATCTATCCACTACATTGATGCAGTCAGTTGTGTCGATGTGACCTTGTCAATGTAGGGTAAAAATTCTATAAATAGTGCCCAACACTTAGAAAATTTTTGTCATTTTCTCTCAAACAAGGAAGGAGTGTTTGCAATTTTTGGAGCCCAAAACCTTTCAAAGTTCATAACTTTCAAATTACTTATTTGATTAACCTTCTTTTTCATTCTTATAGTTACCTAAGGTAAGCTCTATGTCATGGGGGGTCACAAACCTTAGGTTTTTGATGATTTTTTTAAATTTTTTTTTCTAACTCCCACAAGGCTTAACTAATAAAATAATATGAAAATCACTAATTTAAGAAAGTTAAACCTTTCCAATGAACTCTAGTAGACATTAAAATGAAATAATATTAAAATAATCAAACCTACCATGATCACAACTTAGCTAGGTGTAACTAATTCAAAGAGATAAGGTACTCAAGTGTTATAAAGTTACACACCAAATACTAATCCTTGATCATGTTGTGATTACAGATGTCACTAAGACCTAAGCATTGACAAAAAGGAGGACCATCCCAACCAAGGAATAAATGATCTAGAACTAGAAGTTGCCAATAGCAAGAACAACCCATTTGAAACTCATGTAACATGACCTATTTAGGAGGAGCCTGAAGTAGAATCTGTCCATTAGATTCTCCAAGCTAAAATAGAGTGATGCCACCAGGATGAGGCACTAGGACTAAGGCCAAGCCAAAAGCTCACTTTGATAGATGCTTGCGTTAGGTAAATTTGTTTTAAGGAAATTCAACATTTGAATCTTCAAGAGCTAAACTTTGGAATCTTCTTAGACTTTGTCCTAGAAGATGTCAAAATTTAATTACAAAGCTTTCCCATGTGGCTCATCATAACTTCTAGTGGGAAGTGGTACATGGAAGAGACATATCTGCTCTAGAACAATAGGTAGCCTAATGTCACTGTGAAGGTCAAGGACATCAATGTGTTCTACTTAATGGAGGCCATCTCTCAGGCCCTTAGTTTGCCTGAAACTAGGACCAATTTGGTAGAGATCTTGACACAAGCGGACCCAAAGGTGAAAAAGGAGTGGATTTAATGATGTTATGGAGTGGACGATAAAGAGTATGGTGCACTCACAATGACACAATGTGCCTATTTTAAGATAGTGGCCTACCACCTTAATCTAATGATGAGGCCAAGCAAGGTGATAGCCTTTTCTACCTATGCGTGTGTTGCTCTAAGTAGGAAATTCCCTATGAACCTCTCATAGCTAATCGTTCTAGAGATAAAGGAGAACTTTAAGGAGAATGAGCATGGTAGGAAGGCACTCACCTTTTTGTGCCTAATCCAAAAACTGTACAAAAGGGGAGGAATAGCTTGGTATTCTAATGCTACACTTAGACATGCTCTTATTACCTCTTGGGCGAAAATGATGAAGGATAAAGTCCCTGCAATGATGAAAGAAGAGGAGTAGCCACCACCACCACCCTCTCATGAAACAATAATAGAGGCTCATGCTGCCATGGAGCACATGCAAAAAATTCATGATAAACTCTTACAGTAGTAGCAAGCTTGGCTGAGTGGTGACTTGTTTGTCTACCAACCAATCCTTAGTTACTTGAATGAGGTAACTTGTACTATAAGCTGGTTGGAGGATACAACCTTAACTTTTTCTACCTGAAGAATGTAGGTGCCCGTGTGCTCAAATCCTAGTTCTAGAGAGGTAACAGTGTCCATTCCAAGATAACAATAATTTCCAAAAATCTCTGGAAACGTTGCTACTTTCTTGGTGTGCTTGGAGAAAGGTGATAAGACAATTATCTTGGTGATGTAGCATCAAGGGTAGGAAATGATGGCTAAGGTTGTGGTTGATAGAGTGGGTGAAGCCCTCAATGTTCCTATGGCATTTGTGCCAGATAGTAGTGCATTAAGAGATGTGCAGATGTCCGTAGGAGTGCCAAGTGGAAGATTCAGTGTAGCCCAACATGAGGAGTTGTTGAAATGACTGGTGAGAACCTAGCAACCAATTTCGGAGGCCTTTAATCTTCTAGATGACATCACTACTACCCAATCAATGTTGTTGGAGGCAAAGGACAAGTACCTCATTGCCAATGCCTAGATTGAGGTAGTCACTATGCAAAATCAATGCTTGACTACTGAAGTTATGAAGTGAATAGCTCACTTTTCTAATCCCACTATACTCAACCAAGCTATAACTAGGTGATGAGCCGTGATATCGCGTATGCGATATCGCATCCGCCATGCAATATGGCATATGCAATATCACGTCCTACCTCATCTTCTATAAATAAGAGGCGGTGCCCTTAGTTCCAAATAGTTAGACTTAGACCCTTAGCCAAACTCTTGCAGTTTTACCATTCCAGAGATAGAATAATTTTTGTGTGTCCGCAGTAGGAGTCATAGAGTGAACAGATCTTTATTCGAGAAATTTGTACCTGAGCACACATTTGTGTACGGTAATAAAGATGAACTTTATGATAAACCTTGCAGCATACAGATTAAGTTAATTAGTAATTAATTATTGTTAAATGTTTAATGCTTTCCTAGTTAATTAATCTCTCTCTCAACCTTCAACTCTCTTAGTTAAGTATACTCAGTACGACCACTTTGAGCATGTGTGCAGTGCTTGGTAACCCAATAACAATTAGTGTTTGGTAATCCTAGCAA
>MNCI01000491.1:115629-147053 GCA_015680685.1 Gnetum montanum | reverse complement strand
AGGAGTCATAGAGTGAACGGATCTTTATTCGAGAAATTTGTACCTGAGCACACATTTGTGTACGGTAATAAAGACGAACTTTATGATAAACCTTGCAGCATACAAATTAAGTTAATTAGTAATTAATTATTGTTGAATGTTTAATGCTTTCCTAGTTAATTAATCTCTCTCTCAACCTTTGACTCTCTTAGTTAAGTACACTTAGTACGACCGCTTCGAGCATGTGTGTAATGATTAGCGCTTGGTAGCCTAGTAATGATTAGTGTTTGGTAATCCCAGCAACGTTGCACTGGTTCAGGATGTGTACGACAAGTGGGAATGGATACTAGTGTTAGGAACATTTAGCACTTAGTTAATGAATAGTTAATGTAAGTTAGTCACTTAGTCCTCTCTCCCTTTCCTTTATTAGCATAAGACATAAAAAATTATAAAAGCTATAAAAATCATATACCTCAAACTTACTTAATCATACAACCGTGACAATACAAGTAAGTTTGGGAGGACAACGATTGATTAACCCCGAGTGTTCCATTAAGGCGCGTAAGCACTTCGTTCTTGAAGTTCAACTAGATCGTGCATGAAACGCTCATATTCTTATGGTTGAGTGTAGGGGTACCTCGCCACTCATCACTAGGGATGAAGATTTTCACCAGCATTAGTTTAAACTTTAAGAGGCTGAGTACACTAAGGAGTTAATAATATTTGATCAATCCTTAATGGATGCCACTATCTACAACATTCAAAATGACTTGTTGAAGGTTGGCCAAGAGAATGCCATTTTGACCAAGGACAGTTATCACCTACACAATGTTAAGCTCTAGAAAGAGTAGATAGTTGAATATATGAGACAACAAAAGGAGTAGCTTGCTAAGGTAACCATGGATCTAAGGAGGTTGATAGCAAAAAAATTGTAATCTCTTGATGGAGGAGGTCCATGCCCTTCATTAGAAATTTGCAATTGAAATCCCTACTTGGAAGAATGAGATCCTTAAGTTTGAAAGGGTATAAAATCATTACAGGGACTAGGTTGGCTTGTAGAAGGAAATCAAAGAGAAAGAAATTGAATTAGCAAAGCTAAAGGTTAAGGAGGCCCTCTAGTAGCTTCTTTAAGGAGGTGATGTATGGTAGCCCATCTTTGATGGCTGAATGTGCATAACAAAGTAGAAATATGCCTCAAGGAGTTACAAATCGAGGAGATGACTGAATACATGAAGCTCAAAAACCTTTGATATGCACACTTGGAAATGCTAACTATTAGAAGGCCATGGTCAAATTTGGAAAACTAGGTGGCTAGCTTGTACTTGTTGTATGAGGTTGAGTTTAATCATCACAAGGAGACTAAGCAAAAGTTGGAAACAATAAATGTTGAACTTGAAGTTCTTAGAGCATGCTTCACTGATTAGAGAACAATAGCTAAGAACCTAGCCCATAGGATGAATGACTACTAGAAACTACAAAATGGTGTGAAGGTGTTTGATGTGGAATGCAAAAAATTCAGATCCTAGTTTGTCAACATGAAGGAGTTGTTTCTTGCAATGCCCTATCTGTGGGATATTCCCATATTGGTCCACATTGGTGATGTTGCATGATCTATATATGATCCTTGGAGTAAGGAGAAGAAGATGAAAGAATTGTTTGATGATTTTCATCTTCCACCAGTAGTTGTAGCTACAGCTAGATAGCCATAATAGCCTTATGCACCAGAGGTAGGAGAAGATCCTTCGGTTCCTCAAGAACCTCCCTTGTTTGGGATTATTTGATTTTTTTCCGTGTCTTCAAGCTGCTAGAGGAGTTGTGTTATTAGTTTTTGTCATGGTGTTGAATTTTTTTCTTATGAACACCAGTTTTTTAAATTTTTTTAAATTTGTACACTTGAACACTTGGTGTTTATTTGAGTCAATTTGTGTGTTAGTCAATTAGTCAATAATCATGATGAGTCATTGTCGTTTATCTACATTGATAGGATCATGTTGATGCGATTGCATTGACATGTGGTTTGTTGTGTTAACATGTATGCATCAATGTAGTGTCTTAAGTTACCTATATAAATGCATGAACTAGCCACATTTATGACATTCAATCATTAGTTTCTAGCCAAACTCTTGCATTTTTATCTTCCTTGAGTTAGAATATTTTCTAATTGCCCACAATAAGAGTTGAGAAGTGTATAGATCTTTATTCGAGCATCGATGTACCTGAGCACCTCAGAGTGAACAACAATAAAGACGAGCTTTCTTGATAAACTTTGTAGCACTTAGCTTAATGTTTACTTTATGCATTTATTATTCATGCAATTTACTTTAATGCTTTTAAGTAATTAATTAATATAATTAATTAATGCACATAAGCATGACCACTTCAAGCATACGTTAATGCTTGGTAATGTTAGTAGTGCCCAATGCTTGGTAACCTAGTGGTGTTGCAATATGTTTAGGATGTGTACGGAAAGTTGAAACTAATGCTTATGTTAGGATTAGCTAAGGATTAGTTAACCATTTAATTACTTTATCTTTAGCACTTAGGTGATGTAATAAAAAACACAAAACAATAACATTCATGTGCCTTAGTTACACTAAATCATACCTTTACACTTCACAAGTGTAACTTAGAAGACAAGTGTAAACTCACTACTTAGACCTAGTGTCCTTAGAGAGCTAAAGGTTGTAGAATTTGACTGGATCACTTAGAAAACACTAGTGATTCGTATGGTTGGATGTTGGGATTGTTGCCTACTCATCAATGCATAATTCATATTAAAAAGAAAATACGACTAATAAATGGATTTTCATTAATTGACCACCATATTGTAGCTATGATATTATGTCAAATATAATTTTTGTTCATCCCTTAACTAGCCTCTTGTAATTTTATTTCATAATGTCTTAGTTAGTTTGTGAGTGCATGCAATGTGATTGTAAACAACTATATGACATCTTTATTTGAGTGAAGTATACATAGACATGATTCATGGATGAAAATAAAGATTAAGATTGTTGATACCCATTACAACATTTCACATAGCTTATATTTATTTTACATGCAATTTAGTTTCAACTGTCATTTACTTTTACTTGTCATTTACATTTCCTTATGTAATATACATTTTTGATGTATGTTAGTAATTTGGTAGAATAAATATGATTGGTTTCGAGTGCAACATATAATTGTCTTATAACCTAGTAGTAACTTTACTTAGATCACCCAATAGTAAATTACTTGGTAATCCCAATTATGGTTATACCAACCTAGGGCATGTACATAAAGCTAGGACCAGATGCTTATTGCCATTAGGCTAGCTTAGCATTTTATTTCAATTATTTCTTAGTCAATACACTTAACACTCAATATTCAATTTACTATGTTGTACTTTAGTTCCATAATAGCTAACCAACATCAGTATATCATATTCTTTATTGTGAGTTAAACCATATGCTTTGACTACCTCTAACTCCAATAAGAAACAAATGAGTATGAACTTTAGATCAACTAGCTAGTGTACATCTTATTGCATCTACAAATTACAATTTGGTCACATGCATATACTTGTGACTTGTATGGTTAGAAATTAAGAACTCTCACCATTTATTAGCCACTTGAAACCTTTCAAATTAACATGTATGAGTAAAAATACATCAAAATAATACAATATGGACTCATGAGCACACAAGCCACAAGGTTGTAGGAAGTATTGCCCTTGCAAATATACAACTCACACTGCTAAATAATAATTGCATAACATAATGCTCTACAACCCCCATAATATTTATCTCTTTTAAGCAATCAAGATAAAGTTACCCAATGAAGAAAGCACAATAGCTCAACAGTACTTCCAATCTCCTCAAGTAACCCTCTCTAAGAGACAACACTCAACAATTAGCCAAAGGTCCTAGTTAAGTTACCTTTTATCACCTATATAGCATTGAATTTGAATCCAAAATAATTAGCAAGTTTAATCACTTTTTAAAAATGTTTTATGGCATACTATGAGTCACACATATTGTAGTCTTAGAAAATCAAAGAATCAATATACCAAACCTTTCTCAATGTAAGGCACTAATAAAGCCCTATAATTTAACAGATGCAATACTGTAGCCTTGCTTAATGTCATCATAGATACGATACAGTGGGTCCTGGTCTCCACTATAAATATCAATCCATTGTAGCATCAAACAAAGAACTTTGATCCAACACTTAAGAAAATTCTTGTAGTTTGTTTTCGTGATTTTACACTTAGTGATTTAGTGATGCTCACAGTGTGGTGTTAAATAGTTGTATGGAATCTTTGTTTAAGTGAATTGTTCTTGGGCACAGTTCATCTCCAAAAATAAAGATCAAGATTATTTTTCATCATTGTAGCATTCTACTTAGTTTACTTTACTTTTACTTAGTTCATTTTTCTTACTTAGTTCAATTTTCACTTTTTAGCATGTTGAGTATGTACTTTACATCTTCCAAGCACTTTACTTTCCCAATGTCTTTTAGTAAGGCAGTATAAGTACAATTGGTTTCAAGCATAAAGTGTAATTGTTTGGTAACCTAGTAGTAACTTTTCTTGATTTTCTCAATAGTAAGGTTACTTAGTAATCCCAATAACGGTTACATGAGTCCAAGACATGTATTAGTAAACTAGGAATGGATACTTATTGCCTATAGGCTAGAATAGTCTCTTTACTTTCATTACACTTAGACTTAAATTTATTACTTTTTTTCAATGATGCTTACACTTAGCCTTAGTTTGAGCCAACAACATCAACCTATCATATGCCTCACCAAGAGTTAAACCATATAGCTTGAACTTCACTAACTTAAAGTGAGAAGATAGAGATCACGAATCAATCCTCAATTACTAGTGAATTTACATTAGCTATCCATAGATTACAATTAGGTTGCACGTGAACATTGGTGAATTGTATGGTAGAGTGTTGGAATACTTAACTGCTGATCAAGCACTATAAGTCATAATGCCATGCAGTCAAGTCCAAAATCCAATTTCTAAAGAATACATGATTCTTAATGTGACTTCATGTGAATCACAACCTCCTAGGTGGGCTACAATCTCATACAAGTTAGAGTCTCCTTGTAGTATCAAATTTGCATGAAAAATTATATAAAAAACACGTTTCAACTAACTATGAGTTGTTAAGTTGTACTTAGCTTACAATCTACCACTATGATTGTCTACGAGCTACATCCAATTGAACCTACTAGTTCCAACCCTACAAAACATTACAAATGACTCACAATTAACTCTAAACTTGGATATTAAACTTCCTATGACTCATATAGTATATGAATAGTAAGAAATTATAAATTCAGAATGGGAATTCCAACACCAAGTTATGTTAATGCAATCGCTTGATGCCAACTTGAAACTAAACTCATCATATCCAAACTACTGAACATGAACTCATTTTAAAGTTATATATCCTAAAAAATTACATCATAATACTATAGATCATAAATTGAGATATCATATATGATTGTTGAATCAAATATATGTTTTGTAAATTGAATCAGAGAATTATAATAAATTGTAATAAAAATTGGATTTAAATTAATACAATTCTTTAAAGAAAACATATATCATGTTCATTTCATTATCCTAAGCATATAATTTTTTATTATAAAATTTAGTTAGAGTATAAATTTATATCTAAAATTTTAATTATCTAGTTTGATAAATAGAAATAAGCAACAAAAATATGCTAAAGAAAAAAAAATCACCATTTAAATTCATATTGTATTTTTGAGAACTTATTTGATTTAATTTTGAAGAATTGGCTTCCATGTTAATCTCTAGTTTAGCACACATTTCATGAACTACATTGAAACAAAACAAGTACTATTGACTATTTTAACTTGATAACAATGACTCTTAATTATACCTTTGAATAATATTAAGTAATGCAACATATAAATCAGGGTTTCATTACATCATGACATTAGAGGTAAGATTTATGTACATAAAAAAATCAAGAAGAAAATTCCTTAATCTTAGCTTCATAAACCTATCAATATTTGCTTCTTCCCCTTCTTTTTAAATAAGATTTGGGTATCTATCATTTTCTCCTCATATATCCTTGGATCATTGGACTTTGAGATGTATGAGCCAAAAATTCCATGGGTTAAAGAACATTACAAGTACATGGAAATGTAAGAGATAGTTTGTTAAGTACATGGGTTCAAACATTATTCACTTACTTTAAAAGTTTTGAATCTACTCCCTTCATGCTTGAACTTCATTTATTATTCTAGATATATTTTAAATAACTTCTCTTTGATCTACACGTCTCTATAAAAGTTGTTCTTTTTTATTTTAACCATTAATGTCCACTTCATGCCATTTGGGGTTTTCTTTGCATTCTTATGTAAATTATGCATGTAAGCTAGATGTTTTTTTGATCTCATTATAAGGACATATTTTAGAATACCATACTCTAAATATTATTCTAGATCTTTCATAATATAGTATTTCTATTTGATTTTAATGAGCTTAGCTTGTTTAATTTTTTGATAAATTTGGTTCCATGTGATTTAAGCTTATATACAAGTTTGTCTTTTAATTTCAACCAATCCTTATTCTTGATTTATTTCTAGTCTTACTTAATCATGATAATGCTCTTTAATGCCTTGCATTTCTTGGCTATATTCTTCCATGATGTGAATTCAATTACATGTTTTTGGCTTGTCTTTTTGACCACATGCATAGATAAATTTCAATATTTCTTTAATAGTTTAATAATTTTAATATTGACTTTGGCTTGCTATTGTTTAATATATTGGATATACTTCTCAAATGCATATCTTTGTTTTCAATCTTTGTTGAATTGATTATTTACCATAGTTAGCTTTGTAATTTTCTTTTCTAAAGTAAGAATTATTTGATTTAGCTTAGCAAAATTTTCTTTTATAAAAAACTAATCCTAGATAACTTGTTCATTCTCTTCATAAGCATTTTAAGCAATAGTAATTCATTTGGTACATTGTTGTTTATAAAATTCAATAGTATCTTCTAATGCTATGTGCATAAGCCTTAATTTTAGTAAGTTGCAGTAATGTATTAGAGTTGATCTATGCTTTCATCACTTAACGCATTAGCATTTATATAAGCTTAAATAAATGCATATACCCACTGCATTTATGACATTATTTGGTCATTTCCTTAGGGAAACTCTATTAGTTTGTTTTTGTAGTAACTAGTAATTGTCCCCAAGTGCTCACAACATGAATCAAGTGGATTGTATAGAATTTTATTTAAGTGATAATGCACCTGAATACATTTTCATGGTGATAATAAAATTGAAATCCATTTTCTTTATTGCAACACTTGGACTAGTCTTCTAGCTTCTTTAATTGCAATCTACTTGAAGTGTTCTTTAGTTTCATTTAATTAATTAATTAATTTTCCTTTTATCACACTTAATTAAATTGCATGAGTATAACCAACTTTGAGTATAAAATGTGTAATAGTGAACACTTGGCAACCCAATAATGGTAATGCATATTCAAGATGTGTATAGTAAATTGGAATAGATACTTCCACGTTAATGAGTAGCAAGTAGACCCTACACCCAACCATACGAATCACTAAGTGTTTATGTGCGATCTTGTCAAATTCTATGGACTTATAGCCTTATAAGTACATTGTTCTCTAGGAGGTGAAACTAATTGTGGTAATTGTTGTCTTCCCAATTACACTTGTAGAATGGAAAAGTATGGTTAAGTGCAACTGAGACATATGATTTTTTATCATTTTTATGTTTTATGTTCTAAGTTGCTTAAGAATAAAGAATAAAGAATTATATATTTAAATACTAATTTACTCTAACCCTCTAACATTTAACTAATCCTAACATAAGCATTTGTTTCCACTTACCATACACATCTTGAACATGTTTAATGCTACTAGGTTACCAAATGTTAAGTGTTACGAGGATTACTAAGTGCCAAGCATATGCTTGAAGTGGTCGTACTTATGTGCTTAATTAATCATTATTTAATCTAGCTTAATTTATCTAAAATTAGCTTAATTTAATTACTTTAATTACTTAAAGCATTAAAGGAAATTACTTAAAATATTAAATGCATAAAGAAAATAATTAATCTATTTCAAAGTGTTACAAGGTTTATCAGAAAGCTTGTCTTTATTGCCACACACATTGTAGTGCTTAAGTACAACAGTGCTTGAATAAAGATTAGTACACTCTTTGACTCCTACTACAAGCACTTAAAAATACTCTAACTTTCAAGTGGAAAAACTACTAGAGCTTTACTATAGCTATGAGACTTATGCCATAAATGTGGTTGGTGAGCATGTATTTATAGGTGAAATAGGGAGCCTTGTTGATGGGTACACATCAATGGGTACACGTTAATGGGCCAAACTCTACATAGATGGGCTAGGTCACATCAATAGCATGTCGTTGACATGGCCAATCATGACTCTTCAACACATGCCTAGGCTAGGATAGATTTATTTCTTGCATTTAAATTAAATAGATAGAATTTTAATATTTTTAATCTTATAATATTTTTGATGAGCATAGAGAAGTCACTATGCCCAACCATGCAAATTGCTAGCATTCACTTAGTGATTTGGTCAAATTCCATGTACTTTAGCTCTCCAAGTACAGTTTGCCTAGGTAGTGAATCTTAAAGACTTGATTTTTGTCTTCCCAATTCCACTTGTGAGGGGCAATGGTATGGTTAAGTGTAATTGAGGCATATGATTTTTATCATTTTTATGCTTTTTATTTAATTCACCCAAATGCCAAAAAATAAAATAATTAAATGTCTAATTAATGTAATTACTAATTAATGTTTTAATTGATCCTAACACAAGCATCCATTTCCATCTATCATACACATCCTGAATATGTTACAATGCTATTGTGTTACCAACTGTTAAGCCCTATTGAGATTACCAAGCATTAATTGTATGCTTGAGATGGTTGTACTTATGTGTATCAATTATCTAAATTCAATTAATTACTTAAATTTTTGAACATAACTTGCATGAAGAATAAATGCATTAAAGTAAATATGACGCTAAGTGCAACTACTGCAAGGTTTATGAAAAAGGCTTGTCTTTATTGCTGTTTACATCAAGGTCTCCAGGTACATCGATGCTCGAATAAAGATTTGTACACTTCTCACTCCTATTGCAGGCACTTAGAAAATATTCTAACTCTTGAAGAAATCAAAGGCAATTGTTTAGCTAGCTATTAATGAACGAATGCTATAAATGCAATGGGTGTGTGCACTTATATAGGTTAAAGTAGATACTTCTTGGATGTGTATGTGTTGATAGGTATGCATTAATGGGATTGCGTTGACGTAGTCAAACATATGACAACTCATCATACCCCCACGACTAAATGAAAACTCATCCTCAAGTGAAGAAAAGGGAGGAACAAACTTCTTACAAAAGTTTGGGAATGTATGAGATTATTGACTAACTGACTGACACACAAACTGACTTAAATTGATGCTAAGTGCCCAAGTGTATAGATTGACAACTTTTACAAAACTTGGTGTTCATGAAAACAAAATTGAACATCATTACAAAAATTAATAGTAAAACTTGTCTAGCAGGTTGAAGACAAGGAGAAAACCAAATGGTACTAAGCGATGGAGGCTCCTGAGGTGCTGAAGGACCTTCTCCTACCTCTAGTGCATGTAACTGTTGTGGTTGAGGATATGGTTATGGTTATCTAGTTGTACTTGCGACTATTGGTGGTAGATGGTAAGCATCTAGCAATGTTTTCATCTTTTCCTTCTTACTCCAGGGATCGTACATGGTTCATGCAGCACCAGCAATGTGCGGTGGTATGGGAACATATCACAGATAGGGCATTATGGGGAATAACTTCTTCATGTTAACAAACTAGGGTACGAATTGTTTGTGTTCAACATTGAATGGCTTAACTAAATTTTGTAGCTCCTAGTAGTTGTTCATTTTGTAGGCTAAGTTCTTAGCTGTTGACCATTGATCGGTGATAGTGTACAATAGGTACAAGCTAGCCACTTGCTTCTCTAGTTTTTACCTTATCCTTTCAACAGTCAGCATTACCAAGTTTGTGTAATGGAGTTGGGAGAGCTCGATGTACTTCATCATCTCATCAATGTGTAGCTTCTTGAGATGGATCTCTATCTTGTTGTACATGTTCAGTGCATCGAAGATGGGCTACCATATGTCACCTTCTTATTGAAGCTACTGGAGGGCCTCATTGACTTTTTCCTTCACTAGTTTGATTTCTTCTTCATTGATTTCCTTCTAAAGGCCAACCTAGTATTTGTAATGGTTCTTAACCCTTTTAAATTTAAGGGCCTCATTCTTCCAAGCATCGATCTCGATCATTGATTTCTGGTAAAGAGCATGAACCTCTTCCATAAAGAGAGTATGATTTTCTATTGCCAACCTCCTTAGGTCCATGATCATCTTGGCAAGCTACTCTTGCTATTGTTTCATGTAATTGACCATCTATTCATTTTGGAGCTCAACATTATGTAGCTGATGATTATCCTTGGTCAAAATTATGTTCTACCTACAAACCTTTAACAAATCCTTCTGAATGTTGTAGAAAATAGCATCTACCAAGGCTGGGTCAAAGATTATCGATTCCTTTACATACTCAGCCTCATGAAGTTTGGTTTGAAGTTGTTGAAAAGCTTCATCTCTGGATATAGCTTGGCTAAGTACAGTGGGATTAGCAAGGAAAGCTCTTAATTTAGTAACTTCAATAGCCAAATATTGATTTTGCTCTACGGTTGCATCAAGTTGGGCATTGGCAATGAGGTACTTGCCCTTAGCCTCCAATAGTGCTGACTAGGTAGTAGTGATGTCATTCGAAAGGTCAATGACATTCAGAATTAGATGCCTAGTCCCCACTAGTCATTTTAGAAACTTCTCATGCTAGGAATCATTGAATATCTCACTTGCCACTCCTATAGACATTTGGACATCTTATAGTTTAGCAATATATAGCACAAATGTTGTAGGAACATTGAGGGCCTTGCCCACTTGATCAACCATTACCTCGACTAATGTTTCCTTCTCTTGGTGCTACATCACCAGGAAAGTTACCCCATCACCTTTCTCTAAGCACATTGAGAAGGTAGTAGTATTTGTGGAGATTTCTAGAAATTGCTGCTATCCTAGAATGGACATTGTTAACTCTTGAGCACTAGGATTCAAGTGCATGGGTGCCTGCATTTGTTGGGCAGAAAATGTTGGCACCGTATCCTCTAACCAGCTAATGGTACACGTTACCTCATTCAAGTGGCTTAGGGCTAGTTGGTAGATAGACAAATCACCATCCAGTCTAGCTTGCTGTTGTTGTAAGAGTTTCTGATGGAGTTTCTGCATTTTCTCCATGGTAGCATGAGCCTCCAATGTTGTTTCATTAGTGGGTGGTGGTGGTGGCTACTCCTCTTCTTTCATCATGGTAGGCTCTTTATCTTTCATCATTTCTACCTAGGAGGTGGTAGGAGCATGTCTGAGTGTTTCATTGAAATAGTAGGATATTCCTCCCCTTTTACATAATTTTTGGATTAGGCATGGAAAGGGGAGTGCCTTCCTCCCATGCTTATTTTTCTTAAAGCACTTTTTTATCTCAAGATAGATCAACTGTGGGAGGTTGTCCAGGAATTTTTTACTTAGAGTGGTGCATGCATGGGTTGAAAAGTCTATCACCTTGCTTAGCCTCATTGTCAGATATAGGTGGTAGACTACTATCTTGAAATATGCATGTTCTGTTATTGTGAGTGCACTATATTCTTTGTGGTCAACTTCATAGCATTGCTAGACCCACTCCTTTTTCACCTTTAGGTCTTCTTGTGTTGAAATTTTTGACAAATTTGTCCTAATGTTAGGCAATTTGAGGGCCTGAAAGATGGCCTTCACCAAGTATGACATATTAATGTCCTTGATTTTCACAATGGCATGAGGTTGCCTATTGTTATAGAAAAGATATGTCTCTCTCATGTACCACTCCCCACTATAAGTGATGATGGACCACATGGGAGAGGTCTAGAACTAAGTTCTGACATCTTCTAGAGTGAATTCTAAGAAGGTGCCAAAGTTCAATTTTTGGAGAACTAAACATTGAATATTATTAGATTTGATTTACCTAAGGTAGGCTTCAGTTAATGTGACCTCAAGGTTTAGCCTTGGTCTTGGTGCCTCATCCCAATGGGATTGCTCTATTTTAGCTTGGGGAATCTATTAAACGGATTCCACTTTGGGCTCCTCCCAAAGGTCTTATTGCTTATGTTTCGGCTGCCTGCTCTTGTGGTTGTTCTTGTTGTTGGCCCCTTCTAGTTTTGAGCTACTTGTCCCTTAATTGGGATGGTCTCACCTCTTGTCCATGTTTGTCCCTAGGTCTGGGTGCCATCTGTAATCACAACATGACCAAGGATCAAAGTTTGATGTGTAACATGTAATACTTGGTTTCCTTGTCTCGATCAGTTTGTTACACTTTAATATTATTTCATTTGTATGACTACGAGAGTTCATTGAAAAGGTTTAACTCTTAGGAATTAATGATTTTAATATTATTTTATTTTAAACCTTGTGGGAGTTTAAAAAAACTCTGAAATTTTTTTCCCAAAAACCTAAGATTTGTAGCCCCCTTTACGTAGAGCTCACTTCTAGTAGCTATAGGATTGAAAAATGGAGTAAATTGAACAAACAGTTAGTAAGATATGGGCTTTGGAAGGCTTTGGGCTTAGAAAACTACAAAACTCCTTATGTGTTTGGGAGCAGATGTGCATAATTAGTTAAATGTGAACCCATATATATGGAATTTTTTGCTACATCAATGTAATTGCATTGAGAGAGTTGCATCAACGTAGCTATTTGCAAAAATTCTACACCTTAAAAACTAAGGGAAAAACAAGCAAGTTTTCAATTAAAATGGAGTCTAGAGGAAGTTGAAGTAGCCTAGAACATGATGAAATGCATGAAGAGGGCTAGATAGTTCACAAAAAAGAAGATTTGGCTTGGAGAACATTCATGAAGGAGTGCACAACTAAACATAATTAATGTGGAATGCAGAAGATTTTGAAAGAAAACATGTCTAAAGGATGAGGAACTTAAGCAACCCAACCAAGTAGAATGCGAGTGGGTCCTCCCCATAGTAGGCTCATGCCCTAAAACCAAGGAGTTTGTGGTCCCCATGGGTGACTAATGGTTGGGGTTAGTTAAGGACGAAATCCCTAAAGAAACTACCAAAGAACTTTGAATGTATTAAACTAAGACATTAAAACACATGAGAAATGGTAGTGAGGTGAGTCATGGATAACATAGGTGGATGAGGTAAGGAATGGAATGGAGTCCTGTATTGTGGTCACATGAATTTCCTTGTGGATTTTATGGTTAATATGACTAGATAACATCCATCCTTAGTTCAAAGTAAGACCAACCACTTTTAGTGACCTTGCATTGGCACTCTAAGATCAATCCATCCCCTTAAGGCATAAGAATATCCCTACGTATCAATCACCATTCCCAAAAGAGAAGAAAAAAGAACTTGAAAGTGAGATGAACCTTAGTTAAAGGGAATCTTTAGGCATGGGTAACATGTCTTTCTAGTTCCATAACTAGTTTTTGTAGCTTGTTATTTTTTTAAGGGGTGTGCTTTGAATTTCCATTATTATTATTATTATTATTTTGGATTTTTTAATTTTTGGATGGGAATCACATTATGCAAAGACTTTACTTCCTGTTATTGGTTGATAGTGGAATGATGAGAAATCCATGAAAACACTCATGCACCCAAGAGGGTAGGCAAATACAAAGAGCATCAAATTCCTTTGAAGTTACATAGTTGTCTATCCATTTAATCCTTCCCAAGTTTGGAAACTACCAAGGTCACAAATTCATGGAAAGTTTCATTTAAGAAGGGACCTCATATTTTTGAAACAAGGGAACATCCTAGAGTTTTGTGGATTAGTGGATGATGTGGATTCACTACCTGTTATTATGAAAAGAAAGTATGCCTTAGTTACCAACATGAAAATTCAAAGATACAATCAAAACATTTGCAACCAAATAAAATTATAGTACAAACCACCATCAATTGATAACCATAGTTGCACCAAGTCCTAACAGAAATAAAGAAAGAAAACCAAAACATAAGAAAAGCATAAAAGAAATCCAAACCAAATAAAGTAAAATATAGAAAAAAAGTATAAAATATTTAAGAAAGAGAAAAATGTACTAAATGTGGACCTTTTGGTATGTCAAAAATAGTAAGGAAAATGGAGAATAAGGTTGTTTGTGTGGTTGTGTGATTGTTGTGTTTGCAGGATAAGAACTTGGATTGAGAAGAGAAGGTTTATGGAAGCTCAAGAACATGGACAAGGAACGGAGAATTCAAAGTGCAAAGAAAGGGTAAAGAAAGACATCAAAAAATAGTAGACATCTTGGCAAAATTGAAGGTAGCATAGGCAAAGACATCTCTACAAAACAACAAATGTCTTTCATTAGATAAAAACATCTTTCACTAGACAAAGACATCTTCCTAAAATGAAGGCCAGTTACAAAAGGATGCCTTTCATAACACAAAGATGTCTTCCTAGAATTGATGAAAAATATAGAAATATGTCTTAGCCATGAAGAAGACATCTTCCATGATCGTTAACTAGCCATTGCACAAGGTCCAAGATGAATTTAGAAATAGAGTGACTATAAGAAGACATCACTCTTATTGGGAAATGTACAAGCTTTTGTGCAATCATTGCGTAATCATTGTTTCTCCTCATTGTATTATCTTTTGTCTTTTGTAAAGTGAGCTATTCTTCAAGTACAAGAATTAGCAAACTGAGTTGCATTCATCCCTTGTAATTGTTGTTCTATTCTATTGCCCTACGAGGTTAATGTGCTTCTTGTGGGAAGGCATCTTGCTTGAGCTTGTTAGGATCCTATGGGATTTAGTGTTGGTGTAGTGCCACAACACTATGGAGTAGAGCTCAAGATTCTAAAGGTTGTGGGAAAACCACATTCTAAGCTTGTCAAGACCTTGTGAGGCTGAGTGGATTTGTAGTGTCGAATCATTCTGGAGTAGAGCTTAGAGCTTATAAAAGGTGTGGTATCCTTTAATCACATTTGAGAGCAACCAAGTCTAGAGGTGTGTTGGTGAACTACCCTTTGAATGTGGACTATCCAAGTTGGGGAACCATGTTAAATTTGGTGTGTGTGCTTTTTTCCAAAGAATTTTATTTTAGGGATATTCATCCCTTCCCTTTTAAGTTCCATGATCCACAAGTGGTATCGAAGGCTGATACTCTTCTTTGTCATCATCAACTTCAAGAGTGAACAATGGAGGGATGAAACACCATGAAATTTTGAGACCTCGATGATTCAGCAAAGTCTCAAAGTTTAGGCAAGGATTTTCACAAGCGTAGTGTCAAGATATTCGAGTGATGGAAGCACCGAAGACAATTGCACATCTTAGCAAGTTTTGTTTTTCGGCTGAGGGCCTGCTACGCTACACTATGTAGCTCAATGTAGCAGTCTTCAGGAGGATAGAACAGAACAAGGGATGCACGGTAACAATACTTCAACTTTGCAAGTTGACCAATGCTTCAAAATCTTAACTTTTTTGCGCTTTACGCTACTTAGTGGAGTGCAGCTTAATGCAAGTAGCATAGTTGAAATAGCTGCGACAACAAGGATAGCAAAATTCAAATAGTAGTAGTCATTACGTCATGAAACGCTTCCTAGCATATTACAGCGTAATCACGAGATGGTTATGCTATGCTATGCTTCAGAGCATAGCACAGCGTAGTGTCACAAGCTTCAGCTGTAGCACGCCAGGTCAACGACATTCTGCGGGCCTAAGACATGTGTCATCTAAACTACGTTCTTCTCCTAACCCTAATCCTATAAATACCCTGGTGGACAATGTTCAAAGGGTTGGTAAAAAAGTTGGTTGGTTTTTTTTGCTGGCTAGCTGGTAAAGAAAACAAAAAGGGTTGGCAACAAAAACAAAGAGGTCAAAAATTTTGAGGCAGTGGACAAAAGTTAGCAAGAGCATCGACTGTGACAGAGAGAAGCTTTTTGGCCGGAGATTGCAAATTAGCAAACATTTTGCTTTGAGCCTAACTCCCTTGCGCCCAGATTGGCTAGTGAATAAGGTAGATTGGACTTTTGCTTGTTAATCTCTAAATAGCTTCTTGTGGATGATGGATACTTCATCCAAACCGGAGTCTGCTTGCAAATCCCGTTGTATTCATCATATTTATCCATAAGAGAGATCCTAGATCTTGGGATCATGCATTTTTTAAATTCGATTCATTGCATCTTATTTACATTAATTTTTATAGTCGTTTTACATAGTTTACATCGTTTTCATTGCCTTCAAAATCCGATCTTGGAATAGATCTCATTTTTTCTCGTCAATTGATATTGCGTTTGCACATCAAATTGCCATCTCGTTATACAATCGTTAACAAATTTACTGACCAAGTAAGTCCCTGTCTGATTGACAAGACCGTTCAGGGCACCTTAGATTTATTCTCTCTAGCACAGCCCTCACACGAATCTGGGGTTGAAACTATGTACACGGAAATCCTCTTGGTGCTTCCAGTAATCGACGTTTTCTATTGTTATAGTTTTTTGGCGCTAGAAGGAGGGCTTGAACCTCTGATCTGTGTTTCACGGGTAGTCCTGTAAGCTATCTGTACCCATTATCGACTAGCATAAACATGACATCTCTATGGTTATTTACGTGATCGTGTGGTACAGATCGATCACTTCGACGATTCCTCTGGAATCCACCAAGACAGAAAGCCCACGTTTGCCTTTAGCTCACTTTTTCCTTTGTGATCTTTATCCTTGTTAGCATCACCTTCTAGCTGCTGAGAGAATGGCTGTGACAACCACCAATGTTCCCACCACTAGTCTCAAAAATCCCTTGACAACGCAGGCTACGCTTACTATTGTCGAGCCACCGACTAGTCCGGTGTAGCCACACCGGTCCCTCAGGATTCAAAACAAAGAGCCTGAGGGGCACCCTTAGCTGATGGAACATTACAACTTCCTTTGTGCCAAACTTATGGTGAATCTGCCTATGTACTGACATGAACTCGAAGAGAAACATGAATATGAGTTCATATATTGTAACAAGACAGAATTCGTTCCTTTGCCTAATGCTTCCATACCCCTGAAGGACAGGCAACAGTGGATCTTGGATCAACTGTTAATGGCCAGGGCATCAACGGAACAATGAGACGAGGTGTTCCATGATGAAGCGTTCCACAATGGGCAGGAGGACCTAGATGCCCACTCCGAGGGAGGTAGTCATGCTAGGTTTGTTATGGCTCATCCCTCCAAAACGACCCATGCAAATCTGCTCTTTATCGTCACTACGCTTTTATCATTTTCTAGTACCAACCGTGTGGCGCGTTCGACACATCAACATTTTTTCTCTCTGGCTCCCTTTCCAGATGTTATCCCTTCACAGTCCATTCCTCTGTAGTCATAGTCAGCCAACCTAGCACATTGCGTGCTTACGCCTACATTACCATATGTGCACACAGTACCCATCTCATAATTACACACAGCTTCTCCATCCATCTCGCCTTTTGTCCCTGCTCCACTAGCAGCGGTGGGACCTATCCCTACCACGTGGTGGGCTCCAAATATGTCACCCCTTGTTGCATAGCCTACGCAGATGTCCTATCTTCCTCATCATCAACACCAAGTCCCACAGGTGGTAAATCCAACTACAAGGTCATTGTTTGTGCCACCAGCTATACAAACAACGTATCCTATGGCACAATCGATGGTTGTCGCCCCGCCTGCACCACCTACCTGGTGGTGGATGACACAGGCGGTACTGCCTGCAGGGATAGTTCCACCAGCATCACACACAGGCCATGATGCTACTCCTATCTCACCACCAGTCGTGGTTCCACATGTTATTCCACAGCCAACCTCTTCTTCCTCGAGTCTAGATCAAGCCTTCCAGCTTATTCAAATCCTTACCGAAGAGGTTAAATGCCTCAAAGCTGTAGGTTCTAATACAATACAGGTCATGGATTTTTACCATGATGATCCTATCGGTCTGGCAATTCCCATATTGTCATTACCTCTTGGGATGCCACTTCCCCATTTCACAAAATACATTGGGTAAGGAGATCCCAATACTCATCTTGTTACCTTCAGGTCAGAGTCATTGTTGCTGCAATAATGGCCATATACCATTATTTGTGTTTTTGCTATGTCCCTAGCGGGTAAAGATTTGGATTGGTATTGTGCACTTCCATGCTCTTCCATTTCGACCTTGGAAGAGCTGCTGACTCAGTTTGTGACCCATTTCAAATACAACCTGAGGCCGGAGGTCACGTTGGACCAGTTAATGGGAGTTAAGTAGGATCCGCTCAAATTGGTCCAAAATTTTATACAGTGGTGGAGCGCCACCTTGAATGAAATCCATGAGTCGATCATGGAGGCCCATCTGTTGGCAATTTTCAAGGGGGTAGTCAATGAATTTATTAATTCTAAACTATATTACCTCGCTCCCCGCTCCCTCAGCCAAGGCTTCACTTAGACTAAGAGCATCCAAGATGCAGCAGAGGCTAGCAAAGACCCAACATATGTGGCCTATAAAAATGCCCACAACAAAAGCAAAGACAAGGGCAAGGCCACAACAACAACCGTAGTAGCCATGGCCGAAGAGGCCAAAAAAAAATAACAACAAAAAGACAGCTACAGTGCCTGCTAAGGCTACAACTAGCTCAAACAACGTTGACTAGTAAGCAACATCAGCTCTTGAGACATTACCTTAATTGAAGCCTAATTTCAAGCGTAAAGACTGCTCAAAATATACGACTCTACCTGTCAAGCCTTCAGAACTACTGAAGCAACTACTGGGAACTGGTCACATTCAATATAAGAAGGTGTCTGAGGAGGTTTTAAAATGCCACAGACAGTATTGTGAATTGCTCAAGAATCCCTTGGCCCTACCAAATGAACCACCAGTTCCCAAGAACTTCAAGTTGGATTATTTCTGCGACTACCACCAGTTGTGTGGTCATGACACAGACTACTTTTGGGCATTGAAAGATGAAATTCAATGCATGATCGACCAAGGCAAGTTGATCCTTGACAGCGGTAATTTGGTTCGTCCAAAAAACCAATCTATGCATGTGTACCAAGACCCGTTGAATGCAAATAACGTAGGGTACACTATCAATGTGGTGGGTATGGATGGCGATGACCCAGCACCACCACAGCAACCCTTTGTGCTACGTATGCCTCCTTGCCCACCTCACACAACAAACTCGTTGACATTGACAGGCACGGTGCAACAACAATCCTTTATCCTTCGAGTTCTGCCTCAAACGTTTGTTCCGCAGTTGATTGTTGTTAAAGCTGCAGCCCAGCTCGCGCTCACACCTAAGGCACCCTTTGTCATTATGGTGCCAAAGCCATCAGCTGTTCCTACAATGTAGGGGCAAACATCTAAGTCAACGCCCCAACCTCAACCCACAAAGAGATGAGAAGGGCGTGTAACAGATAAAAGAGATAAGGACCATGTTACGTTGGGGTTTCCTAAGCATACCCCTTTGGCCTCTGCACCCTTTACTCCTTGTTCCTCTGAAAAGAACGACGTTATGTAGGCATGACCATCCTCTCCTTGCCCAAGAAAATACAACCCTCAATCAGAAACCGTTCCTCCCCAAGAGATCCATCTCTTGGGACGAATGGAAGAAGAGAAGGGTAACAAACAACTAGATTGTGGGCATAATCTCCTTGACGCTTTTACACAAGTTAAGCATGCTCTCAAATAGAAAAATAGAACGTTGAGCCTATATGACTTGCTGATGACATCCCAATCACATCGTGGAGCTACGATTCGCATGCGAGCGTTCATATCGGTGGACAAAAGCTTTCCAGCAGATGAAGAAGCAATCTATTCGATCATGCTTCCCCCCTGTTGAACAACCACGACCTTCCCAACTAACATTCCATGATGAGTCCATTAAGGATGACCCAGAAAAGGGTTAGGTAACAACAACGCCCATGTTCATCACTATTCGGGTCGGCCAGTATAGGATCCGGAGAGTACACGTAGATGATGGGGCCATTGCCAATGTCATTCCATTTCCCATAGTGGAAAAACTGGGTTTGATCTACCAGATCAATCCCACGATGACGTCATGCTTGAAGTCATTTAACGGGGCACAGGTGCAAGTTAAGGGAACTGTACAGATCAACTTTGTATTAGGGGATCAATTCCCCACAAATGTAGTATTCATCGTTGTCGAGAAGATGCCCGGCTTCAACCTAATCTTGGGGAGGTCCTAGTTGGCTCAGCTAAGGGCCGTCTCATCACCCATTCACCAAGAGATCCACTTGCCCTATGCAGGAGGTGAAGTGATCATCTAAGATGATAAGATGACCCCTCAAGCTGTCAACAATGAAGAAATGGAATAGGGTTCAAAGATTGAAATCCCCGAAGATCAAACCCCTATTTCAACAGTTGAAGATATCGACACAGTGGCCAATGAAAGCTTGATTTGGATTGAATTACCCTTCCAGGGAGGGGATGATAGTGTAGAGGAATGGTGTAACAAACCTCCTTGTCCATACACATTGCCAAATCTAAAATAATCAAGAAGCAGCTGCAGAATTAACAAACGAAGAAGTCAGCATAGCATGTTACATCGGGCCACATTGCTTGCTATTGTGTTGTGTACATTCTTTATCATTTCATGTTTCATCATCTACCATTATTCTTCTTCACTTTATTATCCAGAAATGGCCTTAAACTAGTTACAGCCTGCTACGGCTTAAAATTGGTAATACCGTTTATTCTTTTCCATGTGTGATGGCCCAGCCCAAAATGGCCTTAAACTATTGCTGGCCTGAAATGGCCTTAAACTATTGTTGGTCCACAATGGCCTAAAACGTGTAATCTTTCCTACAAAGCATTTTTTTCGTAAAGCAAAATTAAAACCTTTCTTTTATAAACACCATCAACTGGCTTAAAAATAGAAAAAAAATGTTATTCTTTATTGCCTTTCATTACAACAACAATTACTTCCATATTGCTACGCTACACATAATCCTTGACCACTATTATTACGCTACCCTTCCACCTTATTACCACCTCCATCTGCTTCACCCAACTCCACATCTGCCTCATGAGGATCTTCCTCATGAAGATCTTCTTCAGGAAGCTCCTCTTCATGGGGTTGATCCTCCCTGTGAGGCTCATCCTCATGAGGATCCTCTTTATGCTGATCCTACAATTTGACATGAGGCAAACGTTAGCGTCGCAATAAAAATCACGGGTAAGAAAAATACAATAGTAACATAGCTTACATGTGATGGTCTTGCATCAGCCGTGAAGGGAATTTGTTCCAGGCCAATTGACAGGCATCACATAATCTCATCCTCAATGAGCTCTGCCCAAATCCCCATCTATTATCTAAGTCACGCTCTATTTGCATACGAAACGAGGTACAATGAAGTAGTGCATAACTGCTTAGCATTGGTTTTTGCGCTCAAGAAATGTAGGCATTATCTTTTTCTCATCCAGGTTAACATAATTTGCAAGAAAAACATTCTACGAGCCATCACGAAAAATTTATACCAGAGTAGTAAGATAGCCCGATGGAAAGCCATCATAATAGAATTTGACTTACACTACGTCGGCCAATCTTCTATGAAAGGCCAAGCGATAGCCGATCAACTTGTAGCGTCACTTGTTAACGATCAGGAAACGATAGAGCCTGAATTTCCAGATGAACATGTACATAGTTTAAGCCTTGTATCAATAGGCCTCGAAGTGACATTACACTTTGATGGAGCTTCGACCATTAGAGGTGGTAGTGCCGCTGGTGTCATCACGCTTTCCCTTGAAGATGTTTATCCATTGGCTTACTGCGTGGCATTTCCATGTACGAACAATGTGGTAAAATACGAGGGGCTCCTCAGGGGACTATTAGCAGCTAGAGAACTGAATGTTTAACACCTAGAAATCCGAGGTGATCCAATGCTCATTGTCAATCAGATCACAGAAGTTGACGCCTGCAAAGCCGTGCATTTGCAACCCTACTACGATATGGCTAAAGATATTTTGAAATAATTTATAACGACTGATGTCTGACACATGCCACATAATGAGAACACCATAGATGATGCACTAGCTATGTTAGCTTTAAACATGCCACCACATTTGTTTGCCACCTTGTCCACTTTAATGATGGAATGTACAGATCTTGTCATCTAAGCGGTGCAAATATCTTCTTTAAATGCGGAAGGAATGCAAGAATGGTATGAAAACATTAAAACCTACCTTCTATGTGGCGAACCATCACACGAGTTGACATCTGTGCAAAAGGACGCAATCCGCAAGCGTGCCAGACAATACATCATCATCGAAGAAAACACTCTATGTAGGCACTCCTTGATGGGGTATTGTTAACCTGCGTTAATAAGAACCAAGCGCAAAGGATAGTTAGTGAAGTCCATGAGGGACTATGTGGAGGACACATAGCCCTGCGAGCCATGGCTGCTAAAATCAGACGCTTAGAGTATTACTGGCCGTACATGGAATGAGATTGTCTTACCAATGTTAAGACATGTGACACATGCCAACGTTACACAAATCTAATATACGTGTCACCAACTGAGTTGCATATCACACAGATCACTTGGCCATTCCAATGATGGGGGCTAGACATCATAGGTCCCATCATGCCTAAGTCTTCCACAAGACGTAGCTTCATCATCATTGCCACTAAGTACTTCACAAAATGGGTTGAGGCTATTCCCCTACAAAAGACTACATCTTAATAGGTTTGCCATTTTATCTTGGATAACATAGTAATAAGGTTTGGGCTTCCCATGACTCTTGTGACTGACAATGGACCACGATTTAGTAGTACCAAAACCAAATCTTTCTGCAATAACCTTGGTATTAAGCAATCTTTTTCCTCACCATATTACCCGTAAGCAAATGGTGAAGAGAAAGCAATAAACAAGGTGGTTATTAATTTACTAAAAAAAGATGCTCAGCAGCAAGAAGAAATGATGGCATGAGAAAATCCTCCACATGCTATGGGCCTATTGTACGACACCATATAGTCTAGTCTACGGATTTGAATCAGTGTTACCCCTTGAACTACAGGTTCCCTCACGATGGATGGTCCTCTCCACGGTTATAAATGAGAATCAACACAACGAGTCCAGGATCGTGGATCTAGACTCAGTGGAGGAGAAGCACATACAGACACTTAATAGCATCGAAAAATATCAGGACAAGCAAAAGTAGAAGCATCATCGCAACCTGCATCAGTGACCGATCAAGAAAGGAGACTTGGTCCTTAAAGCCATTTGTGAACTAGTGAGCAAATTCTCTGCAAGCTGGGAAGGCCCCTTCCTGGTCATCAACACATATGACAATGGAGCATTCAGGTTAGCAGATGTCAATGGAAACAAGCTTGCAAACTCGGTGAATCATATGTACTTGAAGTAGTACCACATTTAGACATCATCTCAGCTAGAACGCAAGGTAACAAACATCTGTTACGATGTAAAACTGGTAGTGTTATACACATCTGCTACGACGTAAACCTGGTATTTCTTGCACGCGTCCACCACAATGCTAAACTGGCAAAGCTTTCAACCATTTGCCATGACATAAAATTGGCAAGGTAAGCATCCATTTGCTGAGATGTTAAACTAGCACAGACTTGTCCTTGGGTCATGACACAAAATTGACACCCACAGTACAGTCTACTAGGACCATAAACTAGTTTTTCCATAAACTAGCACACTTCGGTTTGCCCAGACTTTAAACCTGGACCATGGTCTGCTGGGACTTAAAACCAGCAACGATGGTCTACCAGGACCTAAAACTGGGATTTGCCAACACACCATCCATGAAACAAGTGGGGTTGACCATTTTTGCACAACATCCCACATCAGACAGAATGGGTAGGGCGTTGGAACAAACGCAACGCCGCTACCCCCCAACATTCTACTGATTCCTCGAATATGCCAAAGGGCATACTACTGACCCCTCGGAGATGTCGCCACAACGTTCACTCAGCAATCGCAGCTCTCGAGGTCACCATCGCCAGTTGGAGCCCCAAGGAAACTATGGCCACCCATAGCCTTGGTTGCCCCAGCTATCACCATTGTCAAGATTTGGCTTCTTAGATTCATCTGATTGGCTCTTTGCCTAGTCAGATGGATAAGATGAACCTGGCTATCGACTAAAAATTCTTGAGCCATGGCATCAACAAAGGGATCCTTACCTTTTTGCTGTGGTACCCTTCTCTATGGCGCACTCCCCTTTTTGCTTTGGACAGCTCTTGTTTCAACAGCCTCCTTAGCGGTTAGGATAGTTCATTTTATTCTCTATTCTTTGTTGCGTTTTGCAAGTTACTTGCTACAATAGCATTGTTCAAAGATGCATTCACTAAGAGGGCAAGGCATCATAGCATTCTGAGGTGGCTGCCTGGACTAGCTTGACTACTTGGGAGTGTAGATCGTGCCTTTCCCCTTCAAACACCCTACCTTACTTTTTCCTTTCCTTATCCCTACAACTACCCTTACTTTCCCCTCCTGTTTGTACAAGATGTAAATGTATAAGGAGCCTTTCGCACATGATAACCGTCACATCTATGAATTGGCGTAATGCAACTTGCCTCGTGGAATGTATATGTAAAAAAAAAGGGGAAAAGCCAGGCAAAAAAATGGATGAAATGCAACTCGTCTAGGCCATACGGGGGTAACACAACTTGCCCAGGCAAGTCCCACATATATAGTGCAATAGCGTAACCTCTTGCAAAAACACTAGCGAGAAGTTATTTAATAACATTTTTGCGAGGCATCTTGCTTACACTTGAGTCTTCCTTGACCCTCTCTCCCTCACACTTGTAAAATCCTTCTTTTCCTCCTTATGCTCCCAACCTTCACACTTCCAGGTTCAACAAAGCAACATCTGAGCAGTAGTTGATGAATGGTGTTGGCGTCTTTACCTCTATGGTGTTTCGCATTCTTTGGTGACGTCTTTTGGGAAAGCCCTCCAAATGTCAACAAAGAGGGGCTATTGAAACACTGTGAAATTTTGAGACCTCGATGATTTAGTAAAGTCTCAAAGTTTAGGCAAGGATTTTCACAAGCACAGTGTCAAGATATCTGAGCGATGGAAGCATCGAAGAAAATTACACATCTCAGCAAGTTTTGTTTTTCGGCTGAGGTCCTGCTACGCTACGCTATGCAGCTCAATGTAGCAGACTTCAAGAGGACAAAATAGAACAAGGGATGCATGGTGAGAATACTTCAATTTTACAAGTTAACCAATGCTTCAAAATCTTAACTTTTTTGCGTGTTACGCTACTCAGCTTAGCGCAGCGTAACACAAGAAGCACAGTTGAAATAGCCGCAACAACATGGATAGAAAAATTCAAATAGTAGCAGTAATTACGCCATGATATGCTTCCCAGCATATTACAGTGTAATCACGGGATGGTTATGCTAGCGTCACAAGCTTCAGCTGTAGCATGCCAGGTCAATGACATTCTACGGGCCTAGGACACACATCATCTAAACCACGTTCTTCTCCTAACCCTTATCCTATAAATACCCCAGTGGACAATGCTCAAAAGGTTAGCAAAAAAGTTGGTTCGTTGTTTTTGCTGGTTGGTTGGCAAAGAAAACAAAAAGGGTTGGCAACAAAAACAAAAGGTCAAAAATTTTGAGATAGTGGACAAAAGTTGGCAAGAGCATCGACTGTGACAAAGAGAAGCTTTTTGGCTGGAGATTGCAAGTTAGTGAACATTTTGCTTCAAGCCTGACTCCCTTGCACCCAGATTGGCTAGTGAATAAGGTAGATTGGCCTTTTGCTTGTTAATCTCTAAATAGCTTCTTGTGGGTGATGGATACTTTGTCCAAACCGGAGTCCGCTTGCAAATCCCGTTGTATTCATCATATTTGTCCATAAGAGAGATCCCAAATCTCGGGATCATGCATTTTTTAAATTCAATTCATTGCATCATGTTTACATTGATTTTTATAGTCATTTTACATAGTTTACATCATTTTCATTGCCTTCAAAATCCGATCTTGGAATAGATCTCATTTTCTCTCATCAATTGGTATTGCGTTTGCACATCAAATCACCATCTCGTTATACAATCATTAACAAATTTACTGACCAAGTAAGTCTCTATCTGATTGACAAGATCATTCAGGACACCTCAAATTCATTTTTCTCCAGCATGGCCCTCACACGGATCTGGGGTTGAAACTGTGTACACGAAAATCCTCTTGGTGCTTCCAGTAACTGACGTTTTTCATCGTTACAAGGGGGACATCTTACATAAAGCCATCCATGTTCAATGGATTTGACTTTACCTACTGAAAAGCTAGAATGCAAGGATTCTTTGAATCCATGGAGTTTGAAGTTTGGTAGTTAATCCTTGAAGGCTACACTCTACCTATTGATAGCTCATCAGAATCATTATCTCTCACAACAAATGGACATAAGAGGAGAAAGATAAGTTCATGTTTGATTCAAGAGCAAAGAATTGTTTATTTGTGCTTTGAATAAATTTGAATTTAATGTATTAGCATGTAAAACATCTAAAGAAATTTGGTAAACTTTAAAAGGTAGTTATGAAGGAACCTTTATTGTTAAGTAATCAAGATTATTAGTTTTGAAAAGTGAATATGATAAGCTTAAAATGAGAGAAGGAGAGAAAATAAAAGACTACTTTTCTAGAGCAAATGATATTGTTGTAGCTATCAAAGGTATAGGTAAATATTTTCTTGAAAGTGATGTGATCATTAAAATGATTAGAAATCTTTAACTGGAGTTTAGACCAAATGTCATGACCATGGAAGAAATCAAAGATTTCTCAACTTTGAAATTTGAATAACTTAAAAGTGCTCTTATCACCTATGATATGAATCTCAAAAGTGAAGGAGCCATCCAAGAAAGACCTATTACTCTAAAGACTACCTCCAAGGAGAAGGAGCTTAATGAGCATGATGAAGGCAGTGAATTTGAGATTGCTCTTCTCACTAGGAAGCTACAATGATTGATAACGAGAAGAAATAAGGGGACATTTTTGCAACAATCTAATCAGTTTAAAGGTAAAGAAAGAGGTAAAATTTTTTTGAATTCTAACTTAGACTTATCTTCTATAGAATGCTGGATTTATGGAGGAAGAGGCCATATGGTCTCTGAATGTCCTAGTAATTTTACGTTGTAGCCTAAGAACAAATCCACTGATGAAGTAAAGAAAACCAAATTCTATACAAGTTGGGATGATGGGGAGTAGAGCAAGGAAGAAGTGGAGGATTATGTAAAAAATTCACATCTCAGCTGCACGGCCCTCACTGATGATGATGCTGACTCATGAGATGATGATCTTAATAATGATGAAAGGTTTGATCTTTTACGCAATGAGCTTCTGTCATTTTAAAGTCTTTACACTAAGTTAAATAAACAAGTCAAGTCTTAAGATTAGGAAATATCTTTTTTAAATTTGACTATTTCTAATCTTACTAAAAAACTCTTAGACCTAAGGGCTAAGCATGAAAAACTAACCTCATGTTTAGAATAGGCCAAAGTGGAAGTAGTAAACATCAAATTAATAAATGAAAGATTGATAAAGGGAAAGGAATCCCTTTGAATGGTACTGGGACAAGGAAGAAGTCCACATATCAAGAGTGGTTTGGGATGTTGCACACAAGAGCAATCACCTTCTATAAGCCCAACATAATGAAACGATCCTTTGAAAGCAAAAGCTAATACATCAAAATTAGAGGAAGCATCCATCTTTTAAATAGATCCTCAAAGGTTTGATTATCCTAATCTCTCATACCACAATACAAGAATTAGTTGCTATTATTGTCACAAGTTAGTGAATAAATAATGGGATTGCAATCTTAGGTATTATCATATAAATAATTGGTCATATCGTAGGATTCCTTGGTCTTATCAAAGTACATCGAGAAAGGATTTTGTGTAGGATCATAAGGGAGACCAAATGTCAACTCAAAAGACTAAAGAAACTAGGAAAGAATGAAGAATAAAATGGTAGGAATAGGGGAATTAGAACACTCTCACCAACAAATTTATAAGAGGAATCCAAGCTTTGGACATTGGAGAACTTTAGTTGAGAATAGAATTCTCAAAAGAGGAAACTCATTTTCTAGCTCTCTGAACACCTTCACTTTTTGACAGCAAAGTAGATAAGTAGAGGTAAGTTTTCTTTTGTTTGCGAGTTGAGCCTAAGGTTTATCTCCACACATATTTTCAACATTTGCTTAAGATGGTTTAGAGCTTGCTTGGATGTAGCCCAATAGGTGGCAAAGTCATCCATGAAGACTTCCATCCCACTATCAATTTGTTATTGAAAAATGCTTAGGATAAGGTGTTGGAATGTGGTAGGGGTATTGCATAGGCCAAACAACATCTTTCTGTCTACAAATATCCCCTAGGGACTCATGAATGTGGTTTTGGGTTGATCCTTTGGTGCTATATGTATTTGGTTATAGCCACTATAACCATCCAAAAATCTATAGTAACAATGCCTAGAAATGGTGTCCAAAACTTGATCCACAAATGACAAAGAAAAATGGTCCTTATATGTTGCCATGTTCAATAGCTTGAAGTCGATGCAGACCTTCCATTTTTCACATTTCTTTGATACTATCACAAGTGGGCTAACACACTCATTATCTGCAATAGGATAGATGAATTCTCTCTTGAGGAGTTATTCAATCTCCTCTTTGACAAATTTGCTTTAGTTTAGGATTCAACCACCACCACGGCTGCCTCTTTGGTTTCATGGAGGCATCTATGTAGATGCAATACTGGAATATCCTTTGATCAATTCTAGTTAGCTCATGATATGATCAAGAAAAGTCTATTGGACATTTTGACTACCTCCAATAGCTTCTTTTTTTACATAGTGGCAAGATTAGCATTGATAATGACTCACTTACCATTTTTTAGAAAAGCATATTCCTTTCTGGCTAGTAGAGTTCTTAACTTTAGGGGTTTCTATTTAAAGCTCTTAGGGATTTCTAGCCTTCTCTATAAGGTTCATTAGAGAGTTGATGATGAATTTGCTTCATCTTGTCATGCCTTTGATGTAGGCACTTGTTAGGCTCTTAATGTGTTCCATGCACAAAGTTGAGTTGCTTTCAAATTTAGTTGTCAGCCACTGGATGCCCTCCTATTTTGTGGCTACGGCATATAGGCACCATTGGATTTTTGTGACATATGCATATTACTTGCATAAGGTGACATACTTTTGATTTTCCATAATTTCTACATGTAGTAGCACCCTATGTCACTATACACGATGCATGGAATGTGCTTCCTCTTAATTTTTTGAAAATCATTTTTCTTAGAAATTTTCAAGGAGAGTTCTTTGATTCCCAACCATGCAACTATTGTACTTAGCCAAGCCCTTCCCATGATAATTGGGAAGTCCCCTTTATAGTTGTCTACTCGATCATTAGTAAGTTAGTAGGATAGGACCACCTACAAATAGTGGTCATAATGTCCTTCACCAATTCCAAGGCAACACTAATGGACTAATTGACTAACTTAAGATGAATGTTGCTCTTCTTGAAAGGAGGTAGGTTCCAAGCTTTGTACATTTCATGAGATATCATATTCACACAAGAACTTGATTCCAGAAGAGCCTTACAAGGCTCATTCCTAGTGATTTGCAAATAAATGAGGATACTCCTAGAATAAGATCTTTTTCTAGGAAGGTGACCAAACTTTATCCAATTTATGATCACTTGGGTTAACATTACAGTATGCATTCTAGGAGGTGTTTGGTTTTAAGGGTTCTCGATGTTGTAGAGGTGGAAGGAGAAGTAGGGTCAATAGCAACAGGTGTCTGTGAGGGCTTGGTAAGACTGTTGGTTTAGAAAAAGGGTCATTTTTGGAGCTTATTATTTGAACCACTTAGTTGGGGAGTTGACTGTAAGTTAATAGCCCTTGTGGTGTTTCTTTGTTANTCGTATGGTTGAGTGTAGGGGTACCTTGCCACTCATCACCAGCTATAACAAAGAAACACCACAAGGGCTATTAACTTACAGTCAACTCCCCAACTAAGTGGTTCAAATAATAAGCTCCAAAAATGACCCTTTTTCTAAACCAACAGTCTTACCAAGCCCTCACAGACACCTGTTGCTATTGACCCTACTTCTCCTTCCACCTCTACAACATCGAGAACCCTTAAAACCAAACACCTCCTAGAATGCATACTGTAATGTTAACCCAAGTGATCATAAATTGGATAAAGTTTGGTCACCTTCCTAGAAAAAGATCTNCGTACACATCCGTAGATGCTCGTAATCAAGTCGTACTCATCCCGCGTTCTAGGAGACAAGGGTGAGAGAATCTAATCGTGATGAGTAGCTGATTCCTTGGTTAGCCGTACACATTCATCAATGCTCGTAACCAAGTCGTACTCATGCCGTGCTAATGCATGTAATAAATAATAGTTAAAAAATAACAGATAATAAACCTATTCCATGTATTGCAAGGTTTATCCACAAAGCTCATCTTTATTGCCATACACAACTTGCATTTAGGTACAAAGCTGCTCAAATAAAGATCCGTTCACTTAGGGACTCCTACTGCGGGCACATGGAAAATATTCTATCTCTGGAGTGACTAAACTACCAAAGCTTTGCTACTTCTAGCCTAGGATGAGAAATGAGGGGAGTGTTGCCTCTTATTTACAGATTTGGTGGCGGACGCGCATATCGCTTACGTGATATCATAGGGGACGACGCGATATCGCTTGGGATGCGATATCGTGACGGCGCGATATCACGGTGCATGCGATATTGCATCTCATCATACCCCCATGACTGAATGAAAACTTGTCCTCGAGTTCCTTACAATAATATCAGGTAGGTATGGAATTATTAAGGGGAATGGAACTAATGGGATGACATGTGAACGGATCATTATTACAAGACTTGACAAAACTGGTGTTCATGACAATAAGGGTGAACACCTTATTACAATGACATCAGGCCTTTGTTGGTAGTTGAGAAAGAGAGAGAGAGAGAGAAAGAAATGTTGCTGCTGCTAACGCAAAGATTGCACCTTCGTTGTTCATCCATAAGCGCGCCATCGATCTTGCTCCTTGCATCGCTGTGTCTAGCACGGCTCCACTTCAAGTGTTTTCTCCAAATCCAATCCGTTGTTTTCTTGTCCGCCATCTGCACACACAACACAATCATATATTAGCAAGGGTAATTGAATCATCATGTAATTGATACCTTGCTTTGGTGTAGACTCATCGGCTAGGTTATGGTATGGCTAATATGGATCTGGGAATATGTGACTGATGACTACCAAAGGTGTAGGGGTTAGGAAGAAAATCAAAAATTTTAGGGCTAGGAGAAAATC
>MNCI01000491.1:23683-112334 GCA_015680685.1 Gnetum montanum | reverse complement strand
GTTAGGAGGGGGAACATCCTTTGCTAAAGAACCCGTGATAAAGGGTTCCTCGTCTCCTATTTTGCTAAGGACGTGCAGGACCTTGCCCTTCAAAAGTGCATGTTGACTCTCCTACCTTAAGTCTCTCATACGTTGGGCATCTGTGGGATAATAGTCCCTCATGTTAGAGTCTTCTACAATGTATTCAGCAAATAATTCTTGCATGCCAATCTATGCCAAGGCATGGAAAAGCATGCGAGAGACTGATCAATCTGGGGGTAACACAATGTTACCTTGCAAATTTCTCCACCGTAGTTGCTCGTCCTAATGGAGAATACAAGTAAAATCTGGAATATACTCATCGGGATGAGTATATGTCATCTTATATTGCTTAGGACTTGGCTGATTTTGGTTATGTTTTTTATCTTGTCGATTGTCTTGTGTGTGGTCCTTAGGTGGTGAGTTGCTCTTATGAGAAGAAGGCATTTTTATCGGTGTGCTAATTTCACTGTTATATAAATTTTCTTTTGATTCATCTGAAGGTTCGTTAAGGCTCACAACAATGTGAGTGATATCCCTTATGTTCTATTCGGTGCACAAACACTTAGTCCCCGGAAACGACACCAATGATGAGTGGTGAGGTACCCCTACACTCAACCATACGAAATGAGCGTAGCATGCATGATCTGGTCGAAATATGCGGACTAAATGCCTAAACGCCCCATGGAACACTTGGGGTTAATCATTCGTTGTCTTTCCAGACTTACTTGTTGTTGCCATGGTGTATGGTTAAGTAAGTCTGGGGTATATGATTTTTTTGGTCTTTTATGGTTTTATGTCCTATGCTAAAGGGTGAAGGGTTGAGAAACTAACTAACTCTAACTAAGGACCTAAGTCTAAATTAACTAGCGTCAGCATCCGTTCCCACTTACCGTACACACCCTGAACTATGCAACTGTGGCTACCAAACGCTAATTGTTACTGGGATCATCACATGTAACACATGTGCTCAAAGTGGTCGTATTGAGGCACCTAACTAGCCTAAGGATGATGAGCAATCAATTCCTTGACTAGCTGTACACATCCATAGATGCTCGTAATCAAGTCGTACTCATCCCACGTTCTAGAAGATAAGGGTGAGAGAATCTAATCGTGATGAGTAGCCGATTCCTTGGTTAGCCGTACACATTCGTCAATGCTCATAACCAAGTCATACTCATGCTGCGCTAATGCATGTAATAAATGATAGGTAAGAAATAACAGATAATAAACCTATGCCATGTACTGCAAGGTTTATCCACAAAGCTCGTCTTTATTGCCGTACACAACTTGCGTTCAGGTACAAAGCTGCTCGAATAAAGATCCGTTCACTTGGGGACTCCTACTGTGGGCACATGGAAAATATTCTATCTTTGGAGTGACTAAACTGCTAGAGCTTCACTACTTCTAGCCTAGGATGAGAAATGAGGGGAGTGTCGCCTCTTATTTATAGATTTTGTGGTGGATCGCGATATCGCGTATGCGATATCGTGGTGCATGCGATGTCACGTCTCATCAGTTGGGTTAGAATTTCATCTTGCATGGATGAAGCTAGTGGTAACTAAGTTGAGGGTAGAGGTAAAGGTGTAGAAGGATGAGAAGGGTAATAAGAAAATGGGGATTTTATTCTTGGAGATTATGCTTTTTAATACGTAGGAGGGTAGTAGTGGTGTTGGAAAGGGGTGTGATTGGTAGAGTCACACAGAGAAATCAACTTTTAAACATAGTCCCCATATTGATCTGGTTGCTAGTAAGGGTATTGCTACCTTGGTGGTACCATCCCCCACAACTGTGGATGTTGCTACTACTAATACTACTCATGAGGTTGAGGTGGAGCTCCACTCAAATAGTAGGCTGGTTGGTGAAACTATCTATAGTTGCCTTGAGGATAAGGCAACCACTTGGGTGTTTTCCTTTTTGCCAATCTAGGATTCAGTGTATACACCCTAGGATCTTGCAAGTGTGACACAATTGGATAACATTCTTTAGGATGTTTTTATTTAGGATCATTTGTCCCAGAATCCACAACCTCTTCAATGATATCAACTTTGCCCTTATCCCTTTGATGGGCATGTTCAACTTCCTTCATTCTCCTTTAGTCGCAACCACTACCTTGTTCTTTGGAGTTCTATGTAATTCGGAGAGCGGTTTGGAATGTTTCATCCAAAGAGTTCCACATTTTGTCTACCTTAGTGAATCTTTTAGAAACAAATTTTTGTATTGGCGAGGTCTTGTGTTACACCACTTCATCAAGTGGTGCGTCCTCATTATCACAAAATTGAACCTCCATTTTGTGGATAGAAGGGTCCTGGTTGTACTCCTCTATATTTTCCCTTTTTCTTAACTCACCTTCTTCTTTGGCCACTTGCTCAATCAACCTTTGGATTTGCTGGGCTCTTAGTTCTGAAGGTCTCCCTTGGGAATAGACCGTAAGAGTTCTCCTCATTTCTATCCTAAGCACATATATGATATGGTAGATTTCCTTCCTTTGAGAAAAGCCATGTATTAGGCTTCTATGCAATAGAGAGTAATATCTGTCCATGGCTACATCCAAGGATTCATGTGTTACTTGCTTCCATCCTTGGATCTAATTCCTCAAATTAGACACTTGAAATTACATTTGATACTTGTCATTGAAGAGCTCAAGCATTGTACTTCATTGTCTAATTGATTTTGGTTCTAAGGATCGATACTAGATTTTAGCCTTGATGAGCATCATAGGGAATAACTTTAATTTTTGCAATTTGTCCCTAATGTTTTGTAAGGTGCATGCATCATGAAATACTTGGAGATGGTTCTGTGGATCAAAATTGTATTCCCCTTTGAACTTGGGGACATTGTTCATGTCCAACCATTTAATTTAACTATCTTTCACATGAATTTTTGGAATCCTCATGGCCTTTGCAATGTTTAGCATATTTCTGGTTACAAGCAAAAACTAAAGTCCTGGCAACGATACTAATGATGAGTAGTGGGTAGTTCCTACATCCAACCATACAAGTCACTAGCATTCACTAAGCTAGATGGCTGAATTCCATAGACTTTAGCTCTCTAAGTCTAGTTTGCCTAGGCAGTGAATCTCAAAGATGTGATCGTTGTCTTCCCAATTCCACTTGTGAAGTGTAGTGGCATGGTTAAGTGTAACTGAGGCATATGATTTTTTATCATTTTTATGCTTTTCTTTTAATTTTCCTGAATGCCAAAAATAAATAAATTAATTGTTTAATTAATCTAATAACTAATGAATGTTTTAACTAATCCTAAAATAAGTATTTGTTCTCATTTGCCATACACATCTTGAACACATTGCAATGCTACTAGCTTACCAAGTGTTAAGTGCTACTAGAATTATTAAGTATTAATTGTATCCTTGAGATGGTCGTACTTATTTGTATCAATTATCTAAATTCAATTAATTACTTAAATTCTTGAACATAAATTGCATGAATCATAAATTCATTAAAATAAATATTGCACTAAGTTTAAGTGTTGGAAGGTTTGTGAAGAAAGCTTGTCTTTATTACCATTCATACCGAGGTGTCCAGGTACATCGATGCTTGAATAAGTATTTGTACACTTCTCACTCTTATTGTTGGCACTTAGAAAATAATCTAACTCTGGAAGAAACCAGAATGCAAGAGTTCAACCAAGCTATCAATCAATGAATGCCATAAATGCTATGGGTGCATGCATTTATATAGGCAAAACTAGACACTCCATTGACGTGTATGGGTTGATGCATGAAATCATGTGTTGATGGGTACGTGTCAATGGGATCATGTTAATGCAGTCAAACTTGCAACAATTCATCAATTTTAATATTTTAAATAATAATATTTCAATCATGTATCTCACTCATACTTAACCATATGAATTAAATGCACACAAGTTTGATCAGAAAGATAGTGATCAATGATCTAACATTTATTTTTCTAGACATCTAAACTAGTTTCAATCTACAAAATTTGACTATATTGCACATTCACACTTGTGATTTGTATGGTTGGATGTAAGGTCTACTCTATTGTTCATCACCAACATAGTTGAAACATAACATTACTTGGAAATATTATGTAAAAAAAAATTGTTTTCCCTTTATTTTTGGTTGCATACATTTGTACTTGGCTTGATTTCTATATAATAGTAGTTAATAATCTAGATATTCCATACTAGCTATATTGCTCCACCATTTTCTCCCTAAGCTAGGTTTAAGCATTATTTACTAACATACATTTTCAATGATTGCTTTTGTTTGCATTTATTTTGGTGTTATTCGTAATACAAAACTATCAACAAGGGTTGTGGTTTCTCCTTTTCATATGTTGGTTAATCATTTTTGACTAACAGTGATGTTTTTGGAAGAATTCTTTTTGATGGCATAATGTAATGCTTCGTAAGGTTATTATACATGACATATCCTACCTTATGTGGCATATTGTTAGTATATGTAGAAATTATAGATTGAATACAAACTTTTTGGATTAGATAATAGAAAATGATGTTTTTTCACATAAATATTGTTCTCATAAAATCTTATTTCATTTTGATGAGTAGTGAGAGTTCCCAATTCTCAACCATATGATCTACAAGTGTCATAGTAGACTATGTTATAATTCATAGATAGAACTAGTGTGGTATTTCAACACTTAAACATGAGATAGTAGGTTTTTGACTTCCCAATTATACACATAGTAGCTCTTAATATAGATAGTTCAGTATAGCTAAGATACATGATAACTGATATTTCTCAATCACTAATTAAATACTATTAAATATAACAAATTAATCTAACTAATTTGAGATTGTAATTAATAAATATAACTAGTCACAAGTTTGTTGCTAGATGATGACAAGCTAATTTTTTCTCAATTTTTGACATATCACAACTTGATCACAATTTTGATGAGTAGTAGGTATTCCCTATGCCAAACCATATGAATTATAATTGTTCGTCAATGACCCAATCAAATTGCATAGATTTAGTTAACTAAGTAGCCAATATTCCTAATAGTAAATAGTGAAGTTGCAAGTTGTTGTCTTCTTAATTCACACTTTTGTATAACTATATGTATGGTTAAGTGTGATTAAGACATAAGATATGTATTTTTATAACTATTTTTATTATAATTTCTCCTAATTGCTTAATGATGAAATATAGATTTAGTAATTAAATTTAATAACTAATTCCTAAGTAAGCTAACCTAACGTGAAGCAACCATTCCCACTTACTATACACATCGTGAACTTTTACGAACGTGTTAGGTTACTAAGTGTATAATACTAGGTGTACCAAGTACCCACTACTAGGATAACCAAACATTAGTATGTTATGCTCAAAGTGGTCATACTCACATACTTATGATTAATCATATTAATTAACTAAGAACATGGAATTAAATTCTGTATAAAGTAAAGTAAAGTACTGAAAGGAAATAGTAAACCATTCTAAGTGTTGCAATGGATATAGGAAATCTCAATTTCAATGTTGATCATGTGAATGTGTTTAGGTACATGAGAACTCAAATAAAATTCCATATAATCTCATATATCCATGCTGTGGGCACTTAAAGGAAAATATTCTAACTCTGGAAAGAAGAAACTACAAGAATTTAGCTAACTCTATGACCAAAAGGTGCCATAAAAGCAAGGGTTAAGTGCATTTATATAGGTAATAACTACATTAGTGTTGATGTATTTACATCAACACATCCTACCATGCATCTATGGGAATATGTTGATAGGGCTGCATTGACAAGTATGTAGTGACATAGCCTGTTTTATTGACATTTCATCATACCCCGATGATTGACTGAAAACTCATACTCAAGTGAATAAAATTAGGATCGAGCCTCTTACAAAATTTAGGGAAGTATGTAATTTATTAATGAGAAGATAGACTGAGTAACTCTAAATAACTCTAAGTGCTAGATTGTACTTTTTTATAAAAAGTGAGTGCCCATTACAATAAAATTGGACACTTTGTATAATTTCAGTAAATGCCTGTAAGATAGCCAAAGTTATGATGAATTCTTAGATAGTGCTTGGAGGGGCAAGCTCCTATGGCTCTGATGGTCCTTCATCTTGTCTTGGTGTTATTGGAGGTTGAGGTTGACTTGTTGCTATTATTGTTACCATTGGAAGCTTGAAAGCATCTAGAAGTGCTTTCATCTTTTCCTCCATGCTCCATGGATCATAGATGGTCCAAGTAGCTTTACCAATGTGAATTGGTGTAGGGATATCCCACAGGCATGGTATTGAAAGAAACATTTCCTTTGCATTGATAAACTAGGCTATGAATTACTTATGTTTAATGTCTAATGTCTTTACTAGATTCTACATCTATTGATAGTCATTCATCTATTTTATTAGGTTCTTAGCAACAAACTATTGATAAGTGAATTTGCTCATGAGAACTTTAAGCTCCACGTTGGCTATCTCCAACTTTTGTTTGATCTCTTTGTGAAGCTTAAATTTTGGCTCATAAAGAAGGTAGGAACTAGTAACTTGCTTCTCCAATCGAGTCCTCAACCTCCCCACTATCAACATTATCAAGTTTGCATAACTAAGATTAGCAATCTTCGTATACTCTATTATCTATTCAATTTACAACTCCTTTAGGAAAATCTCCACCTTCTTGTATGCATTTAGTTCATCAAAGATGGGCTACCATACATCATCTCATTGTTGGACTTGTTGGAGGGCCTTGTTCATCTTCGCCTTTGTTAATTAGATTTCCTTTTCATTAACTTCATTGAGTAGCCCAACCTAGCTTTTATAGTAAATTTTCACACAGTGGAACTTTAGGGTCTCATTAATCTAAGTGGCTATCTTAATTGTGGTCATTTGGTGAAGAGCTTAGACTTTCTCCACTAAGAGATTGTGAGTTTTTGCTACCATCCTCCTATGATCCAAGTTAATCTTTGCGAGCTACTCATGCTGCTGCCATATGAATTCGACCATCTAGTTCTTTTGTTGCCCAACATTCTGTAGGTGGTGGTTATCCTTTGTGAGGATTAAGTTTTCTTTGTGAACCTATGACATGTTTGATGAGTCGCATTTTTGTACACTGCGATATCCCATGCCTAGCCACGATATTGCATACACGATATCGTAGCCTGTCTCCTCATCTATAAATAAGAGGTAGACAGTTCCATCAGGAAGTCATTAGTTTTTAGTGTTAAGTTTTGATTTTAGTTTCTGTTTTTCCTCTCAACCCTTTTCCTTCCAGTGTATGCTTGCAGTGTGTTGAATGTAATTGTACGACATCCTTTATTCGAGTGTGATGTACTTGGACATGCACATGACCAGAAATAAAGATCGAGATTACTTCATCATTGTAGCATTCACTTAGTTTAATCATTTATTTATTTAATTGCTATTTACTGCTTTCCTAGTTAATCTCTCTTCACCCTTAAACTCCTTTTAAATGCGGAATGAGTACGACTTGATTACAAGCATTTAAGTGTGACTATTTGGTAACCCAGTAGTGTACCTAGGATTTGTGCTTGGTAATCCGAGTGGTAGTCGTGCATGAAGTCCAAGATGTGTATGGATAATCAAGGAATGGATGCTCATCACACTTAGGCTAGTTAGATTCTCTCTCACCCTTTCTCTCTTAGCTTAGATAATATTATCTTCCATCGTCTTCAGAAGTAGCATTAGTATAGAAACACATCATACACCTCACCTTGGACTAAACCATACGTGATAAAGCTAATACTAGTCTAGGTGGGAAGATAGTGAACTGCGACCTAAGGCTAACTGTCTAGATACCACAACTAGTCTATCTGTGGAGTTCAACCAGATCACGCATGTAATGCTCATATTCGTATGGTTGAGTGTAGGGGTACCTCGCCATTCATCAATGTCCTTATTAGTGTTCTTAGCCATGGCTTCTAAAAAGGATATGTTGAAAACTTTAGCTTCCTTTGCATTCTCAACCTCTTGGAGTTTCAATTAAAGTTATTAGAAAGCTTCATCTCTTGTAAGCTCAGGCCTAGAAATGGTAGGTTTAGATAGATGAGCTTACAACTCAGTCACTTTAGTGGCCAACCATTGATTGTCTAAGGTGGCTTCCTCCAATTATGTGTTGATAGTCAACAACTTGCCCCTTTTCTCAAGCAACTATGATTGGGTTGTGGTGATTTCATTTGAAAGATCAAATATCTTTAGAAGTGATTGCCCAACTCTAAGTAGTCTCTCTAATAGCTTCTTTTGTTAGGTAGTGCTCATTTGATCACTACCTACTCTTACGGACATATTAATGTCAGCCATTGTGGTAATGTCATGTAATAATGTTGTAGGAGCATTGACAACTTCACTACCTTATCAACCCCCACCTTGTGCCCTCACCTTCCTCCAACATGATAGAGAAGGTTGTAGCATTTCCTAAAATCTTAAGGAATTTTTGTTTAGGAATGAACATTATGATCTCCCTAGCACTTGGATTGGGCCTCGTGGATGCCTCATTCCTTTGCACTAATAAGAGTGAGGCTATTTCACTATCCAACTAGCTAATGATTTTTGCAACCTCATTGAAATGACTCATGGCTAAATGGTAAATAGAGGACTTCACACCAACTCTAGAGCTTTATTGTTATTGTAGTTGCTATTCCCAAAATGTTTTGATTCTTTTGGTAGTTGTTAGCACCTATGGTGTAGTCCCTAGGGTTACAAGTGATGGTGGGGGCTACTCCTCTTCTTGTAGCTTAGCTTTTCCCTTGTCTTTCATCATTTCATGCCAAGATGCAACAGGAACATGATGGACCACATCACTGGAATAGCAAGTTATTCTTTGTCTTTTTCACAACTACAGATGAGACATGGAAAGGGTAATATCTTTCTTCCCTTTTCATTTTCCTTAAAATGTTTCTCAATCTCTAGAAAAATGTGTTGGGGAAGGTTGACTAGGACCTTTCCACTCAAAGTAGCACATGCTTAGGTAGAGAAAGCTGTAACTTTATTAGGCCTCATTGTTGGGTTTAGATGATAAGTTGCAATTTTAAAGTATGCTTTCTTGCCCTTTGTGAGAGGACCATACTTCTTACAATCTACCCCATAGTGCTGCTTACCCTACTCCTTTTTAACTTCTAGGTTTTCTTACGGTGAGATTTCTAACAATTTTTCCCCTATGTTGTGCAAACCAAGGGCCTTCGTAATGGTCTCAACTAAGTAGAAGATTGTGATGCCTTTAATTTTCACTAACGCATCTTCTTATTGGTTGTTCCAAAACATGTAGGTCTTTCCCATGTACCAGTCTCTATTATTAGAGAGAATGGGCTACATGGGAGATCCTTGCAATTGCATGTGGACCTCTTTTGGTGCTAGCTCTAAGAAGGATCGTACAATTTTGAGGACAAGACAAGAGGTCAATGAAAGCTATAAAGGTGGAGAATAATCATAATAATATAGAAGAGGGTTAGTTAGGCTTACAAGAAGTGATTAGAGTGGAATTTGGATGAAGTTGGGGTGTCAAATAAAGAAAAACTAAATGTTTTTAATGCTACTCAAATGAAGGATTAAACTAATGACCTATGGTAGGAAATTTAACATTAGGGAAACCAAAGGAATGTAAGTGGGTCCTTCCCAAAGTAGGTAGATGTATCACGTGTCCTTGAATACCTTCATCATAGAGGTTTGTGGGCCCCAAGAATGATGAATGGTTAGTATGAAGTTAAATCCCACATTTGCAGATAATTGTTTAAGGTTTATATGATTTGGCAACAAATTAAATAGTTCCCTAGGATATGAGGTAGTAAGGTGGTAAGCCATGAATGAATAAATGGTAGAGAAAGAATATGGAAGATATTATTAGCATCCTAGTTGCAAAAGATTCTTGGTGGAATTCATGATTAAGATGATCTGATATCCATCCATTCCAACTAAAGATCAGGTCCATTCCATTCCAGTGATCTCACATTGACATATACCCCTTGAAACATTGATCGCAAGTGTAGGAAAACTCCAAAGGACAAGCATCACCACTTCAAGATAAGAAGAAAAGAGAAGAAGAAAGTAAATAGGACCTTAGTTAGAGGAGTGCCTTTAGGCATGGGTAACATGTCTTTCTAGGCCCATAACCAGTGCTTGTAACCCATGATTTAGTCTAAAGGGTATGCTTTGAATTCTTGTGTTGTATGTGTGTGTGTGTTTTTCATGGGAATCATACCATGCAAAGACATGATTCCTTTTATGGTCAGCAGTAGGAGTGATGGTATTCTAACAATTTACACATTATGGAAAACAAACGGTTAAAATTTGAAACTGTTTTAATTTTTTATAACAATTTTCACATGAATGATCTCATATTTTACATTCAAACTAGAAGTTAATCCTTGGTAATTTTTTTCTAGCCTATAAAATGTTCTTGATGGGAGAACAAATCTTGCACTAGAATATATCAAACTCACGATAGTGTTATAGATTTTGGTCCCTATCACAAACACTCAGAGTCTATATACACCATCATTGTTAAGCGTTAGTATGATAGAAGAATCCAAAACACTCTTTGAAACACGTTCATGTAGTCCAAATGAGAGCATCAATGACTAGAGGTCAGTTTTTGGTCTATTTCTACATTTTGATGATTTTTTGCAATTTGGTTATATGCACATTTTGATCAATGTTTTACATTAAATTTTCTTACATATGATATTAGAGCTAGGTTAGGTCTCTGTCTTGATGCTTAGAACTTGTTTGGATGAGGTTTCTGTTAACAAAGTTTTCAACAATGGTTTAAATTTGTAGAATTTATTTTTCAACAATTATTTGTGAAAATTAATGTTAGAAATCATTAGGAAATTAAATTTCCAACAATTCTATGATTTGAAACATCAAAAATGATGCTAAAATGAGAAAAAACAACCAGGTTGGCAACTAGGTTAAAAATGGGTCAAATTGACTAGGTCAAAGGTTGAAAACATGTCGTATTTCTAAAGGACATGGTTGAAGGCTACAGTCATTTTGAACAAAATGACAACTCATTTTTTAAGCAAGATCAAAATGATGTCATTTCGAGGGGTATAGATTTGCATTTAAGGAAGCTTTAAAACGATGTTGATTTTACAATAGCTAAATGACATGATGTTTTGAAATTATGAAACACACAGTGCTTTGCCAAAATGACACATCATTTTATGGAGTCAATTTTTGAAATTTTTTAAAAATTAAAATTTTAAACTTTTTTTTTGTATAAATTTGCATATTTTGTTTTGGAATCATGCAAAATAAAATTTTTCGAATTTTGTAAAATTCAAAATTTTGTCATTTAGATTAGATAAAAGTTTGAAAAATAATTGTATGCTAGAATTGATTTAATTCTTCCAAATTAATGTTTTGGCATTTCTAAAATATTGGTTGGTGATTAAAATTACCAAAATTTTTATGGATTTTAAAATTTTGGTAATTCATTTAGAAATGCATAAAGTTGCTTATTAATTAATATTTATAAAATAAAATTATTTTTATTTTAATACCATATTTATTAAGCAATGTTAGAATTTGGTAACTTATTTTAGAAATAATTAATTTTATGTATAATTAATTTTTGTATATATCTACTGAAACACCACCAAATTTGGGCAATAGCACTTCGATGGGAAATTTGTTTAAGTGTCAACATAAGGCAAAAGTTTTCTAAGTGTTTGGCCCATGATCTTGTTACTAGGGCTATGCTCTAAAGTGTAGCATACAACACAACTAGATTTGCAAAATTTTCGAAGTGTTAACAACAGTTGTAGAAATTTTTCTAAGTGTCTTGCTATGCTCACATCCCTCTTGCTACGCTCTCTAGTATAGCAAGCATAGCAACACTCTAGTGGCCAGTCTGCACTAGTGTCAAGCCAAAAGTTGTTAAGCTAGCTCAACATGGAAGAAGCATTTGATAGATCTAACTTCTGAAGCTACCCTTCTTGTTACACTCTTGAGTGTATCCAGAGTAGCAAGAACAAGGACTACAATTTTTGCTAGATTTTTCTAAGTTTCCATGCTACACTTTGTCTCATCTTGCTAAGTTCTCTAGCATAGCAACATTAGACTTCAGTTTTTGCAAGAATTGCCTAACCATTATGCTACACTCCAAAGCGTGGTTAGCATTGCAACAAGGAACTACCTCCAAAAGCTTCCAAAGCTCAGCACAGGTCTTTATTTTAGCTCCAGCACTCCTATGGCAAGTAGGATCAACAACTTACACTCTTTTCATATCCCCCTACATGTCCAAAAATTGTACCTATGCTTAATCCTGCTCGAAAGAGGGAAGAACTTAGTCCCAAAGCATAGCCTCCAAATTGCACTATTTTTCACTATTTGCAGGTACATTACGATCTTGGCACATGCAGTCTTAGTAGCATAGCCAGTTTGGTAGTCTCTCAGGGTCCAAGGGAGCATATCAAACTATAGCACCAGTTGCTCTAGTGGGAGCATAGCAAAGGTTAGTGTAGCCCTACCTACCCCTTCACCACGTGGCACTTAATTCACACTTCATGCCAACCCTAAGCCTATAAATACCCTGATATTCCATGCTCTAGGGGTTGGAAATTCATTCTAGCGTTGGGCATTTGAAGCATTTGGTTAGCAAATCCAAGCCACACTTAGCATCTTAGAGCACTGTTTGGCACCCAAAGCACCTTGAGCACCCTGTACATTAGAGTGTATTAGGACCTTGGCAGCACCTTTGCATCCCACTCAGCACTGCAGTGCACTGCAAGCCTACAAGACACCATGGTAGTTAACCCAGTAGGCACAGACCTTGCAATAGATGTTAGTCTTCATCCCAAGACACCCTAGAGACTTTGACTACACTACTATTGTGCCTGTCTATACACCATGCACCTCTACAAAGCTCATTTGCAATTGTTACACTCCCCATCCAGGGTGGTACCATTCTTTCCTTCTCTCAAACTCCGTTGCATTTTAAGCATTTCCTTCATTACATCTCAGGCACTTTTTTTTGACGTTCAGTATCACATTCACATTTTTTCATTATTTTACATGTTTTTTGCACACTTGCATCATTGTTCTTGTGCCGAGAGACCTTTCTACGCTTAGGACTAGTTGGCCTCGGTACTACCAAAAACACCATTAGTGATCATGTTTTTGGCTAACCACTCCACCCCTTGGTCATGCCTGATACCTTGGTTGTAGTCGGCAAAGTCCCTATTCGATTGACAAGACTATCTAGGGCACTCCACCTCCATTTCCCAACAAAGGTCCTCACGCGGAGGTGGGGTCGAGGCTGTGTGCCTATAAACCCCTTAACGTTCCATTTGTTGACATTTTTTATCATGACAGTTTTCTAGTGCTAGAAGGAGGGCCTTACCATTTCCTTCTACATTTAGTGGGAGTCACATGTGCTCTCTGCACCTCTGTTACTAGCTTTGAACTATCATAGACATGACACCCCTATGGTTTTCTACAATCTAGTTGGTGTAGATTGGTCCTAGTTGTCGGTTCCCCTAGAACCCCGTAGGACAGAAGCCAAAGTGTATCTCTTGCACTTGGATCCTAAAATCTATGTGCTAGGAAGAGCATAGGTTGCCCCTAGCATAAGAGTGTAGCAAGCTCTAGTGTAGCACCAGAGTTAGATACTTTTTCTAGCAACACTCTCAGACTTGGCTATCATTTTAACATTTCTATACTTAGCCATTTTCATCACTTATTATACTTAACTGCTTCTTTTCCAGCGTTGCACCTTTTGCATTTTTTCATAGTAGCATGAATCCTGAAGAGCCTTTAACATCTACCTTAGGTGCAGTCATTGTTTAACTTGTCTAGCAAGGATTTACAATGACATCCCTAGAGTTGGAAGGCCCATCTTCATGGAAAGGCAACCCCTTAGGCTCTGTAACCAATCTCCCAAGCACATGATGCTTGACAAAGACAAATACAACTTCCTTTATGCAAAGCTCCATGTAGGCATTCCCTTAGATCACTAAGAGTTGGAGGCAAAGTGAGGTTATGAGCTCATACATCAGAATGGGAGGAAGTAATTCCCTACCCCTAATGATCTCCTCCCCCTCATCGAGACCTTTCGATGGATGCTCGACCAACTCATTTGACTAAGTGGGTCAAACAAGCATAATGCAACAATTAACTATGACAAGCCCCTATAGGATGGGAAAGAAGAATTTGAGGCTCACTCAAAAAATGAGAATCCATTGTATGTCTCTTTCCTTCCACCCACGTCTAATGTCGCACCTTCATAGTATCAGCCATTTTCCTTCTTTGAGGCAGCAACATCTCCCTTGTCACCACCTAGACTAATGCCCATTATGGTAAGCCATCAAGTGCATACACATTAGGGTGTAGGAATATTTGTTACCCTACCCTTTGTGGTTTTAGCATAGTTTATGCAATCCTCTATTTTGGCATCCATGATGCCAACTTAGCCCTACGTGCACACAATGCTAATGTTCTAGCCACATGTGGGTCAGGCATCGTACATCCCACCTGTCTCTGTGGCATCCCCTATGATAGCTGAAGCCACAACCATGTGGTGGGGCCCTGTCTTTGTGCCCTAGGCACAACACATGTAATGGCAGCATGTGTAACAACCTTTACAATAGTACACTCAACAAGCATCCTACATGATTGCATAGCCTACGGTGGGGCCATGGACCATGCTAATAGCACAACAGGCTACAAAACCAATGTAGTTGGCCACACCCACACTGAGCCTGGATCAAGCATTCTAGCTCATTCAAACACTCACTGAAGAGATTAAATGGCTGAAGGCCACCTCTTTTGATATTGTCCAAGTGATGGACTTCTACTAGGATGACCCCATTAGTCCTGTTGTCCCATCACTAACCTTGCCTCTTGGCATTCAACTTCCCCAGTTCACCAAATATAATGGTGAAGGGGATCCCCATGCCCATCTAGTGGCCTTTTAGTCTAAATGCCTTTTGTTGCAAGCATGACCACATGTGATCATTCACATGTTTGCCATGTCCCTAATCGACAAGGCACTAGATTGGTATCGCATGCTCCCCAGGGACTCCATATATTCATTAGAGGATTTGCTTAGCTAATTTGTCACTTATTTCAAGTACAACTTGAAGCCTGAGGTGACCCTAGACCAACCCATGTAGATCAAGTAGGGCCACATAGAGCCCATTCAAAAGTTCATCCAATGATGAAGAGCTACACTTAACAAAATCCATGAGCCTATCATGGAAACTCACCTACTAGCCATTTTCAAAGGTGTAGTGAACAACTTCATTAAGTTGAAACTGTACTATCTTACCCTGCATTTCATGAGCCAAGCATTCACTCAAATGAAGAGCATTTAGGATGTGGTGGAACCTAGTAAGGATTTATCCTATGTGACCTACAAGAATGCATATGTAAAGAAAGACAAGGAGAAGGGAAAAGTAACAACAACCATTGTAGCGGTGGCCAATGAGGCCAAGCTGAGTAATGCCAAACCAACAGGTAAGGCAACTAAGGCCTCAACCAACAATAAGGAAATTGACTCTGGCACTACGGTAACCAACCAACCTACATTATCAATGACCATGAAGCAAGCTACCCCAAGGTCAAACTTTGAGTGCAAGGATTGCTTGAAGTATACACCATTGGCCATTAAACCATTGGAATTGTTGGATCAGTTGTTTAGTGTTGGGAACATCTAGTACAAGCAAATGTCTAAAGAAGCTTGCAAGCATCATGATCACTACTGCAACCTCATCAAAAACCCATTAGCAACTGCACTAGATGAGCCTCTTGTCCCAAAAAAATTTAGGTTGGATTAATTTTTCCATTATCATCAATTACCTAGCCATGACATAGACTTCTGCATGACCTTCAGAATAACATACAATGCATGATTGACTAGGGCCAATTGGTTCTTGATTCAATTAACCAAGTTTGATTGAAAAATCAATCAATGAAGGTCTACAAAGACCCTTTCAACGCAAGTGGTGCAGCCTATGTCATCAATGCCATCAACATTGATGACGACGTAGGATTGGCACGAGAACCATTTATGGTTCATGTGCCCTTTCACAACATTGGGGTCTCTTTGACATCAACTAGTCCAAGGATCCCTTTTGTTATTAAAGCACCACCTTAGGCACCCATGACACCCTTTGTGGTTAGGGCCTTCTAGTACATTGTGGTGACTATAACCGAGACATCCTTTGTCATTAGGGTGTCACAACATGTGGACCCTTTGCAAGGTCTGGTGGTGGGCACTGCAACAAGCCTTGCTCACTCGAGGCCTTATCTTGCATACAACACTAGGTAGTCAAGGTGGTAGCCTAGAAGGCCAAATGAGCACCTCATTCACCGAATGATGAGGGAATGCATGTCGTTAGGTCTACCTAAGCATATCCTCTTGTTTTCTATTCCTATGGCTACAATAGCCGAAGCCACTACCACAAGCTATCAACAACCAAGCATTAAGGCTCACAGGTAGGCATAACAAAACAAGTTCAAATCTCCTCCCTAAGAGATTCACCTTTTGGATCGCATGGAGGAGATGAAGGCTAACAAGGCCATTGACAGTGGTAAGGACTTTCTAGATGTGTTGGAGCAAGTTAAGTAAGCTCTTAAACAAAAAAAATACAAATTTGAGCCTATATGACTTGGTGATGACCTTCTCCACTCATCATGAAGCATTAGTTCACATGTTGGCCTCCATTCCTATTAAGAAGGACATCCTAGCAGATGAACAAGCCATCCACACTGTAATGCTTTCTTGTTCACCTCAGGAATTAGGTCCAACGCCTCTAGCATTTTGTGATGAGGTAATCAAGGTAGACCTTGAAAAGGGTCAAGTCGCCATTACACTAATGTTTATAACCATCCACATAGGGCAATGCAAGATTCGTAGGATGCATGTCGATGATAGGGTGGTGACTAACGTCATCCCATTTCTAGTCATTGACAAACTTAGTCTGGTCGACCAAATCCAGACCACAAAGACAACATACCTCAAGTCCTTTAATAGGTCATGCGTCATTGTGAAGGAAATGGTCATAATAGCCTTTGTGGCAAGGGAGTGATTCCTGACTATAGCTGAATTCATTATCATTAAGGAGATGCCTGGGTTCAACCTAATTTTGGAAAGGTCCTGGCTAGCCCAATTAAAAGCCATCTCCTCACCCATTCATCAAGAGGTCCACCTTCCATATGAAGGTGGAGAGGTGATCATACATGGTGACAACTTGGTTCCTCCAACCATCAAAAACCTTGATGCAGACCAAGGGTTGAACGTAGAGTTCCCCAATGACATGTTGCCCATTGAGGATAAGAGTCAAGCTTGTTCGGTAGACCCATCTGAAGAGCCAAAGGAGGCTAATACCCTCTTTGAGGAAGCTTTTGGGTAGAATTTCCCTTTAGCATCAATGATGAAGGTGTAGGTGAATATCTTCTCATGCTGCCTAGGCCTTATGCACCCCCTAACCCACATTAGGTTAGGAAGTAACTACATGGCTAAGGTACTCCCTTAGTGCAGCATGTGTTAAGTGCTTACTTGCCCTAAATGTTTTTCATGCCTCATTAGCCTTTGCTTGCATAGGTACGCTTCACATGGTTGCTTGCATTTTGCATTATTTTCCTTGTTGTGCATTCACCTCTTTTGCTTATGGATTTTCATTTAGTCTTTTATGCATTAATAAGACATTAAAAAACACATAAAAATTATAAAACTAAAATTGCAAAAAAAGGGGGCACTTGGCCCAAAAAGGCCTTAATCTAACGCGTGGCTCAAAAAGAGCTTAAACTAGCCCATAGCCTTGCAAAGGCCCTAAACAATTTCATGGCCCATCATAGCCTAAAATTCGCAACCTATCTCGCATCGCCACGACCCGAAAAGGCCTTAAACTAGCATATGGCTCATCATGGTCTAAAACTGGCACCTCACAGCCTACCGTAGCCTAAACCTAGCTACTGCTTCCTTTTATTCGTGACCCAATATGACCTTAAACTAGCAATTTCCATGGCCTGAAATGGCCTGAAACTAGCAATGGCCTGCCACCATGGCCTTAAACTAGCATGAGGTCCACAAGGGGCCTAACTACACCAACTAGTTGCATTACCCACATTAAACAGGTAGTAATGTAAACATGAAAATTCACACATAATCCTCACTACAAAAGGGCATAAATTTTATTATATCTTTATCAAAAAGAGTACATAGCATGACCATGCAATAAAAATGGTCAAAGTGCAAAATTTCCCAACAGCAAGGCTACATTAGGTTGGCTTAGTTGGTGATGTCTGGCAGGGGTTGAAGTTCTTCCTCCTCCTCTATTGCTCTGCTGGGGTTGCACTATTGCCTAGTGCTTGTCTCAAAACAATGCAAAATAACCAATTAATTAGCAAGTGCAAAACTATAATATAAAATCAATGAGAAAAGTTGACACATAAAAAATCATAAAAAAAAAGAAAAACTAACTTGAGAGGGTCCTGCATCAAACTCTGGAGGTAATCTATCAAGGCCCTCCTCCAAGTATTAGAGGATCTTGACCTCTGATAACCATGTCCAGTCATTGTGGTTGAAGTCAACATCTACAAGGATCTTATCCTTGTTCATAGCAGTCCATGCAGTAGGTTTCTTAAAAAAGGTGGCCATAGAAGTCTCCCTTGATGATAAGGTAATCTCTCACTCTAGAGAATTGCTAACCATTGTATGCTGGGCAAATAGCTCAAAGGCTCAACTCCTACCAATTATCTCAATGAACATCTCAAGGCGATGAGCCTTCATAAACTTGTCCTTAAGCTGCTGTAAGTAGGCATCATACTCTTACTTGTAGTGGCACTTATGATCCTTTTGCATATGACCCCATTTGCACACCTTGGCACTAAAGCTCTTCCACTCCTCATTCTTTTAGGAGAGTAGATCCCTTTATAGCCTCTACTCAATGATCTCTTAGGTAGCCTCATTCTTACCTCGGAGTGTTGACCAGTACCTGTCGTAATCTATTTATGATGTCCACCAAGTATCATCTTTCTATGCTCGAGTTGATAAGAAATCATAATGGGACTAGAGGTTCTTGTTCTTTGTTGTCAGGCTCCCCACTACCTCCTGGAGTCATGCACATGTTTCCATAGGTGCTCATTTGAGCACCTACAGGTCCACAACGCCTTCACACTAGAAAGTATGCAGTTGCTCACTACTTTATACATATGACAACACTTGCTCCACCTCAAGGGGATACTCAAGAATGACATCTATGTGAGCTTCCCAATTTGGATCCTAGTGAAGCTTAGAGCTTGTTAACATACAATGAACAAGCCAATATTAGCAATAGGCTAAGTGATAGAATCGGTAAAATAGTTCATGCAAAATAACAAGCATATAGAGTTTAGGATCTGCCTCCTGTATGTGGTCCACCATGTCCTTTACAATGCCTTCCATGAAGGTGAATTTATCTAGTGTCTTTGCCCATGGTTTCATGTGATGGGTAGGCACTAGTGGTGGATCACTTGCAGGAAGGTCTAAGACTGCAATATAAAAACAACGCAAAACTTAGTAATAATTGAGTATTTAAAGGCCTAAGAGCAAAAGGAAAAAGTAAATGGTAACACAAAGTGCTTACCAAGCAAGCCCTCAGATGTCAGTGTGGATGGGTCTCCTAGCTACACATCATTGAAGAGGTTGGTGAAGTCATCCTTGGGGTGGAACAACCCCTCCACATCAAATTGATGGGAGATCTTTGGGGCCTTTGGTGGCTCCCCCCTATGAGCTACCTCCTCTTAAACTTGAGGAGGGGTCATGTCCATTGCTCCCGCTATGGCTGCTACTACTTCTTTAGCAACCCTCTTGCCTGACCCACATAGTGTAGTAGTACTAGCATAGCATAATAAACCAAAAACAAATAATAATAATAATATAAGCCAAATTCATATATGATGTGAACTAACCTACAACCACCAAATGGAGTGTGGGTATCTTAAGGTGGACTTTCTTAACACCTGCTTGCCCAACTGTAAGGGGAGTCTCCTCTGTCAAGTGTAGCCTCTTGATTTTTACCTTGGAGGACCCCACTATCTCCACAATATACCACTCCACCTTTTTTTCATCCCCAATAACCGTTGGTGGACACTTGCCTATGCTATCATGGGAATATGGTAACTATGACCTCCCTAGATGTGCCTTCATTATAACTGAGTATGACTTTTCAATCCCCTCTAGGGGATCCTGTGCATGAGTGGTGGCAAACAAATGCTTAATCCATGGCTTGGACAACTACGCACGATCCTACATGACCTAATGCCCATTGTCCCTGATCACCAAGAACTATGTAAGCCTTTGCAGATGGGTTGCAAAGAATGAAAAGTGAAAATGAGATCTTGCATGGACATTATGGCGAATCCTAATAATCTCTACTTGTAACTTGGTAGTGATAGAAGAGGCCCAATTAAACTTGGTGCCCTTCTCTATAATTTCCCACATCACTCATGCCTTCTCCACTCCAAGAACCTTTCCTTGGGAGAGTAACTTAGGAAAGGTGTGGGCACAGAAAAGGGGGTAAAGCCTTTGAACCTCAAGCACATGCACATTCCAAACCATGATGCCTTTTTGAGAGTGGGTGGTCCCTAGCCACTCCTTAATCTCCTCTCTCTGATCCACCTATAAATTGGGCTTATCAATGATCGATGAGCTCACAGAGGAAAGACTAAAGAAGTCAACAAAGAAGGGATCATTGAGGTTCAAGACTACCTTCATTCCATGCACACAAGCAATAAAGTAGTAGGCATCATGGCTAAAGGAGTCAACGATGGTCACCATCTTGGCCACTAGTGTGCTTGGGCTAAGGGCCAAGAAATGGTCCATCAACCCAGCACATGCAAGATGACCAGTCAGAGCCTTTGAGGCTTGATCTCATAGCCACTCCTATGCCCCCTCCACATTGTCATACTTCATGATGAGGGTGACCTCATTACAACCAGTGGTGACCACTGTTACTTCTCCTGAAGTAATGATAGCTATAATATAGGTAGATGCAACGTTAGCACTGTGCAATCAATACGTGCATGAGAGCAATAAGAGCCAAGCCAACATAACGAATACTCACATGGAACAAATGGCATGTGTGATGCATGTGGTAGCATAATAAGCTCTCCAACGATAGGCTTATTGCTAGCCCATCCCTCATCAAGTCAATTGTAGGTCTACCATCGCTCGAATGCCTTCAGGTACTAGGTGGGGTAGTTCTCTAAGTCCTCTCCCACCTATTCAATAACTACCTCCTGAAAGCTCGGACTAGAGGAAAATGCCTCTAGCATGGTACAGGTTAAAGCAAGGGCCCCTATCTAGTCATGGAGTCCTTCATCATCAACTTTAATTCTAGCATTGGACATCTGCAGTCAATAGTTAGCAAATCTAGCATGGCTAATGAGAATGAGATATAGAGAAAAGAAATAGCACATACCCTCCAGCATAATATACAGTCCCAGGTGGGTCTTGGAAGACTTTATGCACATACATGATTATGAAAAGGGTGTTGCTCTTATTATAATATGAGAATTGTAGCATGCTCTAGATCCCGACTAAGGGATAAACACTCCTAGGGCCTAGTCTTGGGCCACATGCTTGATCACCACTAATCATAGGCTCATCAGACATGAATCATAGTATGTCCCAGTTTTCCCTAACCAACAATGTCTTGATGATGGTGCTTGCAGCCTCCACTGCCAAGTGTGACCACATGATCACACTAAAGTGTTGTAGTAGGTAAGCTAGGAATTTTCTTGCTCTTGGTCGAAACCACACCATATGATGGCCCAACTTCATGTCGGGTGTAGGTGTGTTGGGTATGTGCTGGCTGATGCAAGACATGATGCTAATGAGCTCCACAACCACTAAGACAGGTTTCAGTAACACCCTACAATTGCACAACAACAAATGAATGTAGCATTAGCACATAGTAGATTGCATTTTGGCATAAAATATTACCTTATGCTTAGCAAAATTAGCAAACTTAGCTTAAAATAGCATAACTTAGAAATATATCCTTAGGATCCCCCATGGGGCCCCACGAGCATAGGACGTTAATACATATTTGACGTTCCTGGTGCTCATTGGGGTACAGTAATAACGTAACATTAGCATTTTACTTTACATTCATACCATTTTCACCAACATGGTTTGCATGTTCTAACATTTGTACATCTAACTTGCAAAATTAGTATTTTAGCATAGCTTACATGCATTTAGCATTTTGTTTCGCATAAGGCATTCTTACCATTGGCATTTTTACACTTGGCATCTTGCGCATTTGGCATTCTAGTTTTGCACTTAGTAACCTTTTTCAAATTTTCTCAAAATTTTTTCTAACTCTAGGCGGTGTAGCCTGATATCCAAAAAAATTCTAACTATCTACTATGCTCTCTAGGGATTGTAGTAAAAAAATCACCAAAATTTTCTATTGCCAACTACGCTCTCTAAGGGGGGGCATAGCTTCAAAACAAGTGAAAAATTAATAAACAAACAATTTCTAACTATCGGGAGCATAACATCCCATTGCATTTGGAAACAAAGTGTTGGCTCTAAGCTCTTATCATGACATCTCATTCACTGTGCCACCCAGTATCACTGCATGCCAATAACATGTGCTGGGGTACTCACCATGGCCGTGGCCTAAGCAATCTCCCTTACCCCATTTACCCCCTCACCGTGGCTATCGTCCCCGTGACCACTTCAGCGTCCCCTTCCTTGTCTCTATGGCCTCCTCCTCATGTGTCCCTATGATGTCTAACCCTTCCTTTGTCCTCTCCTTGCATTGCCCTCACATCAAAAAAATAAAAAATATATATAATAATAAATAGTGCTAAAACCTTGTTTCCTGGCTATGGCCATGTTAGTCATAACCCTTGTTCCAATCTACCAATCGTCCTTACCCATGCACTAACATAAAGACAAAACAAAATAAAGAAGAGAAAGGGATAAAGAAACTCTAGCCACACACGCCTTGGCCATGGCCATTTTTGTCCCATTGTGTGTCTTCCACATGGCATGGCCCCAATGAGGGAAATCCTAATCCATTGTTGAGAAAAAACCCCTATTTTTTCCCTCTCCCTCACCTCATGCGCTACATTCCTTGGAAATAAATGTACAAAATTCATCATAACCCATGCGTTGCCCCTAATTCCATTTGCTGTAGACAATCAATGAAGATAATCACAATAAAACAATATATCAATAGAGACCCACAACCCACATGCACGTCTTCTCCTCCTAGTTGTGGCTACTAAGGTAGCTAAGGCAATGGTAGTCCCTACCAAGGTAGGCAGCCCCATGATCCAAACCCCAACACAAGAAAGAAAAGCTGAAATGCAAAGAAAAATGGTATAAAAAGGGACAAGTGTAGTGAGTGTACTTGGCAGTCAACAATGCTCTCCTCTTCTCCATCTACACTTATGGTAGGCGTTATAGGGCTCACCTTTCATCTTCCACACTCGCAAGTTCGAGGTGTTGATGGTCACTCGGTGCATCATCTTGGTGCTATGCTTTGGTCTCTATGCTTTACTTACTATGCTTTAGTTGTCATTTCAAATTACACTACGTTCTATAACTTCTTGTTCACACTTTGAAAATGATAGTTTACCCTCAGTGAATCATGCATATATACCCTCTTGAGGTAATTAAATGCACCACCTACCACATTGACACTCCCACACTTAGGAAAATTTTCCTAAGTTTCTTATGGAGCGTAGCAAGAAGGGGCAAGCATAGCAAAGGGTGAGCATAACAGCCGGAGTTAGAAAAATTTCTAAATTTCTTCTAACAATCTTAGACTTAGAAAATTTCTTAGATATTCCTGGTTTGAACTAATGCACCTTGCATAAATCATGGTCCACTAAGACCTTAAACTGGCAAATCATAGTTTGCTAAGACCTTAAACTAGCAATCGTGGCCTATCGAGGCCCAAAACTGGTTTACACGCTTGCTTTTCAAACGTTCACTTTTGCATGTTTAGGCAAATATTAATTGCATTTCTTTCCTCATGTTTTGCATTTTGATTCTATTAAGACAGGTGTGGCTTGACATTTTTTTTGGTTGTTTTGTAGGATATGTCATAGGAATACAACATGAGTGCATACGAGTGTCTTTGTTCACCCTTGGTCCTCACTAGACCTCACAATGACCTCATCCAATGCATTGAGCCCATAGCTCGTGATAACTATGTAACATCTGTAGAAGCATCGCTAGATTGGCCTAACCATCTAGTTAGGGCTCTCGATCTAGAGGTAGGTGATGTCATTAAGGATCCCCTTGTCGAAGTTCCTGTAGCAACACTTAGTGGCTAGGTGAAAACACTGAAACTTAGTTTCTTGTTAGAGCCTCAACACATCCAAAGCATCACAAAGACACTTAGTGACAAAATCAAGGAATTTGCATGGTCCTATGAGGACATGCCAGGCCTAGATCCTTATGTAGTGTAGCACAATATCATTCTTGACTCTCACATAAAAATAGTTAAATAAAAAGCTTGTAAGGTTAGGCTTAAGGTGGTGTTGGTAGTTTGCGATGAAATCACCAAGCTTTACAAGGCTAGTTTCATCCTAGCCATTGACTATGTGGATTGGATCTCCAACATTGTAGTTGTACCTAAGAAAAATGGAAGAATATGCATTTTCATAGACTTCAAGGACCTGAACAAGGTGACCATCAAAGATAATTTTCCATTTCCTAGCATCAATCAATTAGTCGATACCATGGCTAGTCATGCCTTGTTGTCCTTCATGGATGGGTTCTCTAGTTACAACTAGATCTGGATCAACCTAGAGCACCAGCTTAGTACCACCTTCATGACCCCTTGGGTTACGTTTTGCTATATAATGATGCCTTTTAGACTAAAGAACATAAGAGCAACCTACCAACGTGCCATGATGTACATCTTCAGTGATGAATTGTTAGACTTGCGTAATGACTACATTGACAACATAGCAGTTAAGTCCAAAATAACACATGATCACAAAAATGACTTAGAACACACACTCAAACATTGCCTTAGACATGACCTTAGGCTAAATGCTAAGAAGTGTGTCTTTGGCATTAAGATGGGTCACATGCTAGGTTTTGTGATATTAGAAATAAGCATACGCATAAACCCTGATAAGGTTAAGGCCATCATCAAGTTAGCACTGCCAACTAACCTTAAGGAGCTATGTGGGTTATAGGGCATATTGCAATTCATTCATCAATTTATAGCATAGTTGGCTAATAAGCTTTAGCCAATGTACATTTGCTTAAAAAGGGAGTCCACTTTGAGTAGACAGCTCAATGCCAAGAGGCATTTACAACCTCAAACAGGAGCTGGCTCAGCTTCCAATAGTCTACCTCCACAAAGAGATAAATCGTTTTACATTTACCTTGCAACTTCTAATACATCCATCACTTCTCTACTCTATTAAACGTGGGACGATGGTCCAGAGGTCCCTGTATACTACCTAAGCCATGTCTTAGTGACCCATGAAGCAAAATACAATGATGTGGAAAAGAACTGCCTCACCTTAGTCTTTGCACTTAAGAAGTGGAGGTATTATCTCTTCTGCGGCTGGGTAAACATCATCTACAAAAGCAAGGTACTTCAGGTAATCACAATGAACATCTATGAAAGTAATCAAATTGCATGGTGAAAAGTAATAATCGTGGAGTTTGACCTACACTACATAGTGCAAGCATCAACCAAAGGTTAAGAAATAGTCACACAACTCATGGCTTCACCAATAAATGATCAAGAAACTATAGATCTAGAATTTGTAGATGAGCATGTTAGTAGTATAAGCCAAGTTCATGCCAACTTTGAGGTAATTTTACACTTTGATGACACTTCAATGTCTCAAGGAGGTAGTGTTACTACAATAATCACATTTCCTTTTGGGGGAGATCTGATCCTTTGCTTGTCATTTTACATTTTCATGCACTAACAACATAGTGGAGTATGAAGGTCTCCTTAGAGGTCTTATAGTAGCCCATGACCTAGGAATCCAAAACCTAGTAATCCGAGGCAATTTGTAGTTGGTCATCAACCAAGTCATGGAGGTTTACGCTTGCAAAGCATAACACTTATAATCTTATTATGACTTGGCACAGCACTTGCTTTGATGGTTTGCAACCATAGATATCCAACATATTCCCTACAATGAGAATGCCATTGCTAATGCATTAGCCACATTAGCCTTAAGAATTACACCCAACATGTTTCATGCTTTATCCATCTCAGTAATGAATTGCACCAAAACTATCATACACATAACTAACATTGCATTCATAGCCACAACAAGCACAGCTCATGCACAAGAGTGGTATGATAACATCAAGTCATACCTTCAATAGGGTAAGCCTCTGTAGCATTTGACCATTACCCAAAGGGATGATGTGCAAAAATGGTTATGATAGTACATCCTCATAGGTGATATCACACTATGTCGTAGATCCTATGGTGGCATACTATTAACTTGTGTTAGCGATAGTGAAGTGCAAATCATCATTGATCAAGTCCACCAGGGATTGTGCGGAGGCCACATAGCACCCAGGGTAATGACATAAAAAATTAGACACCTAGGCTACTATTGGCCTTACATGGAGCATGATTGTGTTTCCAGGATTAGGATGTGCGATGTGTGCCAATGGCATGACAACTTAATGCACGTGCCACTCACCAAATTACACACCATGTAGATCACATGGTCGTTGCAATGTTGGGAGTTGGATATCATATGGCCCAGCACACCTAAGTCCTTTATAGGACATAGCTTCATCATAACCATAATTGAATATTTTACCAAATGGGTTGAAGCCATTCCTCTTAGGAGGATCACATCACAGCAGGTTTGCAAGTTCATCCTTGACAACATAGTGACCTAATTTGGTTTACCCATGACCATAGTCATAGACAACGAGCCATAGTTTAGCAGTGCAATAACCAAAGCCTTATGTGAATACCTTAGCATCAAGCATTCCTTCTCATTGTCATATTATCTATAGGTGAATGACTAGGCAGAGGCCATAAGCAAGGTCATTATCAACCTTATGAAGAAGATGCTTAGTAGCAGAAAACGACAATGACACGAGCAGTAGGTCTACACACTATGGCTTTACCACACAACACACAAAATAGCAATAGGTAAGATGCCATATAGCCTTGTATATGGGTTTGAAGCAATTTTACCTCTTGAATTGTAGGTCCCATCACTTCATGTAATCCTCTTGAGCTTCATTGATGAGGTCCAAAACAATGAGTTGAGAGCCATTGACCTCGACTCTATAGAGCAGGAGTGCATGTAGACGCTTAATCGCATTGAATGGTACCAATAGAAGCAACAACAAAAGCACTGCCATAAGCAATAGTAGCATTAGATCAAGGAAGGGGACCTAGTCCTTAAGGCCATTCGCGAACTCGTGGATAAATTCTTAGCCAATTAGGAAGGGCCTTTCTTGGTTACCAAGACCTATAACAATGGAGCATTCAAGCTTACTAATCTAGATAGCAATGAGTTCGCCAATTCGATTAATCATTCATAACTGAAGCTATACTACACCTAACATGCAACTCCACATCAATGACAAAGCAAGGTAAGCGAGAGTTTGCTACAACTATAAATTGCCACAACATAGTTTGCTATGACTTTAAACTAACATAGCATGTCTGCTACGACATTAAATTCGCACAGAGTGTCCTTAGGCTATGACATTGAACTAACACCCATAGCACACCTGTCTTCTATGATGTTAAACTGGCACAACAAGTTTGCTATGAATTTAAATTGGCATAGCTTGTCCTTGGGCTATGACACTAAACTGGCATCCACAACATAGTCTGCTTTCACTTTAAACTGGCATTGATCATCTTTGCATCATGATGATAAATTGGCACAACGTTCATAGTCTGCTACGATGTTAAACTAGCACATAGCAGTTTGCTAGGACTATAAACTAGCACATCACTATTTGCCAGGACCTTAAACTTGGTTCACAATCTACTAAGACCTTAAACTAGCACAACATGTGGTTTTCCACGATCTTAAACTAGGTTCATAGTTTAGCATGCATAGCTCAGCGTACATAGTTTCGTGGACAAGTGAGCCTAAATACTTCCCATCCTTTGTCATCTACCCACATCTCGATGGGCTAGGCATTATAGTTCCCGAATGGATTTCATGTTGTCAAGAAAAAGCCTTTGGAACACTTGTAGCATCACCACCCTTGGAATTTTGCTAATCCTCTAAAAATGCCCCTAGGAATTTTGCTAATCTTTCAGAGCTACTGCCACCATTGCCAGTAGTACCACCCCTAGGTTGTGCCAATAGCATCATTAACCTTGGGTGTTTCACCAGTGGTTAGGGCTCTCACTCTTAGCACCACTTGCTAGAGTTCCACTAGTACTATGGCCTAGCCACAACACTGCCATCCTCCATCCCTCACCATTGCATGGGCTTGGAAGTGCATCTAGTAGCATGGCTCACCATCGTCTTACTGGATTTATAACCTCTTATCCTTGGTGTGGAGTCTCAAGCACCTACATTACCATCGCCCTTGGCCACCTCGTTGGCCTCCATTAGGTGCTTACTTTGAATGTGGCTACTAGAGCTTTTGCAGCTTTCTAGCTTTGACATCTACACTAGCCTTCCTACTTTGGCACTGTAAACTCTTGCAACTGGTCCAACACTCATGGCACTTGAAGCACCCTCGCAGCCAGTAGTTTGCTCGTATTTCTTCGGTTGTGTGATTTTCTTGTTTCCTCTACATTGTGTTTGGAAGACAAAGCCTCAGAGGTGGTCATTCGAAGGCACAGTTCATCACAGCGGTAGGGCACCACATTGCTTCAATGCACTTGGTTGGACTCACCAAGCCACTCGAGAGTGCATATCCCTATTATCCCACTATAGCCCACTCACATTTGTCCATTTACCTTACATTTTCCTACTTTTCTTGCAAGCTTCTTCGATGCACGTGACACCCTTCTTTCGGTTGACTATAGAACCCATGATGGACGTAATGCAAGTCATCCCATGGGGAGCTTCTATGGGTTGGTCAAAGCCCAAGCGAATGAAACACAACTCATCTCGTGGAGGAAACACCTATCCTACAGACATGATGCGGTTACCTCTAAGTAAAGCTCATTAAGTGGAAGGTAGTCCACTCGATGATAAGTATCCTACAACTAGAATTTCACAAAGAAAAAAGAAAAAAGCATAAAACTCGAAAAAAGGTAAAAGGGTAAAACATATCCCTAAGAAAAATCTAGCAAAGCTGCAATTTTGTAATCGGTCCAACCATGAATTTGCAAATGGCCTTCTCATAAGCACTTCGATGAGAGGCCAACATGTTAGGGGTAAGCCATCCCGGTGCTATGGGTGAAGGCTCTCTTAGAAGCATTCCGACAAGAGGTCATCATTTGGTGACAAGCCACCCTGGTGTCGTGATCATAGTCAGTCATGTTGACTTTGCATCTTGCAGCATGATATATAATTTTCATCTCATTTCTTCCTTGCTATCCCCAAGCCAATTCCCTACATCCATTACCTATAGCATGCCATGACATTTAGCACTCTTGAGCCTAGTGAAGCATTATTCAATTAGGTACCAACAAGTGATGTTTGTGCCATGTCTGCTATGGTGTTTTAGATTCTTTGTTGACGTCTCTCGAGTGACTCCTCCAAATGTTGACAAAGAGGGGCTAGTGAAACACGACCAAATTTGGGCAACAAGACTTCAACAAAAAATTTGTCTAAGTGTTAACACAAGGCAAATTTTTCCAAAGTGTTTGGCCCATGATGACACTGCTGGGGCTACGCTCTAGAGCATAGCCAACGTAGCATGCAACACAACAAGATTTGAAAAATTTTCTAAGTGTCAATAGTAGCTACAAAACTTTTTCTAGGTGTCTTGCTATGCTTACATCCCTCTTGCTATGCTCTCCAGCATAGTAGCACTTCGGTGGCTACTCTACACTAGTGTCAAGCTAGAAGTTACCAAGCTAGTTTAGCATGGAAGAAGCATTTGGCAAATCTAACTTCTAAATCTACCGTTCCTACTACGCTCTTGAGCATAGCTAACATAACAAGAATAAGGACTACAATTTTTGTAAGATTTTTCTAAGTGTCCATGCTACGCTCTACCCCATCCTACTATGCTCTCTAACATAGCAACATTGGACTTCAGTTTTTACACGTCTTTTGCACACTTGCACCACTATTCTCATGCTAAGAGACCTCACTACGCTCAAGCCTAGTCAGCCTCAATACTATTGAGAACACCATCAACATTTGTGTTTTTGGCTAACCATGCCACCCCTTGGTTGCACTTGATACCTTGGTTGCAGCTAGCAAAGTCCCTATTCGATCGACAAGGCCATCTAGGGCACTTCGCCTTCATTTCCCAACAAAGACCCTCACGTGGAGGTAGGGTCGAGGCTGTGCATTGGCAAACCCCTCAACATTCTAGCCACCAACATGTTCGGTTGTCACATCTACAAAGTGACATATTGATATATAAATTAAGAAAATAATTTTTATGCATAAAAATAAATGATTAGTGATTTATATAATTTTACATCATTAGAGAGTAGCCACAACATCTTTAATTATGCAGAATTATATATTAAGAGTTTTTGGATCACATATGGTAAACAGACATTAAATTGTGATTAATCATATGTAATATAATAGATTTTATCCCACATGAATTTTTATTATATTTAATATGATTAATTAGAATGATATATTGAATTATTTTCTTAATTTACTCACAGGGATTAAGAAAAGGAATATAATTTAATTGTTTCATCATAAGGATATATGAATTTGTTTGAATTAAAAATTTAGCCCATAGGCAATTTCTATGTCATTTGATTCATATTTTATTGCATGATTTACATTGGTAAACATGTCATATAGTATTTTAACCTCATATTTAGTGACATGAGCATGTTTTAATTTATGTATTAATACAACTTGTGAACTACTTTGATTTTAAATGTAACATTCTTGAATTAAAGGGTGATAATTATAAGATGTGGAAGGAGAGAATTCTCCTTCATTTAGGTTGGATGGATGTTGACTATGTTATCTGTAGGGATGAATCACCTATCATTGTGGAAACCAGCCAATTGGATGATGTTGATTGTTATGAAAAATGGGAGCGATCTAATCACCTCTATGTCATGTTCATAAAGACCAAGATCTTGGGTGGTATACGTAGTTCATTAGAATAGTATCACAATGTGTAAGCTTTGATAAATGTAATTGATGAACAATTTGAGTCATCAAACAAAGCTGTGGCTAGCACCTTTATAATGAAATTTTTATCCATGAAGCTCATCAAAACTCATGGTATGTGTGAGCACATCATGCAAATGAGGGACATAGTAGCTCAGCTGAAAATACTTGAGGTTGAGATGTCAAAGTATTTTCTTGTGCACTACTGAAACATCCTAAAAAATGTAGGGTCATCCTGGCCTCACCAGGATCTTGCAGTCCACACAGCACAATGGTAGTTCATCGGGAGAAGAACGCTCTAAGTCCAGGTCGGCCAGTTTGGAAAATTTTCTACTTTGAGCATGGACAAGTTCTATACCATCCTGCCCACCCACCAAAGTAGCCTAAACAGCTGGTAGCCTGCTCAGGAACAGCATGCAGAATCGGTGGTAGCATCCTGGATGCACAAGAAACAGTTCGGCAAGTTTTCTAAGTCACAAAGCCTGCTATGCTACGCTACGCTATGTAGCGTAGCAAGCTTCAGAAGACAATGGCGGAACGAAGTGCCATGCTACATGACGTCACACAGCGTAGCATGGTAATGACTTCACTACACACTCCCCTTGCCCAATTTCGAGTTCTGCCGTGATGTCCTTCTTTCATCAGGAAGCGGCGAACTATCTCTGCTACTACACTACATTGAGCTACATGGCGCAGCAAGGCGTAGCAATCCTATGGAAGAGACAAAAGGTAGTTTGAAAGGCGAAGATGACAAAGTTCACGAAACTTGCATCGTAGAAGAATGGTTTGCAAATCAACAAAACTCTTGCGATCAAGGCAAGTTGCTATACTACGCTACACTACGTAGCATAGCATAGCATAGGAAGTGTATAACAAATAGCAGAACATGTGACAAGGTGCTACGCTACGCTGAGCATGCTACGTCACAAAGCACAGCAAGGCAAAGAGGTGGTTGCACGACATCAATGCACTGTGCCTAATCGGACCGTTGGCATGCATCTCCAGATGCTGACGACACGATGACGACATGGTAGATCATAGTTATTGCATGGCAGATTCGCATCACAATAATCTTGTAAGCCCAACGGTCACAGATGGCTCGAGTAGCACCAGTAAGAAAGCACAGGCTTGTAGCACGTAGCATTCAAAATCACTTTTTTTTGCTTACCTTCAGCCCTATAAATATCCCGACAAACAACATGTAACGAGAGGCGACTTTTTACAAAAAAAAAAAAGAAGATACCCGCAATTGGGAAAAGTCAGCAAGTGATAAATTTGGCAATTTCAAAAGAGTTTGCATCTTTCTGGAAGCAAGCAGCTTGCAAGTAGTGGGGACTTTGTTTTGAAATTCTGAAATAAAGACTTCCTCTCTGGTCGACATTGTAATAATCAAAGTCTTTTGTTTAACACTAGAGACGAAGAGTCTCTTTCGGCTGAGATCCCCATCTCTGTTCTACCACCTTGGTAGAGCCCTGCATTGTTTGTATGTGAAGATCATGTCTGAGCGCATAGCTCTTTCTCTTCTCTGACACACCTTGGTTGCTCTTGCAACCTTTGCACTCTGTCATGCTGTGCAGCCAATTGTATCCATCCTGACCGAACAAGTTTGTAGCTTTGGAGTGGTGCATTTTTCTAACCATACTTCACTTTAACCCCTATTTGCTATCTTGTTTCTTTGCATTATTTCTTGTTTTTTTCATCTTTAAGTGTTATTTCGTATTACTGTTGCACTTTCATAGTTTCTCTCCCGCTTTATTTACCTGTAAGAATTACCTTGCATTTCGCATTATTTACGTTGCAAAAGGCTATATCGACGTCGATGTAAGTCCTTGTCTGATCAACCAAACTGTTTAAGGCACCTCATGTTCGTACACACCCAGCACTGCCCTTTCGAGGATACGGGATTGGAACTATCGCGTCTGCCAACCCCCCGACGTTTTTTTTCTAGTCACTGACGTTTTCAGTTGCTACAATTTTCTAGCGCTAGAAGGAGGATCTTTCTGGTGCCTTTGCTGCATGTCACGGTAGTTCTATGAGCCTTCTGCACCCTGATACACATGAGCGTAGATGTGACACCCTCTTGCAGTTGTTTGCACTCTGTGCTGTGTAGATCGGTTGGTCGGACGGTTCCTCTGGAACCCTACAAAACACAAGGCCTCCGATCGCCAACTAGCTAGCTCATTCTACCATTGTCTTGCATGCGTTCTGAACCCCAGCCTGTGTGGTACAGACCAATCGCCTCGACAGTCCCTCCGGGATCTTGCAAGACATAAAGCCTGCTTGGTTGCTAGCTAGCTTGCCCATCCTACGGTTGTCTTGCCTGCGTTCTGTACCCCATCTAGCGTGGTACAGATCGGTCACCTTGACGGTCCCTCCGGGATCCTATGAGACATAAAGCCTACCTGATTGCTAGTTAATTCGCTCATCTTACAGTAGTCTCATATGCCTTCCACACCTCGGCTTGCATTAGTGTAGACTTGACACCAACCTGAGGTTGTTTACGTGTCGTACAGTGTAGATCGGTTGTCTCAACGGTTCCTCCGGAACCCTACGAGAAAATAAGCCTTTCGATGGTGATTTAACTTGCCCTTCCTTTTTATAGTAGTCCTATAAGCGTTCTGCACCCTAACCAGTGCAAGTGAAAATGTGACACCCTTGGAGGTTGTTTACACCTTGTGTGGTGCAGACCAGTCACCTTGACAGTCCCTCCGGGATCCTGCGGGACATAAAGCCTTCTTGATAATTTGTCAACTAAGCTTGCCTTATGGTAGTCTTGCACGTGCTCTGTACCTCATCATGCACAGGCATAGATGTGACATCCTCTACAGTTATTTAAGCTTTGTGTGGTATAGATCGGTCGCCTCGCGATTCCCCTGGAATCCAGCAAGATGTAAAGTCACCCTTTTGTTACTTTTTCTTCCTTCTGTTCTATTGCATTTTTCTTGCATTTTTTGCATAATCACTTGCTTAGCAATGGATTCCACCACCACCACTATGGACACCTTCAACGTGGAGGTGCCTTTCACGGTCCAAGGCACTACTGGTGCTGAACAATGATTGAATCTAATGCAGGAAGCATGCCGATCTCTTAGAATCCAAAATCGAGGACCTGAGGGGCTGGCCCAGCAACACGAGCATTATAGTTTCCTTTGTGCAAAGGTGCAAGCTAATCTGCCCTTGGATTTACATGAACTCAAAGAAAAACGTAGCTTTGAGTTTGCTTACTGCAACAGGGAGGAATTTGTTCCTACCCTGGGCATTTCTTTTCCTTTAATGCAATAGTACCAAAGGCTTCTAGATCAACTAATCTAGTTGACCAGGCTTAGGGAGCAACAAGACATAGTGTCCAACCAGGATGACGCCTTTCAAGATGGGCAAGAGGAACTTGATTCCCAATCTGATGAAGGAGGTCAGGTCAACCCCATTACCATCCCGTCTACCCAGTCCTTCTAGGGCAACCCGCTGTCTGTCATCACCCCCTTTATCATTACACCTATGCTCCAGTAGCCTACAATCACAATTGCAATGGGTAGCCATGCTACATTCCCAACGCAACATCACGTCCATTCCCCAGTTGCCCCCACAGCAACTGTTCAATCGCAAATCATTTATCAACACACTCCCACGGTGCGCAACACACCTATCACGACTACTCTACCGCATATCCATATAGTACCTACTTTGCAATTGCACTTAACTCCTATGCCGACTCCTACCTACGCATCAGTTTTGTCCATTATTGTGGAACCCGTTCTCTTCTTCGTCTATTCTGCAACTGTCGCAGGTGTCTCACTATGTTCGCCCTTAGGCCTATCCAACCCCGCAAACGATACATCCTGGCATGGGGCCATGGCTTGTCCCACCGGTAGCCCAAATAGCCTATCCAGCTACTCAACCCGCTATTACTGCTCTAATAATACCACCCACCAGGTGGTGAACAACGCAAACAGCACCTTTAGCGGGGGCGGTCCCAATGGCATCCTTGATGGGTCAAATCGCCACTGCCACCATACCGCATGTAGGAGTTGCCTCCGCAGTCCCTCAGCTGTCTGCAACGTCACCGAGTCTAGACCAAGCGTTTCAGCTCATCCAGACCCTAACTAAAGAAGTAAAATGCCTCAAGGTTGTTGGGTCCGATACGATACAAGTCATGGGCTTTTATCAAGATGACCCTGTCAACCTTGCAATCCCTACTTTGATATTACCACCTGGGATGTCCCTCCTGCACTTCATGAAGTACGACAGGGAAGGGGATCCCAATACCCATCTTGTCACTTTCTGGTCGAAGTCTCTACTATTACAACAGTGGCCGCATACAATCATTCGTGTCTTTGCCATGTCCCTAGTTGGGAAAGCCCTAGATTGGTACTGCGCGTTGCCACGTTCATCCATTTTGACTTTGGAAGAACTGTTGACCCAGTTTGTGACACACTTCAAATATAATTTGAAGCCAGAAACCACACTGGATCAACTGATGGGTGTGAAACAAGACTCGTTAGAATCAGTCCAAAAATTCATTCAACGTTGGAGCGTGACACTTAACGAAATTCGTGAGCCCATCGCAGAGGCTCACTTGTTAGCCATCTTTAAGGGTGCAGTGAATGACTTCATTAAGTCCAAATTGTATTACCTCGCTCCATGCTCACTTAGCCAAACTTTTGCTTAGATGAAAAGCATATAAGACACGGCTGAGGTGAGCAAAGACCCAGCCTACATCACTTACAAGAACAGTTTCACAAAAAAGAACAAGGATAAGGCCCCAAAAACCATGGTGGCTACTATGGCAGCTGAGGCCAAGCCCAAACATAGTAATAGCGGAAGCAAGAATAACAAGAAATCATCCATGCCTACGACTAATTCTGCGCCCAAACTGGGCCAAGTATCACAACCTGCCGCACCTGCGCCCAAGGCATCTGCATACACTAAACCTAACTTCGAGCACAAAGATCATTCAAAATACACCCCAATGCCTCTCAAACCTTCAGAACTCCTAAAGCAACTGTTGGCAGTAGGATACATCATGCACAAGCAGATGTCGGAGGAAGCAAATGCAAGACATTGGCGTTTTCGTGAGCTCCTTAGAAATCCCTCTTTGGCCCTGCCCAATGAACCCCTGGTTCCTAGGGGTTTCAGGCTAGATAGGTTTTGTGACTACCACCAACTATGTGGTCACACCACGGATTATTGTCTGTCGTTGCAGCATGACATCCAAAGATTAATCGACCTGGGAAAGCTGATGTTGGATGAAAGTAATCCAGTACGCCCTGAAAATCAATCTATGTATGTCTATATAGACCCCGTCAACACCAATAATACCAGTTACGTAATCAATGCCATCGATATTGACAATGATCCCAAGCCACCCTTCCAGCCGTTTGTGATTCGTGTGCCTCAGCGTAGTACACTAATACCACCAATGGATCGTCCAAGTTCACAGTCGTCCTTCATCTTGAAAGTCCCACCACAGACATTTACCTTTGCATCACCTGTTGGCGAGGCCACGCAGCCCCGTCAGTTGCCACCTCTAGCTCCATTCATCATCAGGGGGTCAACATCTTTGACAGCCCCCACCCTGTGCAACAACATTAAACAACCTCCTCGCCCAACCAGGCGAGAAGCCTACTTGGTGGGCAAGGCATCAAAGGGGAATACCATCAAAGGTATCTTTAAGCCTATGCCTTCACCCCTTGTATTTGCACCTTCATCACCAAAGGTGAAGGTCGACGCGATTACACAGCCTGCATCACCTAACCAACAAAGATCTGAGCCTAGGTCTGAAGTTGTCACTCCTCGAGAGATTCATCTTTTAGGACGAATCGAGGAGGAGGAAGATTTCAAACACACAGGTGGCCAAGACCTCTTGGACACCCTCACCCAGGTTGGGCAAGCCCTAAGGTATGACCTGGTTATGACATCTGTACCTCACCGCGAGGCTCTAGTCCACATGTTAATGGCGATCTTGGTCGACCAAAACATGCCATACACTCAGTCATACTCCCCTCTGTACCCATAGAGTCTACAGTACCTCGATTGAATTTCAGTAGTAATGCCATTAAGGAAGATCTCGAAGGGGGTCAAGTGACTACCGCACCTCTCTTCATCATGATTCGGGTTGGCCAACACTGGATCCGAAGTGTACACATCGATGATGGGGTTGCCACAAATGTCATTTCCTTCCCTATTATAGATAAGTTGGGATTGGTCGACCAGATCAAACCAATGGCAATGTCGTGTCTACGGTCCTTCAACGGGGCATACGTCTTGGTGAAGGGCACAGTTCACGTAAACTTCGGAGCAGGGGACCAGTTCCCCATAGACGCAATGTTCGTCGTGGTCGAAGAAATGCCAGGGTTTAACTTGATCTTGGGAAGATTGTTGTTAGCACAACTTAAGACTATCTCCTCGCCTATACACCAAGAAATCCACTTACCATACGCGGGTAAGGAGGTGATAATCCATGGCAATGAGGTAGTAACATAAGCAATTAGCAACGTAAGCATGGAACAGGGTTCAGAAGTTACAACCTTTGAAGATAAAGCACTTGTTCATGCATGCATTAACCATACAGCGAAGGGATTGGTCCAACGAGCCGATCCTCAAATTGAAAACACATGGTGTGAATTGCCCTTCCAAGTGAAGGATAGTGTTATGAGCAGGGGCTTAGGTGCAACGCCTCGACCCTACGTTCTGATCAATCCACGAAAGGTCAAGAGGCAGCTACGCATAGTGTAGTAACCTTGCGACCTCCCACCTAGTTGCTATCCTTGCATATTCGTCGTTTCCTTGTCTCGTCAATATGACGTCTTTTCAGCAAGCTACGCTAACGGCCCGGAATGGCCCAAAACTAGCAACGACCCAAAGTGACCTAAAACTAGCATACGAGAGCATGAAAACTTTACATAATGCATAAGTTAATACAAAACCAGCTTTCTTACTAAATTTTTCCATTTCATTCAAAATTTTCGCCCGTTGGCAATGTTTGTAAAATTTTCAAAGACTTTAATAAAAGAGAGAGGAGTCCCATGCTGTCATGGGTTATCCCCGTTCACATCGCCTTCGCCATTTGCCCCCGCTTCACCTACTTGTACATCGCCTGCTCCTGTGTTGCCGCTTATCGGCTCTTTATTTCCTCCCTGCATGGGCCTCACACCTTCATTAAGGGCTTGTATCCCGAGAATAGAGTAGTTAGCTAAGGCAACAAATGTGGTAAACGCTAGCTATAGCACAACATTAAAGTGACCAACCTGAGGAGAGCCTGCGTCAATCTTAAGAGGTATCTAGTCTAGACCAAGCCTGAGGCAACGCTCAATCTCCTCTATTGAAATGTCCATCCAATGCCTATCACTAGGCTCAGCATTCGCAGCAGCAACTTTTTCCCTTTCCAAGGTCGTACACTTTAGAGGTTCCTGGGAAAGGGAGGCGGTTATGGTCTCTCCTGTAGGAAGGTTCACCCTCAGGTTAGGAGACTCCATGACCTTCACCTACTTTTTAAACTTGGTGTAGGCCTCAGAAGCACTGATAGCCTTCACGAACGTTTCGTACGAGAACGCCTCCACAACAACATCTTTATACAATCTTCGATGGGTTTCGTTTTCTAGCTTGTATGTATATTTGTGATCCCTCTGGGCTTTCCCCCATTCAAAGACCTTAGTGCTGATGTCTTTCATATCTTGGCACTTCTAGGCTAGCAGGTCCATCTGCATCTGCTATTCGATTATTTTGTGGGTGGACTCTACATTTTGATGAACGCTAGTCCAAAACCTGGCATAGTCGTCCCTAGCGCTTTGCAAATCGACAAGGTTAGGGTTACGGTTTATGAGGAAATTGATCCTCAACCTGAGATTCTCCACTCAGCGACCAATTCGGCCTCTCTCTGATCAGCCCTTTGGATCCGTTTCCATAGATATTCATTGGTGCGTCTACACTCCCACAGAGAGTGCACCGAGTGCAAGATGCATTTGTAAGCCTCGTCAAATGTATGACGAGACACCTCAGTCATGTCAGGTGAGAGTGCGAGCATCGCACCAACCTCCATAGGTCGTGCCGGGTCCCACTTAAGCCGAGAGGCTGTTCAAAGTGCACAAAGCGTAGTAAACACGTTAGCTTAACATAATCAATAAGCTCGAAAATTGCAACGTGACAACATGAGGGCAATTAACACTCCTACTTACCTGCACGGGGATCCATCTGTTGAAGGTGTTTGATCATGTCATTGACAAGCCCCTGAACAAACGCAAATTTGTCAAGGATTTCAGCCCATGACTCCGTACAAGGTGGAGGAAGCCCCGAAGCATCAGCAGTAGCACTTGTTATATGATTAAGCATGTCAGCAATGGCCAAAATGAACTACGGTAAGATACATGCAAAGCCGAACTCACCAGCATCTGGCTGTGGTCTTTCTTCTTACCGATGTAACACAATCATGGTAGGCTCGGCAGAAGGCCTGACCAAATCCATGAAAGCCCCTACCTCATGCCCTGGTGCCTTTCCTTTCAGGAGGGTGGTGTCTTTCTTATTTTGGGATGGTACCTCTTCGTTAGGAAGAGGCTCCCTAATGACAAGAGTCCTTGCCCTGGAGATAAGAGCTCCATTATTCCTGACTGGGGCCCTTTCTTCCAAAGCTGGGGCCCCTGTGTCCTTATTTGTCACCCTCATCCTGAGGGCCGACACCCCTTCGTCGTCTTCTTTTTCATCATCTTCTTCTTCTACCCACAAGAAGGCATACATATGTCAAATCGAGACAAGCTAACAAATACCACACTATGGCACACTGCCTAACAAAGCATAAAATAGCAGGCAATAGCAAAATAAACTAAATATTATACAGTGCTCACCAATGTGGGGTTGCATTCGCCGCAACTTGAACCGCAGTCTTCGCCCCTCCTCTTCATGAAGACTTTCCCTAGTTGAGGGAGGTCTCTTTCTTCGCAGCTCCGTGGGCACGATCTCAGCTATGAGACGTTCACCCTGTGTCACATTGCCAATTATGGCAAGGGGCGTCTCCCCTATGCTATCTTGGTTGTAAGCGCTACGAACTGCCAGACCTTTAGTCGTTACAGATAATAACTTCCCCACCACTTTTGGGGGGTCTTAGGCTTGCATAGTCCGACGGACCTGTCGAATCCATGGTTTAGGAATCTAGTCACAATCTATCTTGGTCTAGACTCCATCCTCTTGGACCACCAGGAACTCTGTGAAGCACTTTAAACACCCTATGTAGAAAGCGTAGTGTATGTTAGAGCGGGACTCCATTGGCTCATGGAGCCCCAAAATTTCAGCCTATAAACCACTATATAGGAATTCAGCCCAGTTGTAATGGGCCCCCTCCTCCATGACTTCCTACATGACCCAAGCCTGCTCAAGCCCCAGGACCTTCCCTTGGGTGAGAAATTGAGAGAATGTGCAGGCACAAAAGACCGGGTATAGCCCCATAGTAGGACCTTCACTGAGCTTGTCCATAGGAAACCTTTTTCGCGCCTTGGTGAGCCTTAGCCACTCCTCGACATGTTGCTTCTGAAGGGTCAACTCCTGCTTGCCCTTCGACATCACATCAGCGCCATCAGTAGGAATGCCAAACAAATATGCAAATAGCTAATCATTGATTTCAATGACCACCCGCACACCCTGCATGTATGTACAGAAATGGCTTGCCTGCCCAAAGAAGGAGTTGACCAAGGAAAGCATCTCGGTAGCAGTGATGCCCGGATTTGGAGCCATGAACAAATCCATAAGCCCAGCCATTCAAATTTTCTTGAGCAAGGGGCCAGGAGCCTCTCATTCTAACCAGCTCTGGCTCATCGCTACTTCACCATATTTGAACTAAATGTTTTCCCCTTGCCTCTTGGCAGTTACCACCATCACCTCACAAGGCTTCCTAACTCCTGTAGCAATAATCACAAAACGTACTTAGCATAATGAACTAAGAAAACACTTGAGCATATGGCAACCACTTATTAACCTACCAGGTCTATACGGTGAGGGGAATAGCGGGAGCTCAGTCGGCAAGATCGCTTCAAGTGTGACCTGCTTGAAAGGTTCTCTCCACTCCTTGTCCAGCCAACCCTTCACCCTACAATAACTGTAGAGGGAGGCGAGCATGTATATGTAGGAACAGTATCCCTTCCCGAAATGAGAAATCATGCCCGCCCGTAGGCTCTTGGCAGAAGCAAATTCCCATAGGGCTAGCTACGTTGCGGCCAACTCACTTGGATGGTCATGAACCCCGTCATCGTCAATATAGAACCTAGTGACAAGCACACACTATCAGCACTCGATCAAGTATGGCCAATGTTGCACAACCAAGCAAAGATGCGAAACTCACCCACCAATGCAATGGACGGTCCCCTGTGGGTTTTGAAAGAGGGCTACCATTTAGAGTGCAAGATACAGTGTGTTGTATGGGTGATAACACTAGTATTCTAGCATATCCCAGATCTAGGCCAGGCGCCTCAACAATGTTGACTGTGGGTTAGATCCTCCTCCTCCCGGCCTGCTTGTGGACGCGATGTCGGAAAGGTATCTCAAAATACCCTGATTTGTCCCTGGCAGTATGGCCTCTATTATGCCACATGCCTCTTCTTTGTCTAAGGAGGACCAGACCATGAGACTAAAATGGTTGAGAAGGAATTGGAGGAAGTCTCGCGCCCCATCCCTGAACCAAACCGCTCGTTCTCTCACACGTATTGGAGGAGGAGGAACATTGGCCATAGGTCTATCCACATGACATAGGACCCCTTCTAGGTCCAAGACGATCAGCATAGACCTTGGCCCTACCCTGCACGATGCAACCAACAGATATTGACATCAAATTTGAATGCAACGCATGTGCAACATAGCAGCACTTAGCAGAACACGAATGTAGCGTAACATGACCCTTTGCTCACTATAGTGTAGCAAAGATGTGAAAGCCTAGCTTAACAAGAACATGGAAGAAGCTTAGCGTAGCAGTAAAATGACTAACAACATGCTCAAACAAAAACGCTTGCTGTGGCGCTACGTCAAACATAACCAAGACCCTCTCGAAGGTTTTACGCCATGGCATGGTAAGGTCAAGCAACTTAAAGGGCTTTGGCCTTGCAGTCGCAACAATCGCGACAACAGCAACGGCCTTGCATGTAATCACAACGAGACCCTTGCACAACAGCCACGACCAAAAGAAAAAGAGGCCATGGCAACACAAAAGCCAAAACAACATGGTCATAGAAAATACAAACGACAACACAAATGAGATGCAAAACTAGAGCAGAAAGTGGTAGAGGGTGCAAGGAGAAAAGGATAGAGGAGACATGAAAACTCACTAAGTCAATGGTGTGCTCTCCTGCGCTGGAACGCACGCTTGTGGCCCATGCCTCAGGGTCTTCTTTGCATCCCTGACCATCGCGAGCACCAATTGAGTCTTAGGAGCCATGTCCCTAATTGTGGAGTTACGACATTCGCCTTAGAAATTTGCCTTGCTAACCGCTTAACACAATTGCTCCGCGCTTTGAAATTGCCAAGTGCTTCGATGAGAATTCTACACTTTTACTATAAAAATGTCAAAATTACCAAAGTTCAATCCCTATTTATGGCAGTAGTGGCAAAATGTGGAAACTTTTTTTTCTCTCTCTTTGATTAATGCTAAGCGCGGCGTGCAGCGTAGCATGCTCGCCACGACATCACAATACTATTAGCATTTAAACCTTGGCATGCTTCAGGCCAATTACTCGCCTTCCTAAAAATTAATATAATAATGTTTGTTTTTAATTGAAGGTCTGAAAAGACCTTAAACTAACAAACCTAGCATGATCACCCTCCTTAGGATCCAAAAATAGTAATTTCAACTCATAATGATCGTAGTCCGCGATGACGTCAAGTTAACTACGCTTTTACATTAGCAGTTACCTCGTATGCTTCGGCATAGGTGGTATCATATTTTCTAATAGTTTCATGTCTTTATTCCCACACTGGTAGTTCAATACCCTTTGTACTCACAGTTCCATTCTTTTTATTATCAAGATCTTGCATATCGCATTTCGCAATATGGCAGTCCGAAATGACACTAAACTAACATCTTGGCATTCACATATCAATGGTTACACAACTTCACACTTCACATCAACGATTTACATATCTTTAACAATTCTAGACTGTTATGCCTTGGCGGTCCACCACGACCTTAAACTAGCAAACTCTCAATCTGCACATCACCTTACTTAGAAAGTTGCATCTCAGTGTTGCTTTGCAAACTTACGTTTCACACAATCTCTGATGACCCTTACCCAGGCTTTCATCTTATGATGGTAGGTCAAAGCAAGAAATGGAAACCTGTCATGCCCTTTCCATGCCTCTAATGTTAGCAGGGCTGCAAGGCAAGCTCACAAGACAATTGAACCCTGACATGATTGACTGGGGGTCGATTACGATTAACACTATAGCAACCTTGGAAGCACCCCCAGATTGGCCCAGAGACCTGGTCCATGCCCTAGATTTAGAGGTCGGGGATGTAACCGAAGATCCTCTTGTCAAGATACCCGTAACCATGTCAAGAAAGGAGGTGAAGACATTAAGACTTGGCTCCCTCCTAGGCACACAAATACATGAGGGCATAATTAAAACTTTGCAGGATCAAATCGATGTTTTCGCATGGTCATACGACAACATGCCAAGTCTAGATCCGTAGCTAATTCAGCATAACATTGTCCTAGACCCACACGTAAGGGCAGTGAAGCAAAAGACGCGTAAGATTAAGCCAGAAATCACACTAGCCGTTAGGGACGAAATCACCAAGTTATACCGAGCAGGCTTCATCTGTGCAGTTGACTATTCGAAGTGGGTGTCCAACATCGTTTTGGTTTCGAAGAAAACAGGAGGGATACGAATGTGTATAGACTTTTGAGACTTGAACAAGGCAATGATCAAAGACAACTTTCCACTCCCAAGCATCGATCAACTCATCGACACCACAGTTGGACATGCTTTGCTATCCTTCATGGATGGTTTCTCTGGATACAACCAAATCCGCATCAACCCAGAGCACCAGCTATCGACAACCTTCATGACTCCATGGGAAACCTTCTGCTATACCATGATGCCTTTCGGGCTAAAGAATGTTGGAGCAACATACCAACGAGCTATGACCTACATTTTCAGCAACTACATCCTAAAAATGTTAAACGATTACGTGGATGATATAGCGGTTAAGTCCAAAGAGGCGGCCCACCACCCACGCGATCTAGAGTTAGTTCTCAAATGCTACCAAAGACACTATTTATGTCTTAATCCTAAGAAGTGTATCTTCGGGGTCAAGACCGGACGCATGTTAGGGTTTGTGGTATCAAAGGTAGGAATACAGGTGGACCCAGACAAAGTCAAGGCCATCGTCAACCTAGCCCCCCCTACAAATCTTAAGGAGTTACGTGGTTTACAAGGTAGAGTGCAATTCATTCGAAGGTTTATAGCAAGGTTGACTGACAAGTTACACCCCATGCAACATCTTCTGAAGAAGGGGGTTGACTTTGAGTGGATAACCCAGTGTCAACAAGTCTTCGACAACCTGAAGAAGGAGCTCTCACACCTCCCAATGGTGTACCCATCGTAAAGGGACAAGCCTTTCTTCATATACCTTGCCACCTCCGACGCATCCATAGTCGCACTGCTATGTCAGAAGTGGGACGACAGTTCTGAGATACTAGTATATTACCTGAGCCACGCACTAATAGCATACAAGGAAAAATACAATGAGGTGGAGAGGAACTACTTAGCCTTAGTGTTCGCACTAAAAAAGTGGCTACACTATCTATTCTGCAGCACAACTAGCATCATTTGCAAAAGTAACATACTCCGGGCTATCACCGAAAACCTGTACGAAAGTAGTAGAATAGCCCGATGGAAAGTAATAACCACAGAGTTTGACCTACATTATGTAAGTCAATCATTGACAAAATGGCCAAGCCATAGCAACCCAATTAGCGGCCTCACCAGTCGATGACCAAACAACCGTAGATCCCGAGTTATTGGACGAATATGTTAGCAATGTTGCCACTATCCCGTGGCATTTCGAGGAAACCTTACATTTTGATGGTGCCTCAAACACGCAAGGAGGTCACACTGCTACCACGATCACATTCCCCTCTGGGGAAATGTACCCATCCACTTATCGATTGGCATTCCCATGCACCAACAACGTTGCAGAGTATGAGGGGCTACTCAGATGCCTCTTAACTACCCACGCGCTGCATGTACAACACTTGGTGATCCAGGGAGATTCACAACTAGTCATGAATCAAATCACCAAAGTCTATGCTTGCAAGGCTACGTACCTGCAACCCTACTACGATCTAGCAAAAACCTTACTGAAGCAATTCGTGACCACTGATGTGCAAAACGTGCCACACAACGAGAACACCGTAGCAGATGCCTTAGCTACCCTTGCGTTAAACATCCCATCGCATTCCTTGGAAAACCTGCCAATTACGGTCATAGAATGCACGGAGCCTATCAATCAGGTAGAACATGTGGCCTCTGTCGACGTTGCAGACAGCCTGGAGTGGTACGATAACATTAAAGCTTATTTACAGCATGGCGAATCCCCATGTAGATTGACATCAGCTCAAAGAGATGCAATCCGCAAATGTGCTCGGTAATACGTGCTCATACGAAATGACGCCTTGTGTCGATGATCCTATGATGGGATATTGCTGGCATGCGTGGGCGGTAAGCAAGCACGAAAAGTAGTTAATGAGGTTCACGAAGGGCTGTGTGGTGGACACATAGCACCCAAGGCTATGGCTGTGAAAATCATATGCCTAGGGTACTATTGTCTCTACATGGAGCATGATTACTTGTCGAAGGTCAAGACATGTAACACGTGCTAGAGATATGCAAACCTCATACACATAGCACCTATAGACCTGCACCCAACATAGATTACATGGCCCTTCCAACGATGGGGACTAGACCTCATAGGGTCTATCACACCTAAGTCCTCCGTAGGGCATAGCTTCATTATCACTGCCACAGAGTATTTTACTAAGTGAGTGGAAGCTATTCCCCTGAGGAAAACGACATCTCAGCAAATCTGCCGTTTCATCCTCGATAACATCGTAACTAGGTTTGGGCTTTCGAAGACTATCGTGATCGACAATGGACCACAGTTCAGCAGTATAGAAACCTAAACCTTCTGTAGCAACCTAGGCATTAAACAATCACTTTCTTCCCCTTACTATCCGCAGGCGAATGGGTAGGCGGAGGCTACAAATAAGTCCATAATGAACTTGCTGAAGTGTATTCTTAGCAATAGCAAGAGGCGGTGGCACGAGCAAATACTTTACGTCCTCTGGGCCTATCGGATGACTTACAGAACTACAACGAGTAAGACCCCTTATAGTCTTATTTACGGATTTGAAGCTGTATTGCCTCTTGAGTTGCAGGTACCCTCACTTCGGATGATCCTGTCCGACGCCATAAGCGAAGCCCAGAACAACGAATCATGGTCTATCTGTATCGCCTGAAATCATCGGTCATCGGCTGGAAGGAAATAGAGACCGTGGGATCGCAGAACGCACATAGAAGACCCTGCCTTCGCTTGAGGACAAGCTGGAATGCACGAAGGCAGAGTACCTTGGGTGGTCTGCATGCGGATCAGACAAGGATTTACCCGCACGTATGCCAAAGTGCTATACGCTGGGTTATGCGTAAATGGCGTAGCAGATGTGAACAGAGCGTAAATGTAAACGAGCGTAAACAGAAAAACGTGTAAGAAATTAGCGTAAATTGTAAACAATGGTATTACAGAGTCAAAGTACAGTGCACCGGTCTAACGCAGTTGTGATGGAACACAAGGCGGACGAAAAGCCCCGGTGGATGCAAGGATGACTCAGCTGGTTCGCGCAGTAGGCGGAGCGTAGAGATTGTGTACACAGCGTACAGGGTTTTCCAGCGTAAGAGGGTTTTAGCTCTGGTGCGCAGCGTAAATGTCTCTGGTATGCTCTGGGATGTTTGTTGACCGTCTAGGTGAAGTGGAAAAGTAGGGTTTTTATACCAGTTGTTATGCTAGACTCGGGTTAGGAGACACGTGGCGCGTTGACCGGGTGCATACAATTTACAAATATACAACAAATTACATCTGCTGGGCGTATACGCGGGGTGTATACGCTACATCAGGCTGACGTACACACTGGGCGTATACGCTGAACGTGCTGGGCGTATGTGAACTTGGGTGGAGATGCTATGGACGCTGGGCATACACGCCGACAATGGCTGTGTGTATACGCCGGGCGTATACGTTGGCGGCTACCGACTTACTTCAATTTTTGCTCTTCCGTGTTATCTTCATTCTATCATTGAGACTTCATCGTCGGGCGTATGCATCTGTGGTACCGAGCGTACAAGTGAGGCATGTACATCGGGCGTGTAAGTCGGATGTCTACGCTGGGCGTATACGCTGGGGATGTCGGGCGTATATGCTGAGCGTATACGCTATTGATGCTGGGCGTATACGCTGGTAGTGCATACTTAGTAAACATTAAGCCTCTTGATTCCCAAAGTTGCACTATGCGACACCAAATGTAGCCGTGGTCGTTCGTGGGTCCTAGGGACCTGCTTCTTGCTGGGGAAGTACCAAGCTTGAAATTTTGTGGTGTTTCATTGGCCCCTCTTTATTGACGCTTGGAGGAATCGACCCGAGAAGCATCGACAAAGAAGTGCAAAACACCACAAGCAACTTGATATAGACTTCATTCTTTGCCACTTGACTAGACGTCCTTGCACCGTGTTTAGTAGTACATGGGATCAAAAAAGGGAAATTTGTACCTGATAGGAGGAAAGAGATTGTGGGGAGTGGCGACTCCCCAAGAAATTATGCTGGGAGATGGGGTGCTCGGGCGTGCGGCATGCTGGTCCTTGTTAATAGCCATTATTTAGCAGACTCGGAGTCCAGACATGCAAGTGCGTTCTTTGGCGGAACAAGGCTCCTGGTTAGTGTTCAAGAGCATTTGTTGGCAAGACCAAAGTCACGGGGAGATGTGTTACATGCTTTGGAGGAATAGGGCCCGTGTTCAATGTTTAGTGGGGAACCCATTGGCAGAGAGCCAAAGCCATGCAGCTAGATGCTTCTTCACCGTTTTAGACATGAGTACTTGGTTTTGAGACAACTGCCTTCTCGCCCGGGGCTTATATGAGAAGTGCCAGAAGTCTCGCTTTTTTTTTAAAAAAATCGTAAACTTTGCATTGATTTTGTACTCATGTGCGACAGTATGTGACAGCATGTTGAAAGTTTTGGGTGTACTGGATGTATCAGAGGTATGATTGAATAAAATGTGTTTGTGAATGGATAGGGAATGAGTCGGTGAATGGGGATGTACTTGTGAATAGTTTGATTTAATCTCGCCATGTGTGCTGTGAACATTGTCCCATCTTGCTGCTTGTGATGAAATGCATTCTTGTGCGAAAACCTTTGGGTATCATCCTGCAAACCCAACTCCAAGGAGATAAGAAAACCATGAGTGAATGATCGAGTTTAGACTTACATGGCAGCAGATTGTGTGTCAGTAGTAACAGCGTCGGTAGGATCCTCTGATGGCAGGTGATGCAGTGATGAAGCTTAGATGTGGTGGCAGATTGATGAACCAAAGACGAACTTGCCAGTTTATAGTCTCGGCTGACTATCATGGGCTAGTTTTATGTCTTAACCCGTTGGACATTGCCTGTTTAGCGTCGTGGCGGACGTTACATTGCCAGTTTTTAGTCTTAGCGGACTATGAGGAGGCAAGCTAGTTTATAGTTTTAGTGGACTCCGATGGTTGTGACGGTGGCAGTGTACTGTCATGCCGGAAGGGTGCTAGTTTATCGTCATTGCAGACATTGTGGGGTATCAGTTTATTGTCATGATGCCAGGACATGTGTGGCGTCAGTTTTAAGTCATAACCAAGGACTGTTCTGTGGTATCAGTTTACTGTCATGATCCCAGGACGAGTTGTGGTATCAGTTTATAGTCATGATTCCAGGACTTGCGCGTACCTGAGCTTGTACTCAAACGTAAAACGGTTTTAGGTACAAGTGATTGGTCAGATTGGTAAGCTCGTTTTCTTCCATGTTAGCTAGTTTGAATGCTCCATTGTCGAATGCTTTAGTAACCAAGTAAGGCCCTTCCCAGTTAGCTGAGAATTTGTCCGGGTGTTCCCAAACGGCTTTAAGCACAAGGTCACCTTCTTTGATAGGGCACTTGTTGATGTCATGCCGATGTCGTTGCTGTTGTCGTTTTTGGTACCATTCAATCTGATTGAGGGCGCGCACACGTTCTTCCTCCACTGAGTCAAGATCAACGACGTGTAGATCATTGTTTTGCCCATCGTCAAGGAGCCCAGAAAGTGTGATCGTTAAAGATGGTACCTACAATTCCAAAGGTAAAACAGCTTCTGAACCGTAAACAAGACTGTATGGTTACTTACCTGTCGAAGTTCGGTGCGTAGTATGGTATGCCCACAATGCGTACACCAATTGTTCGTGCCATTTTCTTTTGTTATGGGTAAGCATTTTCTTAAGTATTGTAATAATTCTCTTGTTTGTTGCTTCCGCTTGTCCATTGCTTTGAGGATAGTAAGGGGATGAAAACAAGTGTTTGATCGCTAAATTTTCACAAAAGGCTTTGGTTTCGGCACTGCTAAATTATGGCCCGTTGTCAGTGATGATTGTCATGGGAATGCCAAAGCGGGTTACAATGTTTTCTAGAATGAAATTGCACACGTGCTTGGATGTAGTTTTTTGAAGGGGAGCAGCTTCTACCCACTTCGTGAAGTATTCTATGGCAGTTATAATGAAACTATGGCCCGCAGAAGATGAGGGGGTTATCTGACCAATGAGGTTCAACCCCCACTTTTGAAAGGGCCATGTGATTGGCGTTGTATGCAACTCATTCGGTGGGACATGTATCAGATTGCTATGTTTTTGACAAGTATTACATATTTTGACTTTGGTGAGACAGTCGTATTCCATGTGTGGCCAATAATAGCCCAAGCGCCTAATTTTCGTTGCCATGGATTTTGGTGCTATGTGTCCTCCACATAGTCCTTCATGTACCTGTTCAACAATAGTTTGGGCATCGGTACTACTAACGCATGTTAGCAATATGCCTTCGTAGGATCTTCAGCACAGTGTGTCCCCTACCAGGGTATACTGCTTAGAACGTTTCCGCACTGCGTCTCTCTGTGCATTTGTTAGATGTCATGGTGTTTCGCCACGTAGAAGGTATTCTTTTATGTCGTCGTACCATTCTATCGCGTGTGTTGAACTAACAGATGCAATCGGCAACGTGTCAAGGGTGTCGGTGATTGGTTCAGCACAACTGGTTATGGAGCTTGGCAATGTGTGGAACATGTTTGGAGATAAGTTTAGTGCTAATGTGGCTAACGCATCTGCGATGGTGTTATCATTTCTGGAGACGTGTTGCATATCGATGTTTTCGAATTGCCTCATTAGGTGTTTTGCCAAGTCGTAGTATGGTTGTAAATGTCGGGCTTTGCATGTATAGACCTCTATGACTTGGTTTATGACCAGTTGTGAGTCCCCTCTGACTACAAGCCATGTGATGTTTAAAGCCAGAGCTGCCGCGAGTCTTCTAAGGAGACCTTCATACTCTGCTATGTTGTTCGTACAAGGAAAGTTGAAACGATAGGCAAAGGGTCAGATCTCCCTAGAGGGATAGGTGATGACAGCGGCTGCACTTCCTCCCCGAGAGGCGGATGCCCCATCAAATTTCAAAATAGCATCGTAGTCATCAGGCACTATGTCTATGGTGCTTATATTCTCATCTGGGAAGTCTGGGTCTATAGTCGCTTGGTCGCGCGTTGGTGATGTTGCCATTTGATTTACCATAGCTTGACCCTTAACTAATGATTGCGCTATGTAGTACAGGTCAAACTTGGCTATCATGGCATTCCACCGGGCTATTCGAGTTGTTTCGTAAATATTCCCTGTTATGGCTCTTAGTACATTGTCCTTGCAAATTATGTAAACCTAGTTACGGAAGAGGTAATGTTGCCACTTTCTTAAAGAAAAAACCAAAGCTAAACATGACTTCTCCACGTCGTTGTACTTTTTCTCATGGGAAACTAATGCGTGGCTTAGGTAATATACAGGAACTTCGGTTCCGTCATCACGTCTCTAGCAAAGCATAGATGCAATGGACGAATCCGAAGTAGCAAGGTAGATGTAGAATGGTTTATCGTTTTGAGGTGGATAAACCATGGGTAACTAGGCAAGTGTTGTTTTAATGTCATTGAATGCTTGTTGACACTGCGGAGTCCATTCAAAATGTACATTCTTGCGTAACAGGTGGTTCATGGGTTTTATTTTATCTGTCAGTTTTTCTATGAAGCGCCTGATGAACTGTAATCTACCTTGTAGACCTCGAAGTTCAGTAAGGTTGCCTGGTGGTTTCAGGTTTGTTATGGCCTTAACCTTATCAGGGTCTGCTCGTATCCCTGCTTTTGATGCTATAAATCCAAGCATTTTTCCTGTTTTGACACCGAAGACACACTTTTTCGGGTTAAGCCTCAGTTCATACTTCAGACAACGTTTTAATACTAAATCGAGATCTTGTACATGTTGTTCCTCCGTCTTTGACTTAACCATAATGTCATCCACGTAATCGTTGAGTGAGTGTAGTATGTAATCGCTAAAGATAAATGTCATCGCTCTTTGATACGTGGCCCCAGCGTTCTTGAGACCAAAAGGCATCATTGTGTAACAAAAGGTTCCCCATGGTGTCATAAAGGTCGTCCGAAGCTGATGCTCCAGGTTGATTCGTATCTGATTGTATCCTGAGAAGCCATCCATAAAGGATAATAGTGCGTGCCCAGCAGTTGAGTCAATAAGTTGATTGATGCTGGGTAGAGGAAAATCATCCTTTATGGTTGCAACATTCAAATCCTAGAAGTCAATGCACAAACAAATGCTTCCGTTCTTCTTCGGAATAATGACCATGTTAGACACCCACTCGGCATAATCAACAGCCCGAATGAAACCAACTTGATAAAGCTTGGTGATCTCATTGTGAACTCCTAATGCCACCTCGGGCTTAACCTTTCGTGCTTTTTTTTTACTGGTCTCAACTTTGGGTCAAGGATAATATTGTGTTGGATAATTCGGGGATCTAGCCCGGGCATGTTCGTATAGGACCAAGCGAATGCTTTCATATTTTCCCTAAGCACGTTCTCAATGTTTTTGGCTAATGGTGGTTGTAATAAGGTGCTTAACTTTAAAATTTTAGTTCCTCCATTGGGCATGACGATGGGAGTTTCAGACAACGGGTCTTTAGTGATATTCTCGGCCTCTATGTCAAGGAATTTTGTCATGCCTTTGTAATCGTCTGTTATTTGCTGTGTTGAGGCTATGACTGCGTTGTCCGTTAGTGAACTCAAGTTGATGAGATTTATGTTAATGTCTCTTGTAATTTTGCCGTGTGGTCCATCAATGATTAACGGTGTGGTTAAATGCTGGTAGTCCATTGAGCTTGCTCCTACCAATAAACAGAGAGCTAAATAAGAAAAGGGGTATCGTTCTGTGTCTTTTGGTGCTTTTAAACTATGTGTACATGCATAATGGTGGATTACCATCACACCAGGACACATGGCAGTTTAAGGCCATATCGGGCCGTAACTGGATTAGGAAATGGCAGTTTACGGCCGTACCGGGCCGTAAGTGGCGGTTTAAACTAGAACGTTTAGAGTAAACGTGTAAAATGGGGTCCACGGAGGAACCAAGACGTAGCGATCTGTATTTTTTAAAATTTTTATTATTTTTATTATATATATTTTTTTTATTTTTTTTGGGCGAAAAATAAGGAAAAAGGCAAAAAGGAGCAATGGCGGATTAAACGGCGGCGTCAGCGTCAGCGTCAGCGTCAGCGGAGTGCTATATAAAAGGGGGGGGGTCCATTTGCTTCTTACTTTAAAAGCGATAGAGCGTAAGCGGCAGCGTAAACTGTTAAAGCATAAGCGTAAACTACAGTGCCTTAGCGCAAGCGTAAATTTCCTCGTGAGCGTAGATGTCGAAGAATAACCCCAGTGGAGACGTGCAGCATTGAACCCCAGCGTAGACGCAAAGTGTAAACTTCTAGGCGTCAGTGTAGACACTTTTTCTCTTCAGCATAAACTTGTATCGTTAGCGTAAACAGGCTGAGATGGGCAAGGGCAAAGAAGTGGAGGGCCAGTGGAGGAAGGGTCCCGACTTGACCTTCGCGGAGGAGACGGAAGCTATGCTGCAGGGCCTGCCCAGGCCAAGGATCCCATCCTAGCCCATGACATCCCACAGGTAGGCTCTGATCTATGCCTTTAATTATTTCTGTGCTTTTTCTTTTATAGTGTAGACAGTCTCGGCATATACGCCGAGCGTAGGGGTTTTTAGGTGTATGAGGTTTTGCGGCGTATACGTCGAGTGTCACTTTATAGCGTAAAGTTTTGTCAGCGTAAACATTTTCCCTGTACTAGCATATCAACGTACGCCACGACGTCATAAGTTTTTTGTGTGCAAAGTCTTGTCAGCGTGATTTGCTTGTTTTATCAGCGTAAATTCTGTTTATTGTGATGGCGTATACGCTAAGGGTTTATTCGGCGTATATGCTATTAATTTGCAGTTGTCTTTCAGCGTAAACTTGTTTTTTCATCTTTCTGGCGTAAACATTTTGTTCAGCGCTGGCATAGACTGTTTACGCTGGAAGGGCACTTGGGCATATACGCCAATGATTTCTAGGGCGTATACGTTGAGCGTACGAAGTTCGGGCGACAGCGTGAAACAGTTTATTGTCAGCATATACGCTGAGCTAGGCAGCGTATACGCTCAGTGTACAGCGTATACGCTGAGTTTAAATTACGTTTTTATGTTAAGTGTAAACAGTTTTGTTGGCGTATACGCTGAGTGTAAACAGTTAGTGAATCTTTAGATTTCAAATGTCAATCTATGACGTAAAATTTCGCTTTTCAGGCTAATCTGTCGTGGCATCATGATTGTTTGCAGGGACAGCAAGCGCTTCCTCATCGTTGTCGAACTTGTTGGGGTATTAACATGGGTTGGCCCTGTTGAGGATGGCGAGGTTCCCTCGGATCTGACCATGGATAACAACGAGGTTTGGTTCAAGGGAGGCGCATGTGGATTTCTATCCTTCTTGTTGGACAATTTCGAGGTGGCTATCTGGTTAAACTTCTACGAGGTGACTGCACGGAGTGTGCTTGAGGAGATGCTACCGGGGGCTATAGAGGATGTCATGGTTTTCATACAGGACATTGACGAGGGGCCTCTTGTTAACGAGGATGGTACTACCCGCGGGCCCCGGTCTACACGCCCATTAACGCACGTGTGGGCATTATTTCCGCGAGGGTTAGACTACCTCAACAATACGTTGTTCATAGTTGCCCGTGCACATACATTATTCCAGAACCCTCCTGGCACGGTGTATTGAGTGGCCAGGTAGGAATGTTTAAGTTTACTGTTTCCTTTCGCTGTTTAGCATTTGTTTCTTGTTTTGACCCATATTTGCTTACAGGCCAAAGACCAACCCAGATGGGACACTCATTGAAGATGAAGGATTAGCCCTTGCTCGCACTGCTCTGGAGGCATTCATGATGGGCCCCACCTTTCGTGGGACCGTACTGGGTCAAACGAAGGGTTTGATGGTCCATTTTCATAAGCAGTTCTCTAGAGCATTTGCGATGTGCAAGGCACGTGGGTGGCTTCATGAAGACTGGACTGACAATGGGCCAGTCTTCCCTCCATGACCTTGGCAGCACATCTAGATCCACCACCCATGGTAAATGATAACATTTTCTAGATATGTTAACGGGTTTGTCCAATTGTTTTGATTTACGCTGATACGACCATTTTAAATTACTTTTACAGTTGATGTACCTTCTGGTGAGGATCTGGTGACCACTGGACGAACTGAGACGACTTTGTCAATGAAGTTCGGAGGGGTGACTAAGGCTCAGAAGTGGTTGCATAATCATGCTCCTCTATCCCTCGCTCGTTGCCTAGATAATGCTGGCCTCATGGAGGTTTTTATGTTCCCGAGTCCTGACATTTCCATTGGGGAGATGATTGGGATTGTAGACTCTTTTAATGAGTCTGTCTCATACTACAACACCCGGATTAAGGGTGTGAAGGTAGTTTTCCATCTGTCGCCCGAGTTCTTTTCAAACCTATTTGGCATACCAGCAGATGGCTTAAATGTAGTATTAGACAGAGCTCATAAAGAGCTCCAAACGATTTGGGAGTTAGAAGATTGGCTAGGCGTGGCCAAGGGTGCCAAGGGATTCCCGATGCAGGGGAAGGCAAAAGTTGTGGAGGTGAACGAACTATATCCCCTGTTCAGAGCACGGGTATTCCCTAAAACTCTTTACCAGGTGAGATGTCTTGGGGTTGAGGCTGTTCATGTCATGCGAACTGTTTTGGAAACAGGCATGCGATATAACTGGGCACGATTTTTGTTGTCGGGCATGCACAAGGAGATAGTGCGGTTGCGTTCGAATGTCGAGGCGTAATCCCATTTCACCTTCGCATTCTTTGCCAGTTATCTTCACCATTTTGCCGAGTTCCTGGTAGTTCGCGCAGACAACAAGTTTGTTTTGCAGGATCAGGGTCAAATATCCCGCCCGTGGATCAATCACTTGTTTGAGACAGCTAAATCCCAAGATGCACCTGAAGGTATTGATGAATCCGCTTCTATTACTACAGGGGGTTTATCGGGCGGTTCAATCCGCACACGTGATAGTTTGGGGTTGGAGCCAGACGAGGTACCCTACACTGCTAAAAGGGCAGAACGGGTCATCAAGGAGACCGTTGGCCAAGCTAAGTCAAAGCTAAAGTGGCCTGAACGCACGGTTGAGGAAATCTCCGGTGTGAACTAGCCATGCGTGAAGTGGATACGCTTCAAGATGCCTGGTAAGCGGACCTCGCCTGTTTATTACTTTGTCATTTTCGTTTTGTTTATAACTTTTACTTCAATTGCTTACATGTTATTGATGTCTTTGGCTTGATTTTAAAATAGTGAGGAAGCAGGATCTAGAGACTATCACCGAGGAGGAGGAGACCAATACGGAGAAGAACAACGAGGAGGAACATACAGAGAAGAGCCAGGGCAGAGGGACGGAGGAGTTAAAGGAGAAAACCACAGAAACTGAGCCACTGGACGACCAGGGCAGTGTCGATCAAGTGTTTTGTAGGTTTCTTCAGGGAGACCTGGATTTAGGTGACCCCCCAGAGGGTGACAAGGATCATGGTATGTTTTTCTCTTTATCTCATTTCAATTTCGCCTGTCATTCATCATTTTTGTGGTATTTTTATTTTTTTTGTGTTTTATTTTTTGCGTTTTTATCTTGTCCAGATGAAGGCAGTGAGACCAGGATGGTGCGTTTGGATGTACCGATGAAGATGGTTCCCCCGGAGAGGACCACTGAGGTTAGTTCATCCCGTACCCGTGAGCCATTTACTTGGTCTAAAATGCCAAGCAAAATGGATTTTGTGGCTGGGCTCGCAGAGGAAGTCATTGAACGGATCCAGGAGGCCCACCTTGACATAGGTATACATTATTTAAAGGTTTGGAATTTCACATCTTATTTATATTGTCCTAACATTTGTATTTTTCACATGGATAGGCGCTAAATTGAGATGGGATCCCTCTGAAAGCATTAGCATAGAAAGTTTAACCGCACTTTCCCCAGAAGTGGAACAGGTGCTAAGGCCTATTTACGATGGAGTTGCAGAAGGCTTTGTGCACAATGCTAAATTGTTGTGGACCTGTAGACATTCCATTGAGTAGTTTTGGCTACAGATTCAGGCAAAAGAAAGGGAAGTCTCTGAGTTGTCAGTGGAACGTGACGATCTGAAGGCTCGATATGAGTTTGCCGCTGCTAGACTAAGCGGTGATCGCTCCTGGCGAACGTTCGAGGTCACATACACTAGATATTGGAATCTACTGAATCGTCATGCATCGCTGACTCGGAGAATGGCGGAGCACAAAGCCCAAATTGATCTCCTGAACTTTAAATGTCAAGATTGGAAGGCCTTTGCTTCCAAGGTTCATAAGTGGGGTCAAGATGACAAAAATCACAAACATTACTACAAGAAGTCACTAAAAGAGGTGTCTATTGAAAAATGGCAACTAGAGATGTTTGTGGAGGGTTTGGGTTTGCATTCCGCTTTCGATACTTTTGCTCAGAATACAACTGTGGAAATGGAATCGCCTACAAGGGTGATGACAACTACTTCTGGGGAAGTGTCGGTGGGTGAGTTCCCTTTGAAACGTCCTACCTGGTCAGCTGTCGACAAAGGAAAGACTTTGGCAGACATTGACTTAGGCCTAGATGGGATAGACTGGGCCAGCGTTTCAGAAGAAGAAATCCTTCGTCGATTGGAGTTTGGCTTAGGGGGATCTCCTATGGTAAGCGTTTTATCCTTATGAAATTTACTGAATGGTATTTAAAACTTTGACATTCACTTATTCTTATGTTGGTTCTTCTTTTTGGTATTTTCAGAATGAAGGTGGCGATGATGCTTAAGAAGCTGGCCCCAGTGGAGCAGGGGCCTCTGATGCTAGTGGATCTAAAGGGGACGATCCTCCCGTCTCGGATGCTTAGGCTTTTTTAGTTTTTAAGTTTTTGTTGTTTTTTGACTCGGACTTATACGGGAATTGTAACTTGAAAATTTTGAGATGGACAAAAACAGTTGACACTTGTAATTGTACAACATCACATGTAAGAAAATTTTTTGTTGATTTTGAGTTTAATTGTTTTTTAGTAATAATAATGTTTTTTTGTTTTCTTCGATTGATCGTAGTTTAGTGTCATTTCGGACAAGTTGTAGTTTAACGTTATTTCGGACTAAAGTGTCAATATTATTGTAATAGTTTTTTGATTTTCTTCTTTTTAATGTTAGGCAATATGTCAATGGGTATGATTCTGTATTCAGTGTCCCCTTCGCTAATCACATTGAATGGTAATTCAGCCCAAGGGACATCTGATGGAATGGCTTCCATGTCAATGTTTTCAGAGGTTTCGATAGTTGGTGGGGGTTCTGTGTTATTTTCCATTGGAGCGGTTGTATGCACAACGTCAAACGCGGGTGTTTCTGTTTTAGGAGGCTCTTGTTCTATGTTCGAAGGTTTATTGCTTACCAGTGGGTGCGCATTTTTATCGTTTTGCTTAGGCTCTTCAAGCTCGACTTCTGAGCCTTGGTCCACGTCCACGTGTGATGAGATAATAGGCGTAGCGGCTTCCCCGTGTATAATGATTTCACCGCCTTCATAAGGCAGGTGGATCTCTTGGTGTACAGGGGAGGAGACAGCTCTCAGTTGGGCCAACCAAGGTCTTCCTAATATCAGGTTGAACCCTGGCATCTCATCAACTACTAGGAATTCAGCAGATGTAGGAAATTGGTCTCCTGCTATGAAATCTAAAGTTATTGTGCCTTTTACCATTACACGTGACCTGCTGAACGACTTTAAACATGTAATCGCAGTTGGTTTAATCAATTCAGTAAGCCCCAATTGTTCAACGATGGGATATAGTACAACATTTGTTGCGGCTCCATCGTCTACGTGGACCCTATGTATCTTAAATTGGTTTATACGTATCATTATGAACATGGGAGCTGTTGTTATTTCCCCTATTTTCTTGTCCACCTTAATGTTGTCATCATGGAAGCTCAAGGGTTTAGGAGTGGTCCCGTGAGACGAGTACATTACCGCATGGATGGCGGGTTCGTTCGGGGGCAAGTCCTCGCTTACCCGGATCGATGTTAACATGCGTACTAGAGCTTCTCGATGTGTTTGGGATGTTAGCACTAAATCATACAGGCTCAACGAAGTGTTCTTTTGCTTCAATGCTTGGGTGACTTGTGTCAAGGCCGTTGCTAAATCTTTACTGTTTGGAGCGTTTTTATCAATGATAACTGGGTCCATTGGGCCCAACAGTTTTATTTCATGTTTTGTTGGTTTGTCATTTTTGTTTGAAGCTGTTGTTTTAAGCGGTTCATATTTTTCAGATGATTCGCCTTCATTACATGCGTCCGATTGGTTGTTAGACAACGACATAGGCATAGAGTTAAGTGGAATGGGCTTAGGTGGCCCCAGAGCTAATCGTTGGCGTTCCTTCTCCACATGTTCACGTGTAAGCCTATCTGCTAGGCATTCTCGTGTGTGGCGTGGAGGTGGGGCTGGTCTTGGAGCCTCGGGCTGCCCTGGGATTCGCACCACATATGGAGCTGGGCGGGGTTGCGGTTGTGCCATTGGATGTGACTGGTTGGAAAGCTGGTCAGGGACCCTAATGACGTAGGGACTGGGTTGTCCTGGCACTTGTGAGATGGAGGTTTGGTAATCATTAGGAGTTTCGGGTATCCTAACGACATACGGAGTTGGTTTTGGTGGAGGTTGGACCTCTGCTATTGCGATCGCGGGTGGTACCCAGACTATGAAAGGGGTAGGCCAAGTATGAGGGGTTGATGCATTCGAGGGGATGACGGGAGGGACACACACTACATACGGTTTGTCCCGTGTCATGGTGTTAGGCGTGGGCGTGGACACGGCGGGGGGAATCTGAACTACAAATGACCTATTAGGTGTTTCCTGTTTATATTAGGGATAGACAGTGTTAATGTTGGGTGCTTCAGAATCATCATCAAGGTAGATTGTATTAATGATGTATGGTGCCTCTTTGTGTTCAAGGGGTCTTTGTACACCCCCATAGCTTGGTTCTGTGGTTGGACTGGGTTGGCCTCGTCAAAAGTGATTTGGCCTTTATCGATCATCCGCTAAATATCCTGTTTCAAGGTGAAATAGTAATCCGTACCGTGTCCGTTTCGTTGATGGTAGTCGCAAAAGCGATCCATTCTAAAGCCTTTGGGTACGGGAGGCTCATCCGGCATTGCTAAACTTGGGTTCTGAACGAGTTGGCAGAACCGGTCATGTCTCTGGATGGCCGCGAGGGACAACTGTTTATGTTTCATCAGCCCAGCCTTCAGGAGTTGATCGAAGAGCTGGGAAGGCTTCATTGGCAGAGGCGTATATTAAGAGGGCTCTTTCCTCTCAAAGTTCCGCGTACGGTTCGTTGTTGGGTTTTGCGACGATGATGACTCTGGCGCGGCTGTGGGAGTTGGTTTATTGTAGTTAGTAGGGGCTGTGGGTGGGTTGTTTTGTTGTTGCGCCCCTGCTATCGTCGCTATAGTTACCTTAGCCTTCTCTTTATCTTTTTTGGTGTGTTAATTCTTAAAGGCTAGGTATGTAGGGTCATGGCTGTTTTGGGCCGCTTCTTCTATGTTTTTAATTTATACAAATGCTTGGTTAAGATCACGCGCATTAAGGTAATACAGCTTGGATTTAAAGAAATCATTAACAGCTCCTTTTAGAATAGTAAGCAGGTAGGTTTGGGAGATTGGCTCATGTAGTTCGTTGAGAGCGGCGCTCCACCTCTGAATAAATTTCTGTACAGGTTCAAGCGGTGCTTGCTTAACCTGTATGAGGCTGTCCAAGGTGGCCTCGGGTTTCAAGTTGTACTTGAACTGAGTCACGAACTGGTGTAATAAGTCTTCCAAGGAGAAGATGGAATTCCTTGACAGGGCTCGATACCAATCAAGTGCCCTCCCTACGAGGGACATGGGGAACACTCGGAGAATGGAATGGGGCTATGCCTGGAGCAGCACACATTCTAGCCTAAATGTTATCAAGTGTGCATTGGGGTTTGTCTCCCCATTGTATTTGGTTAGTGTTGGTAAGGAAACACCTTTGGGCAAGGTTAAGGGTGAGACAGATGAGCTGATGGGGTCATCTTGATAGAAGTCCACTACCTTCAGCTCCCCATCGGCGGCTATTTTGAGGCGTTTTACCTCGTCAGCTAATTCTTGCATTAGTTTCTTGGCATCCGCCCAATCTTGGGCACTCGGTAACATGGCAGCTTGAGGTTGTGCTATATTATACGGGTTAGACTGTTGGACGGTGGGTTGAAAGGCCGAAAGTTGTGCGGCGGGGGGTTGCACTTGTGGCACGTGATAGGGGAAAGGCTGTGGTTGCTGTGGTGGTGGTTGTACTGGGGGAACGTTGGCTGGTTGAACTATACGAGGTGGTATGTTATAGTGAGGAGGTTGATGTTGCTGTGGTTGAGCGCCCATCGTTACCCGTTGTGCAGCTACGTTTTGTGGAGGGACCCCCTGTTGGGTTACGACGGTAGAAGGGGCTGTATGTGTTTGAATGTGCGGGATGTAGTGAGCGGATGTGGATGCCGGTATCACGTGTGGCATCCCTATCACTCGGGGTGGGAGTGTCACTCCCACGCTATCGTGAGGGGGCGGTGCATGTGAAGATGGACCAACTGCTGCATCGGGGATGATGGCGAGAGGGAGCATGCTGAATTGCGGATCATTTGGAGGTGGCACATGAGCAAATGAGGATGTGTGCGATGGAGGCATTTGTGTGTGAGTTAGTCTGAGGGGTTGGATTGGCATGATCTCCCCTGTACTGGGATGAAAAATGGGGTTAATGTGTGCTTGTGGGCTCAGAGTGTGGTAAGAATCTTCTTGTTCAGATTGAGCGGCAAATTCGTCCTCTTCCTCTAGTTGGGACTCTAGTGCAGGCTGATCCAAGGAGTGTCTCCTTTGCAGGAGGAGCTGTGTGACGAGCTCTGAATACTGCTCTGGAACAGGGATGATGTCATATGGTGAGGGGATGAACTCACGCCCCCCTCTGTAAAAGAGTTCGAACTGCCTCTTTACCTCTAGTTCGGCTCGGTCTACAACCAATCCAGCTTGTATCTTAATGCATATAAAATTATACTGATCCTGGGTTATGATGTCGAAGGCCGGGTCTCTCCCTTGCAACCTTAGGGACCGGTGGGGCCCCATGGTGGGTTGTACTCCCGGGTGTTGCATGACAGGCTGTTGGACAGCCATGGTGTCCACAACGTCGGTTACTTGAGCTGTTGCAACGGTGGTGTTCACGGGGTTCATGATGAATTGTTAAGGGTGACATGGGGTAGAGGAGTGAAATTAGTGTACTTGGTACAGCGTAAACTAAGGGACAAAGTGTAGCGTATATGATTCAACGTTCAGTGTATAGCATCAGCGTAGATAGCGTATACAGCGTAAGGGGTGCAGCGTATACGCTAGGCAGCGTATACGCTAGGCAGCATATACAGCTTCGGTGTAAAACAAAGTACAACGTAAACAGAGTACAACATGAACAGGATAGAGCGTAAAATGAAGTACAGCGTAAACAAAGTACAACGTAAAACAAGACAGCGTAGACAAGGCTCAACGTAAAACAAGACAACGTAAAACAGGCACAGCGTAAGACAGAGTGCAACGTAAAACAGGCACAGCGTAAGACAGAGTGCAGCGTAAAGAATGCTCAGCGTAAAACAAGGGACAACGTAAATACTGAACAGCGTAGACGCTGGACAGTTCGTAGGATGAGTTTTCAGGCTAGGCTACGTAGATGCTGGGGTTTCTGTGGACAGTCCTTGTGAAGTTGGTAGCGTATACACTGAAAGACTTGCAGAGTTTGAAGTAGGGCAGCGAAAACGCTAATGAGCGTAGACGCTGAGAAGTTTGCGAGCGAGGTTTTTGGGAGGCCCTCCTTTTAGCGCCAATTTCTGTACCACCTGAAATCGTCAGTCACCGGCTGGAAGGAAATAGAGACCGTGGGATTGCAGGACGCGCACAGAAGACCCTGCCTTCGCATGAGGGTGAGCTGGAATACACGAAGGTAGAGTACCTTGGGTGGTCCGCACGTGGATCAGACAAGGATTTACCTGCACGTATGCTGAAGTGCTATACGCTGGGTTATGCGTAAATGGCGTATACAGGCATAAACGAGAGCGTAAACGGCGTAGCAGATGTGAACAGAGCGTAAATGTAAACGAGCGTAAATAGAAAAATGTGCAAGAAATTAGCGTAAACTGTAAACAATGGTATTACAGAGTCAAAGTACAGTGCACCGGTCTAACGCAGTTGTAAGGGAACACAAGGCGGAAGAAAAGCCCCGGTGGATGCAAGGATGACTCGGCTGGTTCGCGCGGTAGGCGGAGTGTAGAGACTGTGTACACGACGTACAGGGCTTTCCAGCGTAAGAGGGTTTTAGCTCTGGTGCGCAGCGTAAATGTATCTGGTATGCTCTGGGATGTTTGCCGACCGTCCAGGTGAAGTGCAAAAGTAGGGTTTTTATACCGGTTGTTATGCTAGACACGGGTTAGGAGACACGTGTTGTATTGACCGGGTGCATACAATTTACAAATATACAACATATTACATCTGCTGGGCGTATACGCGAGGCGTATACGCTACATCAGGCTGGCGTACACGCTGGGCGTATACGCTGGACGTGCTAGGCGTATGTGAACTTGGGTGGAGATGCTATGGACGCTGGGCATACACGTTGACAATGGCTGGGTGTATATGCCGGGCGTATACGCTAGCAACTGCCAACTTGCTTAGATTCTTGCTCTTCGGTGCTGTCTTCATTCTGTCATTGAGACTTTATCGTCGGGCGTATGTATCTGTGGTGCCGAGCGTATAGGTGAGGCGTGTACATCGGGCGTGTAAGTCGAATGTCTACGCTGGGCGTATACGTTGTTGATGCTGGGGATGTCGGGCGTATACGCTGGGCGTATACATTGTTGACACTGGGCGTATATGCTAGTAGTGCATACTTAGTGAACATTAAGCCTCTTGATTCCCAAATTTGCACTGTGCGACACCAAATGTAGCCGTGGCCGTTCGTGGGTCCCAGGGACCTACTTCTTGCTGGGGAAGTACCAAGCTCAAAATTTTGTGGTGTTTCACTATCGACCTCGACTCGGTGGAGGAGGAACGCATACAGACACTGAGATGAATCGAGCATTACCAGAACAAACAACAATAGAAGCATTGTGCAGACCCGCATCGACGGCCAGTGCAGAAGGGAGACCTCGTCCTCAAGGTCGTCCATGAGCATGTAAGCAAGTTCTCAGCCAACTAGGAAGGTCCTTACGTGGTCGTTAAAGCCTTCAAGAATGGAGCCTTCAAGCTAGTGGACATGGACGGCAACCAGTTCACCAACCCGGTGAACCACACGTATGTCAAGCCATACTACGTCTGAAGTGCAACAACGACAACAAGCACCATCTGGTACGACGATAAACTGGCAATCGCCCTAGGCAGTGTCTGCAATGACAATAAACTAGCAGCACCAAGCACCGCCCGCCATGGCATAAAACTGGCACTGTTAGTCCATTGACTATAAACTGGATGGCACGTCTGCTATGATGTAAAACTGGCATGTACGGTCCGTTGAGACCTTAAACTAGCATAGTGGTCTGCTGGGACCTTAAACCAGCACACAGTCTACCAAGACCTTAAACTGGGTTTGCGTCGCATCGTCAACATGCACCACCACTAGATACACGTCAAATGAAGGAGCGTGAAACTGGCACATGGGTGGGACGTCGTGGCTCCAAGATGTAGTTCTCGACGCAAGGAGAACACGGTCCGAGGTGTAGGCAAATCAGAACCCTCCATGGATGTAATGCAACTCATCCTGCGAGGGGGACGCCTGCCTATAGGAGGTTGAAGAACAGCGCCAGCCAAAGATGAAAATGCAAACGAGCCCCTCAGAGCACTCCAACGAGGGATTCAGCTAAACATCATCTCTGCTCTCTGTCTTAACCTCTGCAAAACCAATGCAACACTCTCAAGCACAGCCAAGCGACGTCCCAGCAGTCACCAAGCGACAACTTTAGGATTTCGCCTGTTGTGGTGTTTCGTATTCTTTGCCAACGTCCATCGAGCTTGTTCTCCAGACGTCGACAAAGAGGGGCCAATGAAACATCCTAAAAAATGCAGGGTCATCCTGGCCTCACCAAGATCTTGCAATCCGCACAGCACAATGGCAGTTCATCGGGAGAAGAACGCTTTGAGTCCAAGTCGGCTAGTTCAGCAAATTTTCTACTTTAAGCGTGGATAGGTTTTCTACCATCCTGTCCACCCACCAAAGTAGCCTAAACAGCTGGTAGCCTGCTCAGGAACAACATGCAGAATCAACAGCAGCATCCTGGATGCACAAGAAACAATTTGGTAAGTTTTCTAAGTCACGAAGCCTGCTATGCTATATAGCGTAGCAAGCTTCAGAAGAAAATGGCGGAATGAAGTGCCACACTACACGACGTCACACAGCATAGCACGACAATGACTTCACTATACACTCCCCTTGCCCAATTTCGAGTTCTGCGGTGATGTCCTTCTTTCGTCAGGAAGTGGCGGACTATGTCTGTTGCTACACTACATTGAGCTACATGGCGCAGCAAGGCGTAGCAATCCTATGGAAGAGACAAAAGGTAGTTCGAAAGGCGAAGATGACAAAGTTCGCGAAACTTGCATCATAGGAGAATGGTTTGAAAATTGGCAAAACTCTTGCGATCAAGGCAAGTTGCTACGCTATGCTATGCTACGTAGTGTAGCAAGTGTATAACAAATAGCAGAAGATGCGACAAGGTGCTACGCTACGCTGCGCATGCTACGTCACAAAGGATAGCAAGGCAAAGAGGTGGTTGCGCGACATCAATGCACTCCACCTAATCAGACCGTTGGCATGCTTCTCCAGACGCTGATGATGCAATTACGGCGTGGTAGATCGTAGTTATTACATGGTAGATTTGCATAACAATAATCTTGTAAGCCCAACAGTCACAAATGGCTTGAGTAGCACCAGTAAGATAGCACAGGCCTACAGCATGTAGCATTCAAAATTGCTTTTTTTTCTTACCTTTAGCCCTATAAATATCCCGGCAAACAACATGTAACAAGAGGCGATTTCTTATAAAAAAAAAAGAAAAAGATACCCGCAATTGGGAAAAGTTAGCAAGTGATAAAGTTGGCAATTTCAAAAGAGTTCGCATCTTTCTGGAAGCAAGTAGCTTCCAAGTAGTGGGGACTTTGTTTTGAAATTCTGAAACAAAGACTTCCTCTCTGGTCGGCATTGTAATAATCAAAGTCTTTTGTTTAACATTAGAGACAGAGAGTCTCTTCCGGCTGAGATCCCCATCTCCGTTCTACCACCTTGGTAAAGCCTTGCATGTTTGTATGTGAAGACCGTGTTTGAGCACATAGCTCTTTCTCTTCTCTGGCACACCTTGGTTACTCTCGAGACCTCTGCACTTTGTCACACTGTGCAGTTGATTGTATCCATCTTGACCGGACGAGTTTGTAGCTTTGTAGTGGTGCATGTTTCTAACCATAATTTACTTTAACCCCTATTTTCTATCTCGTTTCTTTGAATTATTTCCTGTTTTGATCATCTTTAAGCATTATTTCGTATTAATGTTGCACTTTCACAGTTTCTCTCCCGCTTTATTTACCCGTAAGAATTACCTTGCATTTTGCATTATTTACGTTGCAAAAGGCTATATCGACACCAACGTAAGTCCCTGTCTGATCGACCAGACCGTTTAGGGCACCCCGTATTCACACACACCCAACACCACCCTCCTGTAGATACAGGGTTGGAATTGTCACATCTGCCGACCCCTCGGCATTTTTTTCCAACCATCGACATTTTTGGTCGCTACAACTACATCTTGAACACACTCCCACAATAGTATAGATCCTTTAAGATTTCTTTTAACACACATAGGGAAAAATGGTCAATCAATGAATTAATGGCCATGTGTGGACAAGAAGAGGGTAGAATTGCTATGGAAGCAAGAGAGTATGTGCATCTAGCTACACAAGGAAAGAATAATGGGTAAGCCAAGAATAAGGGAAAGGGGAAAATACCTGTACAAGCTTATATTAAGTAAGCTAGATGCTTTTTCTACAAGAAGGGCATGTAAAGAAGGATTGTCCTAAATATCAAAAATGTCTTGAGAAGAAAGGTACTCAATTCTCGCTTGTTTGTTTTGAATCTAATAGGGTTGATGTTTGTCATAACACATGGTGGATTGGCTCTAGTTCTACAATTCATGTTACTAATTTCTTACAGGGGGTGAAAAACTTAAGGAAGCCAGTGGAAAGTGAGTTGTGCATTTATTCAGGCAACAAGATGTGCTCACATGTGGAGGCAATTGGAATATGAAAATTAGTTTTAAGTAGTGATTTTGTTTTAGAGTTGGAAAAGACATTTTATATTCCAAGTTTCTCAAGGAATTTAAGTTCTATTTTGAGGCTTGTATCATTGGGATTTTCCTTTAATTTTTTAGACACTATATTTAGTTTATATTATAGATTTGAACCTACTGGAAATGGTACATTGATAGATGGTATTTTCAAAATTACTTTACAAAATGAAACTTCTTATACTTATATGCATGATCATGATAGTGCTAGCATTAAGAGATGTGCTATGGATAAAGAATCCTCTATGTTGTGGCATGAAAAATTAGGACATGTCTCTATTGAAAGAATAAAGAGATTAGTAAATGATGGGGTGCTTAGTACAATAGATTTTATTGACTTTGACACTTATGTGGACTGCATAAAGGGAAAGCAGATCAATATGTCAAAGAAAGGTGCCAAGAGGAGTTCAGACATATTAGAGATCATACATATAGATATTTGTAGTCTAGATATGGATGCATATGGTCAAAATTATTTCATTACTTTTATTGATGATTACTCATCATATATGTATCTCTACCTGCTTCATAACAAGAACAAAGCTTTAGATGCCTTTAAGGTGTTTAATGCTGAATTAGAGAAATAGTGCAGTAAGCAAATAAAGATAGTAAGGTCTAATAGAGGTGGTGAATACTATGGTAGATACACTAATGATGGACAAGTACCTGGTCCATTTTGCTAAGTTTCTTCAAGAGCATGGGATTGTTGCCTAGTACACTATGCTTGGTTCTCCAAACTAGAATGGTATGGCAAAGAAAAGAAATTGAACATTGTTGGACATGCTGCAGAGTATGCTTAGTAGCTCTAAGATTTCTAAGTTCTTTTGGACTAAAGCTTTCAAGATGACTATGTATATATTAAACCAAGTTCTAACCAAGGCTATCTCAAAGACACCATTTGAATTATGGGAAGGTTGGAAACTGAGTTTGGGACATATATGCATTTGGGGATGCTCGTCTAAAGTAAGAGTCTATAATTCATAAGAAATGAAACTAGACCCAAGGACCATAAGTGGGTATTTCATTGGATATGCTGAAAGATCTAAGGAATAAAAATTTTATTATTCATCACATACTACTAGATTTGTGAAATCAAGGAATGCTAAATTTCTTGAGAATGACTTGATTACTAGGAGTAATTGATCCTGGAACATTGTTCCTGAGAAAGATCATGTAGATGTTCAACCTTCTACTCCAAGTGATAGACTTATTATTATACACAACATTCCTAGAGCATAAACACGTGATGAACAACAACCAATCATTTAAGTTCCATAGACTATTGATCAAGAAGTAGTAGATCTAGCTAAACAATAGATACCAGAACATGTTGAATAGACTATTGAACATCATGCTCCTCCAAAATATGATGGACTAACATTAAGGAGATCTACTAGGGTAAGGAGATTAGTGACTCCATGTGACTATATTGTGTATCTATAGAAGTCTGACTACAACATAGGAGTCAAAAATGATCTCAAAAAATTTTTACAAGCCATGAGTTGTAAGGAATCTAACTTATGGTATGATGCCATGAAAGATGAGATGAACTCTATGTCATTTAATGGAGTCTAGGATCTTATCAAGTTGCCTAATGGTGTAAAAACCATTGGATGCAAATAGGTCTTTAAGACAAAGAAAGACTCATTAGGCACCATTGAAAGATATAAGGCAAGACTTGTTGCTAAAGGGTTCAGTTAGAGAGAGAGAATAAATTAAATAGAGACCTTTTATCCTATATCTAAGGACTTCCTTCATGTGATTATGGCATTGGTTAATTTTTGTTTCAACTTACATTATATGGATGTGAAAATGATATTCCTCATTGATGATATAGAGGAAGAGGTTTATATGAAACAACCTAAAGGATTTTCCTCTAGTGGTGGTGAGCAATTGGTATACAAGCTCAAGAAATCTATATATGGATTGAAACAGGCCTCCTGTCAATGGTATTTAAAATTTCATAATGTCATCACTTCATTTGATTTTGAGAAGAACATCATGGATCAATGTATATATTAGAAGGTTAGTGGGAGCAAAATTTGTTTCTTTGTCTTATATGTGGATGATATCCTTCTTGCAATGAATGATAAGGGATTTCTATATGAGGTGAAATAATCTCTCTCTAGGAACTTCTACATGAAGGATATGCATGAGGCATCTTATGTCATTGGCATTAAGATCAATGGGGATAGATGTAGATGTATTTTGAGACTTTCGCAAGAAACCTATATCAATAAAACTTTAGAGAGGTTTTAGATGAAAGATTGTTCATCAAGCATAGCACCCAAGAATGATTTAGAAAAAAAGGGGATGAGCAACATTCCATATTCTTTAGCTATTGGAAGCCTAATGTATGCTTAGGTCTGCACAAGACCTGATAGTACATTTGTTATGGGAATGTTGGATGAATATCAAAGTAATCTAGGTATTAACCACTAAAGCACTATAAAGAAGGTGATGAGGTATCTTCAAGGTACAAAAGATTACTGTTAGCACATTTGATCATTAGATGGATTATTTTTTTTTGAAGTATAAGGAAGAACAAGTACTAGTCCTATGCTACCAAAAGAGAATGATGCAAATTGTATTTATAAGTTGATGGAAAAATGGTAATCATTTGGAAGTGTAAATTAGCTTTGGTTGTCTATTGGCCATAGGTGACACTTAAGGGAGCTTTAATTTACGATTCTAGGTAAATTGGAAATTCTTGAAAAGAAATCTATTAGGCATCGATGAAGTTTCAATCATTACATGCCTTAGCAAGAAATCACGGAAAACCACAATAACATGGGATTCTAAAACTTCTCACCAAAATACCTAATCATCATAGCCATATTCTAAATATACAGACAAGAAACCAATATCTACCACCTAATTCTATAGCTGGAAGGTTTTGGATAGCCTAACTATTTGATGAATAAAAGGAAGATAGAAGACTTGCATAAAAGAGAATGATTCAAAGAGGGGATTTTCCTTGAAAGATTAAAAGGAGAATCAACTTAGAAAGCCAAGAATGTGGTTACCAGAATTTTTCTATAGCTATTGATCCTCATTGTTATCTCAAAATGTTTAAACATTAACAATAATAATTGAAGGAATTAGGCAACATCCACATTTCTTGTCCAAGAATTGAATTTCCGGGTACAACACAACATTGTGGTAAAGATGAGCCTACAATTTATTAGAATTTCCAAGAAATATGCTTGCTTTAGGGTTGGGATAAATATCATTTGTGAAATGTGCTTGCAACTCTGATCCTTCCTTTGTTACCATCAACATCTAATACAAACTAATTCATCTCCATGAAAGAAAACTACTATTTCAAGCTACAGACCTAAGTACAACTCCAACTATAGTGCTAATGTGACCCTAGACTCAGCCTTGTCATCAACTATAGACAATCTTTGATGTAGTTCCTCTTAGGGTTCTAATACCCATGAGGAAGTAGTAATTTTGAAGGCAGTAGATGCGGACACGACAAATGATACAATGGCAAAACGATGGCATTGTCAACATAGTTGGTAGCAGAATGCATGCAGGTAGGTTGTTATTACTTTGTGGCATGTGTAGTGGCAACACTATTGCAAATAGTGATGCACAATGGCAAAAATGTTGCAACAACAATGTGCAGTAGCATCATTGGCTTCATTAGGAATTGCACTAGCATTGCCATCATCATTCCCCTCAACCAAGATGACACCCACGGTGATGGAGATGTTGAAATGTGATGAATGATGAACCCTCATCCCGTCAACATGTGGTAGACCATAAACCTTTGTCCATGTGTTCTCACAAAAAATTGGAGAGAATTGCGTTTCATTTTGAAATTTAAAATTAAGCTAGAACATAATAAAAAACTATATTGATTATTAGGATGGGCATGAAATATAGTATAAGTTCAAGTAAAAATAAGAAACACATACACAGGAAGCTATGATTTAGAAAGGGGGGATATAGACCTTCATTTTCAATTATTATTTTATTTCCTATTAAAGTTGTATAGAAGTACAACTAAACCTCCTAAATATTTGCATTTAACATGACACTTGCCAACTATGGCATCTATCTCTCTAATTTTTGTAACTTTTTATGGTAACTTACAAGATATTTCTTATTAAGGAAACACTTAGCAACCATAGCTCAAATTTCTAATAACTTCTAATAGAAGTTATAAATTCTAAGGTAGTTATAAATTAAAATTCGTAGATATTTGTAATACTCTCAACTTCTCATGATTATTGTAACTACCTTAAGGTCACTATAAAAGGTGCTTCAAAGGTAGAATTGAAGAAAAAGGATAAAAGAAAAATAAAATTTGGAAAAATCAACTTTGAAGATTGTAAAATCATGTCTTAATAAAGACATCAATTTAGCTACTTTGGTTTAATCCTGTGAGTTCATTTCTTCCTATTTTTTTTAGGTACTTAGCTAATGGTTTAGGTAGTATTGTGCTTAGCATTTGATTTTGGGATTTTTTTCTAGGTTGCTTTTATAGCTCTATTTTTATGTAATATTAAACTCCTATTAAGATTTACCATAGAGGAGCTTATGTTGTTGAAAATCCTCAAGAGTAATTTAATAGTAATGTCTTAATGAAATTGCTTGTTTGGAGTGTAGAGGATATAGGAAAATATTTCATACTTTGATGGGATTGAAATAGCTTCTTTATTTTAAAGTGTATTTTCTTGGTATTTCAATCCCGAAATTGTCAAATTATTTGAAAGCTTTGTTGAATAAAACCTTTGAAAACTATTAACTAGCTAGAATAAAGACTCTTACTTAGTCATTTACGTAGCATTTTTGGTAGTATAATAAGATTGTCTTTTATGAAATTGCTTGTTGAGCTTAGAAGGTTTGGACAATTCATAGTTACTAAATTAGGAATAGCTTTATTGTGAAGTATTTCCTTGTGTTAATTTATCTTACTTAAATATTTGATATTTTACACAAATATGCTTTCTTTTCTTTCTCTTTCTAAGTTCATTTAATCTCGCTCTATTTCTAGTTTTCTTACAGAACTTTCTCTCTGGGGAAAATTAGGAGTAGATTGATAGAATTATGCTCAAATGTTTGGAAAAATTTTATTTAAGTGAGTGGATAAAATAGGAATCTCCAACAACTCATAGTATTTAACAAATTTTGTTAAATTTCTTTTATGATAGCCAATTATAATTTCACATACAACCCAATCATTTCAAAATTCACAATAGTGAACACATACTCAGGATTAGTTTGTTTCATAACTACTGAGTCTATTTGGAGGTATATGGGCTTTGGTGTTGCTAAAGACCAACAAGCACCTAAACCTTTTTTGAAGAACACCTTTGATCCATTGAGTTCCCATGGTCACAAGACTGTTAGGGTCACAACATTGGTAGTTCCAAATAGTCATCAAAAGTTCTTTTGGCACTAGAAGAAGGGCTAAAAATTTGTCCTCTAAGTTCATAAGCCTAATTGTCCTAGCATACCAATAGTTCTTTGTTGCTAGTAGGGCTTGGAAAAATTAGATACTAGTTTCAAATAAAGACTAAAAATATTAATAGTTTGAAAGATTTCAAAGGTTTCAAGGAAATTCTTGATTATAAGTTTGATTATTCATTAGAAGAAGAATAGAAAAAGGTTTTGTGTTTAGAATAAGTAGTGGAGTAAAGACTAGAAAGATAAAGAGATCACCTCTTCTATCTAGTTTATTAGTCTATAAGAGAAGGTCAAAGAAGCATAAGAGTTCAATGATCAAAAGGAATTCTAATAGGATGACAAATTCATGGTAAAGAGTTACACCATTAAGATTTCAAAACTACAATAATATTCCTAAGGTAGTTTAAAAATATTTGTCTGAGCTTTTTGTTCTTGAAAAATCTTACTTAGCTAAAGAATATATCCACATGTTTGAGTTAGCTTTAGCTCATACAAATGTTCAACATCAAGATCAAGCTTGTAGACTATTTATAGCAAATCTAAAGGATATGGCTCAAATTTGGTATTCAAACTTGTTAAGCAACAATATCATAAGTTGGGATGACATGAAAAGTCTTTTCTTAGCCTAGTTTGAAAATCAATTAGATCAACAAAAACTATACTATGGGCTAGTACAAGCTAAGCAAGGAGTTAAAGAGTCAATTAGAGATCTCAATATTAAGTTTCAACAAATTTGTGGGCTCTTTCAAAAAAAAATATAGACTATCAGATGAAATGCTTAGAGACACCTATCTTAAGACTATGAATCTCAATATTTCAATTTGGTTAAGAAGAACTCCAAACTTGATAACATTGAATGCCTACTTTAGTGAAGCTATATAGTTAGAAAAATAGTTGCACTTGAGCAATGAAGAGATTATTACAACTCAAAAAATAAGAAGAGAAAATGATGATTCTTGTGCAAGATTTTTCTCAACTTAAAGCATTATTGGGACCTTCTCATGTTTAGACATAGTAAGAGTTAGAAAGCAAAGGATCTAAAAAAGGACAGTTAATGAGAAACTTGTCCAACAAAGTAGTGAAACTAGAAAAATATTTGGCAAAAGTTAAGATTAATGAAGAAAAGAAAATTAGAAAACATAAACATTAAGATACTAACTTAATAGAAAATGAGGCTGAAAGTGATATTGTTACATCCAACTTCCTTGATATTGAATCAGATAATGAGTTATTTAGTGTTCATTACATAAGCAAATTTTCTAGTAATGGATCCAGTGATACTTCTTCCTTATCAAGTTCTAAAGAGGATATATATTTTAGATGTAGAGTGTAATAACAATGAGGAAAATGGATATAATCTATGATCAAAAGAAAGATTAACTACTTCTAGACCTCCAAACATCATTTTTGACCTATCTACTAAGAGAAACGTTTTTGAATCAAGTAGAAGAGAGAAAAATAAAAGTAAAGAAGATCAAGTAGAGAAGAGTACTCAAAATCAATCTTTTAATAAATGGATGAAGAAATCAGGTTTTTATGGAGATGGAGAATATAATTTGATTGAAGATCTCAAACATGTTAGGGAAAATATTAGTATATATGAATTATTATATATTGAAGATTAGCGAAGGAAAACTTTAGATTTTATTAAAGGTAAAAATAGAGTTGAAGAGCCAAAGTTAAGCTATGTATCCAGCAATGATGAGAAAACAAAAACTAGCTATGATTATACTCTTGATAAAGAAGTTCCTCCTTTGCTTTTGACACTGAAGTTAAAGGACAAGTATCTTCACAATTGTTTAGTTGATTTTGGAGCTACCTCTACTATCATGTCATTATCTATATGCAACAAACTTAGTTTGATTCCTAAAATATCCAATAAGAAGATTGTTTAAGTGGACAAAAGTAGAGTAAAGATTGTCAATTAGCTACCAAATTTTCTATTAGAAATTGCTGCTAAACCACATATCAAAAGTAGAATAACTATTTAAGTGGTAGATATACCAAATTCAACATAGTATTTTGTTGAATAGAAGTTGGATTAATAATTTTTTAAGTGACATATTAATGGATTAATCACATATGTGGCTATCTTGGAAAGGAGAGCCAAATCAAATATACATATATAGTGAACCTTTGATGAGTGAAAACATTACTTTAACTAGAAAGAATAAAGTTGTTGAAACAAGAGCTTTTGAAACAAAAATCTGCACACTTCAAGAAGTTGATAACTTGCAAAAAGGAAAATCTAAAAATGAGAGCAAATGGGAACTATACTTCGATGGTTCTTGTAACTCCAAAGGTGTAGGAGTTGGAACACTATTAGTAAAAGATGATTCTCCAAAAATATTTAAGGAAATTCATCTATCTTTCCCTTGTACAAATAACAAGGCCAAATATGAAGCTTTGTGTATTGGAATTAAGACAACAATTGGAAAAGGAATCAAGGAAATCACCGTTAAGGGAGACTTAAGTTTAGTTTGTGAATAGATTAAAGGTAATTATGTGGTGAAAAGCTCATTCTTGTGGCATATAAATAGCTTGTTTGCAAAATGTTGGATCAATTTCATCACTACCGAATAGAACATATAGATAGGAAGAATAATTATATAGTAGATGACTTAGCAAAAGGAGCTTCAACATTAGATGTGGAATAGATAGAAAGTTACGAAGGGGTAACAGTTGAGAAACAACATCAACCTTTAGTACTAGATAATATAAAGAAATTCCAAGTATTTAATAATGATGATCAATTACTTAGATTCTTAAAAAAAGTAAGAATTAGAAGGTCAAATCATACCTAAAACAACATCAAGGTTTAAGAGAAATTCAATTTCCAAAAAGATTATTGATTATGAAAATGAGTTTAGTAAAAATTTACTTACTAGAAAATATATACAGAATCTAGATGATTAAGCTTTTGAAGTAGTAAATCTTGGATCTACTAAGATATTAAAGATGTTAAATGTCACAAACGAAAAGAATTCAACTTTCAAGAAAAATTTATTATTACCCCTAAAAAATAATTTGGAAAATTTTGCTTGGTCTTATGATGATCTTAAAACTTTCCAACAAGAGGTGATGACACATAAAATTGCTTTAATAAAAGGTTACAAAATAGTTAAATAAAAATAAAGGAAATTTAATCCATCATTTGAGTCAACTATAGAAGTTGTTATTAAGAAGTTATTATAAGTGCAAATCATATATCTGATCTGATATTTGACATGGCTTGCTAACCTTGTACTAGTAAGTAAGAAGAATGATGATATTAGGCTTTGTGTAGATTTTAGAATTTTGAATGAAGCCTCAAGTAAAGATAAATATGCACTTCCAAGAATTGATAAGATGTTGATCAAAGTATCAAGTTGTTAAGTATATTCTTTCCTAGATGGATTTTCAAGCTATAATTAGATCATGGTAGATAAGGTTAATAGATATAAAACAACATTTATCACCAAGTGGGGAAGTTTCTCTAGCCAAAGAATGTCATTTGGATTGTTAAATGTTAGAGCTACTTATCAAAGAGTAATGGATTTAGACTTTAAATATTTAATAGGTGAGTTCGTTGTGGTTTATTTGGATGATGTCATCATTTTCATATCGGTCATCTACAACAAGATTTTGATAGATGTCATGAGTATGGTATTTTGTTAAACCCTAAAAAATACATCTTCAAGGTTAAATTTGGAAGTTTACTAGGCCATATGATCTATCAAGAGGGAACTGCTATAGATTACTTTCAAATTCAGGTAGTACAAAATATCAAGCATGCTATATGTAAAACTTCTCTTAAATATTTCTTTGGGAAGATAAATTTTGTTAAGAAATTTATCCCTAGATTCACAAAAACTACTAAACCTTTGATGCATATGCTAAAGAAAAATGTTCAAGTAGAGAAGACACCAAAATGAAAGGGTCTTAGTAGAAATTAAAAAAGCAATTCAAGAAGTCCCTTACTTGGTAAAATTAAAATTCAAAGAATACTTTTGTTTATATGCTTTTTCTTCAAATGATTTAGTTACTGCCATTCTATCTCAAAGAAATGAAGGTCAAGATGAACCGATTAGATTTTTTGGATATCAATTGAAAGGTTAAGAGCTAAATTATTTAGACTTAGAGAAATAGGCATTTGTAGTTTTCTTAGGTACTTCAGCATTTCAAATATAATTTAGAAAGCTCATTTGTTCATATTATGTTAATTAAGCTTGTAGTCAAACAATTCTTAGCCCAAAATGAACTTGGATTGAAGAAAGCGAAGTGGCTCATGAGGCTTTAATGTTTCAGGTTTTCATTGGAAATATGCAAAACTATTAAGGGAATGGGATTAGCCAAGTTAATGGCTAAAGAAGATGAAGTATGTGCACTAAAAAATCATGAAGGAATTGGTATGATGATATTCTAGAATTCCTTGATACACAAAAGGTTTTCAATAATCTAACTATGAGTCAAAAGAGAGCTTTCTTCAAGAGATCAAATAAATTTGTAGTTAAATATGGAATTTTATACAAGAGGAGTTTCAAAGGGTTTTTTTTAGAATGCATTCATAATGATCAAATTAGTCCTATTTTAGAACAATTCCATGATCATTACAATTTGTTCTATGAATCTCCTCAGTCTGCTATGCAACATATACTTCACTATGGTTTTTTTTGGCCTAGTATGTATCGTGATATTAGTTGAAAAATTCAAAGATGTTATAAATGTTAAATTCATGGACCAAAGATTAAAAAGGCTAGATCTCCTTTAAAATTGGTAATTAGAGATAGACCATTTTAGCAATGGGGATCATATTTTATTGACACAATTACTCCTTTGAGAGTCAAACATAAGTTTATTCTCATAGCTACTGATTACTTTACCAAATGGTTTGAGGTAAAGGCTCTAAGAAAAATTTCAATATCAAATGTGATTAAGTTCTTGGAAGATGAAATTTTAAGTCATTTTGGTCTATTTGAAGTGTTGGTATTCAATAATGGACATGCTTTTCAATCTAAAGAGTTTATAACATGGGCATCGGAAAAATCCATCTTTCTATTTTCTTCTTTGAATTATTATCTTCAAGGAAATGGCTTAGCTGAATCTACGAATACAAAGATTATTTCCTACTTTTAGAAGTCAATGGATGGGAATCTAGAAAATTGGATTGATTATCTATAATTTGCACTATGGATTGATCATAGTAGATTTAATAATACTATTAGAATGTCAACTTATAACTTGGTCTATGGTTTGCTTACAAGATTTACAAAGAAGATTATAAGTTCAACCGCAAATTTTGTGCAAAAGTATAGTGAGAAAACCAATAAAGATAGAAGTTTCATGACCTTTCTCATCAAAAGAGAAGCCGAAATGAATAAAGCTAAGGAAAATTTATTAAAGAATGCTTTACAAGTCAAAAGGTGATTTGATAGAAAGGCCTTGAAGAGAACTTTTAGAGTTTGTAACTTAGTATTATTATGGAATATGAAGAAGCCAAATAAGTTTTCAACAATATGGACTAGTCCATTTTAGATCAAGAAACAATTATCAAAAGATACCTACAAATTATCGATGTTAGATGGGACAAAGTTGCAATTTTCGTATAATGTTTTGCATATAAAACATTATTTTACACAACTGTATATATATATATCAATAAATATATGTATATTGTATAGTAATATATGTATGTATATAACTATAATAATATTTAGTATACAAAGCAGTAAGTAGTAAACGTTTTATATATAAACTTTAATATGCATATGCTTAATAGGAGCATATATAATAAATAATAAGTATATACTTATATAATGTTTAACTATAACATATATACCATATACGTATTGTTTGATAAGTTTATATAATATTATAAAAACATGTATATGCTAGAGTAATAGTTTAAAATATATTTAATGCAAAGTATTAGTTTAAAAATTAGATTTAAATTATTTGAAGTAATCAATACTTGTAAGTGGGAGTGATGGTTAGATAACTACATAGTGATGAATTAATTTCAACAACCAAATAGTGGAATTTAAAGTAACCAACCATATAATAATGGAAAATAAATAAGTTTTGCTAAGTGGAAAAGTTGGTTAGTAGAATTGGTGGGAATTTCAAATTTACCTTATACTATATAAGGAGATGTAAATTACTTAGAAATGCATCATTTCTCAATTCAAGGCTTAAGTAAAGAAGGCAAGTGAAATGTTTGAGTGTGAGAAAGAAAGATGATTCTTGGAGAAAGAGCAACGAGAAGGTCATTTATCCCACATATCATGGGATGTTGTCTGAACATGTGTTGAGAGCCTATTCCAAGGCAATAGCTCATGGAGCATCAACTGAAAGCCCTTTTCTACTTTGGCCTTTAATAAGTTTAAATTTCTCAATGGTGAAATTTCCATACATTCTAATGTTTGGGTCAGCTTTCATGAATGCAAAACTCAAGCTAAGAATCAAGGATAATCTAAAAAAGATGATTTTTGGGGAGATCCTTTCATGTCCCAAGACATAGAAGCAATTAGTTGGGAAGAACCTCAAAATTCAGCAGCTAAAGAGTTGGATCAAAAAGAGACAAAGATAGTTATTGAAGATAAGGGTGAAGACCATGTTGAGGCTTCAACTAAGTAAGAAGAGGAAAAAAGAGCATTTATCACTACCGAAATTACATATGAAAGGACTCTCAATATCAGAGTCCCTACAAGAGTTACTTTAACTATTCTCTTTCCACCCACAGAATAGTTTGTATAAAGATTTGTTTGTATAGTTTCCTAAGTTTTATTAGGAGTGAGGTTTTTATTTCATTAAACCTTAAGTTTAATGTAATTTTTTCTCAAAATATATTTTTGTTTTCAATGTAAAAAGGAAAATGTTTCCAATATATTTATGATTCTTAGGCAATGTGCATCAGTGAATATATTCATTTTTCCATGTGAAAACTAAGAAAAAGAGGGGAAATTAAATGTTAGAATATTTGACCATTATATGGATCAATTTTTTTAAAGTATAAGGAAGAACAAGTATTGGTCCTATGTTGCCAAAAGAGAATGATGCAAATTGTATCTATAAGTTTATGGCAAAATGGTAATCATTTGGAAGTGTAAATTAGCTTTGGCTATTTATTGGCCATAGGTGCCACTAAAGGGCATTTTTGTTTATTATTCCAAGATAAATTGGAAATTCTTGAAAAGAAATTTGTTAGGCACTAATGAAATTTCAATCATTACATGCCTTAGCAAGAAATCATGGAAAGCTAGAAATAATTTAGGACTCTAAAACTTCTCACCAAGATACTCAATCATCATGCCATATTCTAAATATATAGACAAGAAACCAATATCTACCACCTAATTCTATAGCTAGGAGGTTTTGGGTAGCCTAGCTATTCAATGAACAAAAGGAAGATAGAAAACTTGCATCAAAGAGGATGATTCAAATAGGGGATTTTCCTTTAAAGATTAAAAGGAGAATTGACTCAAAAAGCCAAGAATGTAATTACCATAATTTTTCTGTAGTTATTGATCCTCATTGTTATTGCAAAAGATTTAAACATTAACAATAATAATTGAAGGAAAATGCCCACATTTCTTGTCCAAGAATTGAATTGCTAGGTACAACAGAACATTGTGGTAAAGAGGAGCCTACAATTTATCAGAATTTCCAAGAAATACTCCTACTTCAAGGTTGGCATAGATAGCATTTGTGAAATGTGCTTATAACTTTCATGCTTCCTTTGTTACCATCAACATCTAATATGAACTAATTCTTCTCCATGAAAGAAAACTACTATTTTAAGCTACAAACCTAAGTACAACTCCAACTACAACACTAATGCAACCCCAGACTTGGCCTCATCATCAATTGTAGACTATCTTTGATGTAGTTCCTCCTAGGGTTCTAACTGCCATGAGGAAGTAGTAATTTCAAAAGCAGTAGATGTAGACATGGCAAATGATACAATGGTAGCATGGCAACATTGTCAACATAGTTGGTGGCAGAATGCATGTAGGGAGTTTGTTGTTGCTTTGTGGTAGGTGTAGTAGCAACAATGTTGTAAACAGTGATGCATAGTAGCAACAATGCTACAATAACAACATGTAGTGGCATCATTGACATTAGCAGGAACTACACTAACATTGCCATCATCATTCCCGTCAACCAAGATGACACCCACGGTGATAGAGATGGCACAATGCAATGAATGATGAACCCTCATCCCTACAACATGTGGTAGACCATAAAACTTTGCCCCTATGTTTCCATAACCAATTGGAGAGAATTAAGTTTCATTTTGAAATTTAAAATTTAGGCTAGAACATAATAAAAAGCTATATAGATTATTATTATGGGCATGAAATATAATATAAGTTTGAATAAAAATAAGAAATGTGTACACAGGCAGCTATGATTTAGAAAGGGGGGATATAGGCCTTCATTTGTAATTATTATTTTATTTCCTATGAAAGTTATATAGAAATACAATTAAACCTCCTAAATGTTTACATTTCACATGATACTTGCCAAATATGCCATGTATCTCTCTAATTTTTGTAACTTCTTTTGGTAACATCCAAGATATTTTTTATCAAGGAAACACTCGGCAACTATAGCTCAAATTTCTAATGACTTCATATAGGAGTTATAACTTCTAATGTAGTTATAAATTAATACTCCTAGATATTTGTAATACCTTTAACTTCTCATGATTATTGTAACTACCTTAAGGAAACTATAAAATGGGCTTCAAAGGTAGAATTGAAGGAAGAGGGAAGAAGAAAAAATTTGGAAAAAGCAACTTTGAAGATTGTAAAATCATGGCTTAGTAAAGACATCAATTTGGTTGCTTTGTTTTAATTCTATGAGTTAATTTCTTCCTATTTTGCTTTATTTACTTTGATAATGGTTTAGGTAGTATCATGCTTGGCATTTAATTTTGGGATTTGTTTTTCTAGGTTGCTTTTATAGCTCTATTTTTGTGCAATATTAGAATCCTATTAAGATTTTCCATAAAGGAGCTTATGTTGTTGAAACACCTCAAGAGCAATTTAATAGTAATATCTTAATGAAATTTCCTATTTTGAGCGTAAAGGATCTAGGAAAATATTTTATACTTTGATGGTATTGAAATATCTTATTTATTTTAAAAGTGTATTGCCTTGGCATTTCAATCCTAAAATTGTCAAATTATTTGAAGGCTCTATTGAATGAAACCTTTGACAACTATTAACTAGCCAAAATAGAGACTTGTACTTTGTCATTTACGCAACATTTTTGATAGTATAATAAGATTGTTTTTTATGAAATTGCTTATTAAGCTTAGAAGGTTTGGACAATTCGTAGTTACAAAATTAGAAATAGCTTTATTGTGAAGTATTTCCTTGTGTTAATTTATCTTGCTTAAATATTTCAAATTTTACACAAATATGATTTCTTTTTTTTTTTCTCTTTCTAAGTCCATTGAATCTTGCTCTATTTTTAGTTTTCCTGTAGAATTTTCTCTTTGGGGGAAATTAGGAGTATATTGACAGAATTGTGTTCAAAGTTTTTTGAAAAATTTTATTTGTTACAAGTAATGTACTATAGGGACCGTATAAACTAAGTGATTGAACAAAATAAGAATCTCCAAAAACTGACAGTATTTGACAAAGTTAGTTGAATTTCTTTTATGATAGCCAATTATAGTTTCATGCACAACCCAACCATTTTGACATTCACAACAACAAATACATATTCATGATTAGTTTATTTCATAACTACTAAGTCTATTTGGAGGTATCTAGACCTTGGTGTTGCCAAAGATCAACAAGCAGCTAAACCTTGTTTGAAGAACACCTTGGATCCCTTGAATTCCCAAGGTCATAAGACTATGAGGCTCATAATGTTGGTGGTCCCAAATGGTCACCAACTATTACACACTTATTGATGAGTGGCGAGGTACCCCTTATGCCCAACCATATGAATCACAAAGCATTCACGTGCAATCAGATCGAATTCTGTGGATGTTATCATTTCCAGTGCACTAGTCCTTTAAGAAGTGAATATAGCCCTAAGGTCAATCATTGTCTTCCCAATTACACTTGTGACATACGTTGGTATGGTTAAGTGTAACTGAGGCATCTGATTTTTATCATTTTTTGTTTTATAAGTTGGTGCTCAAATGTAGATAAAAGGAATTTGATTAACTAATCTAAATTAATTAATTAATTAGCATTTAACTAATCCTAACATAAGCATTCGATCCTACTTTCCGTATACATCTTAAACCCACATATCTGCTGCTAGGCTACCAAGCACTACGCTACTGGATGAACTACGTAATAATGTTGCTAGGATTACCAAGTGAATACATGTTATACTTGAAGTGGTCATACTTATGTGTGTAAGCTATCTAGCTTAATTGATTCATTAACGTAATGATTGGAAAATAATTAATAACTAATTGAAAACATTTAATAAATAATTGGAAATAGTAAATGCATAAATAAAATAGCTAATCTATCCAAAGTATTGCAAGATTTATTAGAAAGCTTATCTTTATTGCTGCACACTATCGTGCTTAGGTATAATAATGCTTGAATAAAGATTCGTATACTCAATGACTCTTGTTGTGGGCACTCAGGGAAAAATTCTAACTTTCGAATGGAAAAAATGCAAGAGCTCCATTACAACTACAATCTCTACTTACCATAAATGTGGCTACAAGAGCATATTTATAGCCAACTATAGAAACTACATCGATGGGGCCATGTCAACGCATGATATGATGTGTCAACTAGGCCTCATTGATGAGGCCCAGATAATGAGGCTACATCAATGAGGCCACATTGATGAGGTTTCGTTGATGCAACCAACAGAATGCAACTTATCATACCCCCACAACTGAATGAAAATTTGTTCTCAAGTTCTTTTACAAAATTGGGAAGGTATGGGATTATTGACTAACTTTTTCTCAAACAAAATAAAACTGACTAACTTGAAAAAAAAATGGAGTGCCCGAGTGTATAGATCAACATGTTACAAAAAATGGTGGTGTTTAGGACACAAAATTGAATAGCACATTCCTTGATGTTGTGAAGCTATTGGAGAAGATCAAACGATCTTAGGTAGTGGTGATTCTTGAGGCTTTGATGGACCTTTATTGAGTTCACTCATGAGCAATTGAGATAGTTGTGGCTATCCTGCTACTACTATAACTTCAAGCAAGAGGTAGAAAGCATCCAATAGCACTTTCATTTTCTCCTCCTAACTCCTGGAATCATGCACCATCCATGCAGCTTCCCTAATGTGGGTTGGAATGAGCATATCCCAAGGACACAGGATTGCTGGAAACAACTCCTTTGCATTGAAAAACTAGGCAGTGAATTGTTTGCATTCGATGTCGAATGCCCTAACTATGTTCTTTAGCTCTTGGCAATCATTCATCTGTTTGGCTAGGTTCTCAGTGATAGATCATTGATCTCTGAATTGACCTCTAAGAACTTCAAGTTTAGCGTTTGTAATCTCAAGCTTTTTCATGGTGTCTTTGTGGTACTTGAACTTAGCCTCGTAAAGTAGATATGAGCTAGCCACTTGTTTCTCCAATTCTGATTGTAGCCATCTGATAGTTAGCATTGCCAAGTTTGCATAATGGAGATTGGCCAACTCCATGTACTCTGTTATCTCCTTAATTTGCAAATCGTTTAAGTGGATCTCTGCATTGTTATAGGTGTCAATCCCATCAAGGATGCTCTACCACATCTCTCTTCTTTACTGGAGTTGTTGGAGGGCTTCATTCATCTTTGCCTTTACCATCTGGAATTTTTTTTCATTCACTTCCTTTTGCAAGCCAACCTGGTCCCTATAGTGATTTTTCATTTTCTCAAATTTGAGTGCTTTGTTCTTCCCAGTGGCGATCTTGATGGTAGAATTTTGACACAAGGTGCATACCTCCTCCATTGATAGATTATGATTTTCTAGAATTAATTTCCTCAATTTAGTGTTTACCTTGGCAAACTACTCCTGTTGTTGATAAATGAGTTCTTGCATTTGATCTTTTTGAGCATCAACATTTTTCATGTGATGATTTTTTGCAGTCAATGCTTCATTCTCCTGGCGCATCTAATTTAAGTCCTTTTTGATTGAGTACATTTCAGCTTTTTCTATGGACTATTTAAAGATGACCATAACTACCTCCTCCTTAGCCTTCTAAAATTTTTTTTGAAGCTATTTGATAGCTTCATATCTTATCATTATTGGGCTGATTATTGCTTGATCTACAAGTCAGGCACAAAGTTCAGCAACCTCCATGACCAAGCGTTGATTTTGCTCTTAGGCCATTTCTAGTTGCTCCTCCAAAATAATGCATCTACCCCTTACATTTAGTAGCTCTAACTAGGTTGTAGTGATATTCTCCAAAAGATAAAAAGTGTTTGAAGCTAGTTGCCTGGTTTCTACTAGTCATTCCAGCCACTTTTCATGTTGGGCTATGTTCAATTTCCTACTGACCATGCCTATCAATATATGCACATCTTGAAGTGCAAATATTTCTAGTATAGATGTCATGGATGCATTCAATGCTTCGGCAACATAGTCAGTAACCACTTCTATCATTGTCTCCTACCCTTGGTGCTGCATCACCAAGATAGTTGCCTCTTCACCTTCCTCCAACCTCATCAAGAAAGTGGTAGCATTCCTAGAGATTTTGAAGAATAGATGATGTGTTGCTACTGACACCGCCACTTCTCAAGCATTGGGATTTAACCTCAAAGGTAGCTACATTCATTTAGTAAAGAAAATGGGACCACCCCTCTCCATCTGGCTAACTATTCATACCACCTCATTAAGGTAACTCATTGCTAGCTGGTACATAGATAGACCTATCCCACTCATTCTTGCTTGTTGCTCTTGTTCGCTCAAGAGCTATTTTCAAATTTTCTATAACTATTCCATGGTTGTGTAGGCCTTTGGTGTTGTTTCCTAAGTGGGTGGTGGTGGTGGTAGGTTCTCTAATTAGGTCATCATTGACATCTTCTCTTTCATGATCTCGAACCATGAAGCCAAAGGAGTATGCCTAAGTGTATCATTAGAGTAGAAAATAGTTCCTACCCTCTTGCAAAGTTTTCTAATAAGGGTAGGTTCTTCTTCCCATGTTCATTTTCTTTGAAATGTTTCTCAACCTCCAAGTATAGCAGTTATGGAAGGTTAATGGGGAACTTCCCACTTAGAGTGGTGCATGCTTAGGTGGAGAAAGTAGTTACCTTGCTTGACGTCACTGTTGGATTGAGGTAATAGGCTGCAATCTTGAAATAAATCTACTTCGCTGGTGTAAGTGCACCATGCTTCTTACAGTCCACCCCATAGCAACACTAGGTCCACTCCTTCTTAGACTCAAGGTCACCTTGCATCGATAATTCCACCAACTGTGTTCTAGTGTGAGGCAACCCAAGTGCCTATGCAATAGCTTCTACCGAATAGGACACTTGAATGTTCTTAATCTTAACTGTGGATCTTGGATTTCAATTTTTCTAGAAAAGGTATGTCTCTCCCATGTACCACTCCCCACTAGATGTGATGATTGGCCACATGGAAGAGGTTCACAATTAAGTCTTGACATCGTCTAGAGCTTTCTTCAAAAATGGCCCAAAGTTGACCTCTTGAAGAACAGATCATTGAATCTCTCGAGACTTGATGATATCAAGGCAGGCTTGAGTCAAAGTGACCTTAAGCCTTGGCATGGGACTAGGCACTTCTCCTCTTTGTGATTGTTTGGTTGGCACTTCTTCCTCTAGAATCTATCAGACAGATTCCACTTCAGGTTCCTCATGAAGAGGTCTCGTTGCATGGGTTACCTCAGGTAGTTCTTGGCCTTGGTCTTGTTGGCCCCTTCTAGCTTTGGGTCATTTCTCCCATGGTTGTAGGGTTTCTCCTTCCTATAGACATTTCTATTTTGGCACCATCTGTAATCATAATAAGACCATGGATTAGTAGTCATTGTGTAACCTTAAACAATTGGGATACCTTATCTCTTAAGGATGATTACACTTTGGCTAAGTTTTGATTATAGTACTTAATGAATTATCATTTATTTATGTATTTTCATTAATAAATCATCTAAAGGTTGTTGGAAGGGTTAACTTGTAAAAAAGTTGATGTTTATATATGATTAAGGTTATTAATCCTTTGGGGAGTTAGGAAAATTTCCAAAAACATTTATCAATTTTTCATCAAAAACCTTAAGGTTTGCAGCCCCCACAATAAAGATCTTACCTTTGGTAAGTGTAGGATTAAAAAATGGAGTGATTTGGACAAAGGGTTTGGAACTTATGAGTTATAGAAGGTTTTTGGGCTCTGAAAAATGTCAAAAACTCCCTGTGTGTTATGAGGTAAATGGAAAAAAATTGCAAAGTGTTCGGTGGTATATATAGGGTTTTTGTGATGCGTCGATGAGGCCTAGTCAATTGGGTCTTGTTGACTAGGATGGATGCATTGATGGGGTCTCAACAATGCAACCATTGACCACCATAGTCAAACTTTGACCTTAGTCAAATTTGCAAAATATGAAGAGTTTTTAAGTGAAATTGGTGTCAAATGAAAGCTTAAAAGACCAAGAATAGTATGAAAACATGAGAAGAGGGTGTTTAAGCTCATAAATTTTGGAAAAAGGAGAAAAATTAATTTAGTGGATGAATGAAATGAAAGATTAAGGAGCATTAAGTGATTTACTCAATGGAAAATGCAAAAGAGAGAATTGTAGTGATGTCAAAGGTAAGGAACCTTAACTAACCAAGTTAAGAGCTATGCAAGTGGATCCTTCCCAAAGTAGGCTCATGCCCTTTTTTCCCTTTCATAGTCTCAACTAAGGAGTTCGTGGGCCCCATAGTTGATTTAATAATCATGACAAGTTAAGAACCAACTCGAAAGAATCTACTCAAGAATCCCAACACATCAAACTAAGACATAGAGCATAACATAGAACACGACAGTGAGGTGAGTTATGGCAGCATGGATTGATGATAGAGAAGGTGGAATGGAGTTCCAAATTGAGGTCATAAGAAGTCCCTAGTGGAATTTGTGTTTAAAATGACCCAAGAAGTTCCATCCTCAGTCTAGACCAAAACCATCCACTTTCAGTGACTTCACATCACCACTCTAAGACTAATCCATCCACTCGAGACATAAGAATGCTTTCACAAGACAACCACCATTTCACAAAAAAGAGGAAAAGAGAAGTAGAAAGTGAGAGAAAAGGCCTTAGTTAGAGGGGACCTTCAGGCATAGGTGTATGCTATTTAAGTCCCATAACCAATGCTTGTAGCCCATTTATTTGTCCAAGGGATGTGTTTTGAATTTCCATTGTTTTTTTTTTTGAATGGGAACCACACCATGCAAGGACTTATTCATGTCAAAAGGATGTGCTTTGAATTTCCATCATTTTTTTATTTTTTTTTGTTTTTATTTTTGGAGGGAACCACACCATGCAACAAAATTATTTGACTTCCTATTAGTGATTGATGTGGAATGGTAAGAAGTTTGTGAGAAACACACAAGAACTCAAGTAAAAGAGTACAAAGAGTATTAAGTCCCCTTGAAATCACACCCTTTACAAACCTTTGAATCTTTCTAGCTTCTACTTTGAGCCCATCTATGATGTGATGAAGTTGTTCCCTCTGAGAATAATCATGGCCAGAGCATTCGTATAAAAGAAAATAGTATTGGCCCATGGCGGCATTCAAGGGTTCATGTGTTCCTTATTTTTAGCCTTGGATTATGTTTGATATTTTTCATTAAAAAACTCTAATATGGTACTCCATCTATGAATAAATTCTAGTTCCAAAGACCAGTACCAACTTTCAGCTTCCTTGATGAGTGTCCTGGAAAATAGTTTGAGTTTTTGCCATTAATTCTTTATGTTCTATAAGGCGCAAGCATCATGAAAAGCTTGTAGATGTGTTTGTGGATTAGAGTTGTATCCCCCCTCAAAT